>QXDM01000067.1:0-551593 GCA_003730235.1 Pythium guiyangense | reverse complement strand
CCTAAACCCTAAACCCTAAACCCTAAACCCTAAACCCTAAACCCTAAACCCTAAACCCTAAACCCTAAACCCTAAACCCTAAACCCTAAACCCTAAACCCTAAACCCTAAACCCTAAACCCTAAACCCTAAACCCTAAACCCTAAACCCTAAACCCTAAACCCTAAACCCTAAACCCTAAACCCTAAACCCTAAACCCTAAACCCTAAACCCTAAACCCTAAACCCTAAACCCTAAACCCTAAACCCTAAACCTAAACCCTAAACCCTAAACCCTAAACCCTAAAACCCTAAACCCTAAACCCTAAACCCTAAACCCTAAACCCTAAACCCTAAACCCTAAACCCTACACCCTATGGACAACCAAATACAACCGTTTTTGTCGCGTCAAGCCCGAGTCGCTCAAGTCACAAACCGCTCGGCACCGCTTCGCGCTGCCTCGCGTGTGCACTCACTCCGGCTTCGCCTCCGTTCGTGCCTCAACCCTAAACCCTAAACCCTGACGTCTTCACCTGCCAACCTACCTGCTACTCTCAAGCGACTGTTGGGACTGAACCTCAACTTCTGTCCCACACCGCGACGCATTTCGACTACCGACCTCCTGCAACGGCTGCCAGACTTCGCTCGTTCGCTCCGACTCCGGTACCTCTTCCGGAACAAGAACGACACGACATTCACGAAGACTTCAATCTACGTGAAGAACGAAGGCTTTCAGCCACCCCCATGCCCACCTGCGATCGAAGCAACGCTACGCACCATCGAACAGCGACTCCAAAGCTCGACATGGGTAACCAAGCGACGCTTCAACATGACCAAGACCCAACGGGACTTGCTCAAGACCCTCATGTTCCGACACGACATCAAGGTGCTGCTGACCGACAAGAACCTCGGGCCAGCCATCATGACGTCAACGCAGTACATCGACTTTTGTCTCGATCACCTCCAAGACACAACGACGTACCGGAGCATCCAAGCGCCTCCAGAAGCCATCCTGAAGCTGCTGAAGAGTACCGTCAGGAAGTACTACCAACGCATCTTTCAGCAACACGGCTACGACATGGACTGGAAGGACACGGCGATCATCTGCCACCAGATCGACTCAAGGACAGTCAACGTGTTCTACGCGTTGGCCAAGATCCACAAGCCTCAGCTCGCACTGAGACCGATTGTCTCAAATGCGAATGGAGTGCTCCTCGGACTCTCCAAGTGGCTCGACTACCAGCTCCAGCCACTGCTGAAGACTTCGGCATCATACTTGAAGAACTCGGATCAGATCCTGACCGACTTCGCCGACCTCCAAGTCACGTCGCAAGACGAGATCCTCACGTTCGACGTCGTCTCGCTATACACAAGTATACCGATCGACTACGCACTCGAAACGTTTGCCAAGATCCTCGACGACCATCGATGGAAGACTGCCATCCTGGAAGGACTGCACCTCATACTGAGGTTCAACTACTTCCAGTTCGGCGACACGATGTGGCACCAAGTCACAGGAACCGCAATGGGTACTCCTGTTGCACCAGCTTTTGCCTCGCTGTACCTTGCGTACTTTGAGAGCCAGCTGACACCAGAGTTCCAAGCGTCCCTCGTGTACTTCCGCCGATACATCGACGATGGATTGATCATCTGGCGCCCCCGAACGGAAGATCCTTTTGCACTCAAAAGGTTCTTCGCCAAGTTCACGCGTCTGTCAAGGCTCAAGTTCACACACGAACGAAGCCTGACCGAAGCGCCGTTTCTCGATCTCTGGATCATCAAGACCTAGGACGGACTTCGAACCAAGACGCACCAGAAAGCGCTCAACCTGTACCTCTACCTGCCAGCAGCCAGCGCACACCCACCTGGCGTGCTCAAGGGTTTGATCTACGGGCTCGTGAAGAAATACGCAATGCAGAACCCAGACCCGAACGACTTCAAGTCGATCGTCAATCTGCTTCTGCAACGACTGCAAAGTCGAGGCTATCGAGCCGCGCAATTGCTACCGATCTTCCGAGCTGCGCTGGAGGAAACAAGAGCACCAAGACCGCGGACATCCAAGGTCTTCTTCAAAGTTCCCTACGATCCGAATGGACCGTCTGGCTCGGAACTGAAGAGACTCCTTGACGTCCAAGCACTCGAAACCGAAACAAAAAAGTTCGGTATCGACCAAATCAGCCTCTGCTACTTGAAGCCTCCGACGCTCAAGCGCAAGCTATGCCCAACGAGACTACCACCGACATTCTCCCCATCGCCTGCAGACCGCCTCGCACGTCGATCAAGAAAACGAAAGCGATCGGAGTGTACAGAAGACGGGGGTAAACCCTAAACCCTTTGACACGGTGGCGCGTCACAATCAGCATTCACGATGTTGAAGATTCCCAGCACGAAAATTCGACACGGTCGAAGATTCGCACTGCGAAAATTCTCAGCTGGATCCGTTGGGTACACCACTGGATTCTCTGGGTACACAACTGGATTTTCTGGGTACATCTCCCCAAAAATCTTGTTTCAACCCACACCCAGTTCTCGAAGACTCAAGCGCACCCACGCACGCAAGTCGAAGATTCGAGAAACCAAGATGCATGAATCTTGCATGTGTAGTGAGTAGTTAGCAGTAGCAGACCAAGCTTCAGCCGGACGCTCACTTCTCAATTTGCCGTCCACTGAAGAAGCCCAAGCGAAAGGACCACCGGAGAGGCCGACCTCCCGACCCTTTGGACAACCAAATACAACCGTTTTTGTCGCGTCAAGCCCGAGTCGCTCAAGTCACAAACCGCTCGGCACCGCTTCGCGCTGCCTCGCGTGTGCACTCACTCCGGCTTCGCCTCCGTTCGTGCCTAAACCCTTAACCCTAAACACTGTTTATAAAAATCGCTTTAATATATACAAATTCCAAATTTATTTCCAAATAAATTGAATTATACTCTCTGTACAAGAACCTGCTCTTCCGAAAAGAGGCAAGTACTGCCCACGTTGACCGCAGTTGGAATAGTGCTCTTGAAAAGAGATGTGGATTGCAGCAATTGATGCAATTGCTGCAGAGGACACTTTAGTGTAGCTATTTTGAAGTGCGGTTATGCCTATGTGAGTTCGTGGACCAGATGTTGTTGTGGTTGTGGGGTCATGGAGGCAACTCCGCAGGCGGAGGTTGACCATTGCTACAACAGTGACGATGGCAGTAGCAGCACAGCAGCTCGATGCAAGGCGACGAGGAAGCACGTCGTCGTGCACGTGCACATCCACTGACATGGACGTTCACTACTACTACACCCACGATCACATCATGAGGGAGCGCGAAAGCAAAGAGAGCATCGCTATCGCCGACCTTCTCTTCGTCCTCGTCGCTCAGCTGTTCTTCTTCTCCACACAGTCACTCAAGCAAGCTCTTCATCAATCAACATCAATCAGTGCGAGTGACGACTACTGACCAAGAACGACTACACAGCAAGGGAACGGGACAAGCGATCAGTGCTCAAAAGACATTGAGCTGCGAGAAGCCGCTATCAACACTACAGAAGCTCGCGCACACGACAGAGGTGATGGCATCGACGACAACGCCGGCTGCGGCGGTGGCGACGAGCGCCTCGACGATGAGCGACGGCGCGAAAAAGCTCTGGTGCGCGACTGTCGGGGACGGCAGCGTGTTCCCTATCTCCGTGCGCAATGACGCCACGGTTGAAGACCTGCGGGAGCAGCTTTGCAGCGAGCAGCGGGAGATCATGACCCGCCCGCCAGCGTGTCTGGAGCTCTATCTCGCGAAGGACGCATGTGGCGCGTGGCTCAAGTACTCCACAGAGCTGGAGCAACAGCTACGCACCGACGAGAGCGCGAGCCTTCTCACCCCGGACCTCGAGATGTGGCCGATGCGGAACGTGTTCGCCCCCACGTACCTCGGTGCGGACTTTGTGTGCTCAGTCGGCGACCTCCACGTGCTGGTGGTGCCGCCCGCCGCGCAACGCGCTGTCGACGAGCCGCCTGCGAAGCGAGCAAAGACGAGCAGCAACAGTAGCGGCGCTGTCGGCATGGTCGATCCCTGGTACGCGATGCTCCACAATCATGCTGTTCGAGAGCTGCCCGAGGTGGAGGCGCTCACGGCCGCCCTCGAGGAGGAGCTGCCAGTCAAGATCCCGATCATGAGCGAGAAGAAGCAGCTGCTGCTCATCACGATCCGCAATGTCACAATCAAGGAGATCAGCGACGTCGCGGACAAGGTGTTCGTTGTGACGAACAGCCTCGATTTGACCACAATGTTCATGTTGATGCCGTTCCTGCAGCCCGGGCTTCTCATCCCCAACACCGACGCCAACAAGGCGACCTACCACAGCCTCTGGGACGCTCTGATCGCGCACCCGCTCAAGCGCGTGCTTCCCAAGACGACTTCCAAGTGTGACACGCCTGTCGGTCCCAGCACGGCCCAGAAGAGGGTCGACTTGAGCTTGATTGTCAACTATCAGCCGGTGCTCTGTGGAGAGGAGAAAGCATCGGGCGAGCTGGACGTACCGATCGGTGACCTCGTCGACAAGCTGCGGTGGGACTATGGCGACACGCCGTACGTGTTCGGCTACGCGACAGCAGGGCTGAACCTGAGTCTGCTCGCGCTCCTGCGCCCGGTCGGCTTGCAGCAACCGAAGGCGCTCAAGTTGGGTACCTACTCCGTGGAGCTACCGCTGGATCGCCTGAAGCTGCTGCTCGCGATCATGAACCTGTCTCGACTGCTCGGTGCGCTGGCGGCCAAGATCAAGGCGCAGCCGAAGCGACCCTCGTCGTGCCTCAAATGCTCGCATGGCATCACTGTACGTCTGCTCGACAACTGCGTGACCAAGACCTACGCCGCTGGCTCGAAGCGCCGCAACCGCGTGGCGCACTGGGCGAGGTTCAAGCACATCGTCGAGACGCACAGCATTCCGAACGTCGTTCGTGTGATCGAGATCGACAAGTGCGCTCGCCGCGTGACGTTCGAGCGACTCAACAGATCAGCGAGACCCGAGACAGTGCTACTGCTGCTCCGAGCGCTCCGCGACGTGCTCGAGGCGCTCGTGGCGCTCGCTAAGGTCTCGATCGTGCACCGCGACATCCACTGGGACAACGTTATGAAACGCAGAGACGAGGACAAGTGGGTCCTCATCGACTTCGACGACGCAGTGATCGGCGGCGTCGGCACGCAAGCCAACGGCGAGCACCTGAACAAGTTGAACCACGCGCCAGAGATCTTCACGGAGGCGGTGCATGACGAGCGCGTGGACATCTGGAGCATTGGGCACCTGATCGCTGACGCTAGGATCGCCGACGCAGAGGTCGAGGTTTACGACCAGCTGATGACGATCCAGCGCGCGTGCATGCACGAGGACCCGAGCAAGCGACCAACCGCGGAGACGCTTCACAAGCAAGTGAGCCAGCTCGTGCTTCCAGAAGAGTGCGAGAGCAAGAGTGAGCAGTCGTAGGTGGGCCGAGGGCTCGCTGGACCATGCGTGGCACAGGTGACGAGTGTATGTGTCTCGCTGCGTCGGCGCCTCTCGCATTTGTCGCACACCGAGCGAGAGCGAGAGAGAGAGAGCGAATAGCGAGCAGCGAGACGACAAACAGCAGGAATGCGTATTGCGTATCCTTGAGTTGCGGCAGCACCGATCGAATGACATGCACGTTGATGAGAGACCGCCTTGCTCTTTCCGTCATGGGCTGCACTGGTGCTGGGTCTTGCATCAGTGAGCTGCTAGAGATCTTCTCGCAACTCACTACTCAGTTTGCGACTTGCTGATCTGGTGTCGCTCCTACTACGCGACTCGCTACTCTCTGCTGCTACTACCTTCTCCTCCGCTGTTTCGACGCGATCGCTCGCAACGACCCAGCATGTCCACGGTCCGCATGAGCTCCCGCATGCTCATGCTCATGCTCGTACTCATTGATGTACATACTTGCTCCTGTTGTTAGAGCTCGTTCACCTCGCGAGCGCCGAGCACGCGTCATTCTCGCACCAAGACCTGGTCGTGCGGCTCAAGCAAACGGCGTCTGTGCGTGCTTCGCCTGCACACAAAGCAGAGTTTCTCGGCTTTGCGCTCACGCAGGAGATCTTTCGCTCGCTCGATGACGGCGGCGGCTTCACGCAGCGCTGCAAGCGATCTCGCCCCTGTGCATGCGCATCTTCATTGGCGCAGATGGTGCGTACTAGTAGCAGCGCACTCGCGCGCACTGAAAGCTTCGTCGACGAGCAGCACTGACGTGTCGTGTGCGTATGTGCTGTGTGTCGCCTCCCAGAGTCTTGCCAGACAAAGATCGCGCTGCTGCATGTGCTCCAGCGCGTCGCGTGGCAGAGCGGATCTCCTCTTGTCGTTCGCGCCATCACGCGTGCCTCGGTGACTCCGCTTGGCCTCGCGCCTCTTCGCGTCGACGCGGTCCAGTCGTACGCGGCGCTTGTGTCGGCGACGGTGGACCTTCTCGTCGAGACCGACGAGGCTGCGTCCTCCGAGTCGACGCACATAATTCGCGACGTGTGCGAGCAGCTCGTAGCGCGCGCGCGGTTCTTCGTGGCGCGCGAGTCGGGCGTGCTGCAGCTGCTCGCTGGCGCGAGTCTCGAGAAGCAGCTGCTGCTCGATACGCTCCGTCCAGTACTTGCGTTTGGTCGCGACCACGACGACCGACCGACTCGGAGCGTGTACGTCGAATGCCTCGTGCTGCCACTCATCTCGGTGCTGTCAACGCACTCGGAGGCAGCGCGTCCGCTGCTGAAGCTGGTGATCGACTTGCGCTCGCGCCGACCGTTCGCTGCGCCAGAAGCGCGCGACGACCGCAGTCCGCCGCAGGACGAGGCAACGGTGCATCTCGACTCGTTCCTGCACCTTGCTGGCGACGAGGCAGTGAGTCGGAGCTGGCTGAAGATGCTCTTTGTGGACTCAATGACGCTCGACAAGACGCGGAGTCGTCTGAACAGTGGCGACGAGCAGTCCGAGGAGTCGTGGCTGGCTCTGGGAGCTTAGGAAGCTCCCGTCGTGCCGGGAGGTGACCGAGCGGGACGCGTTCCTGGTCGCGTACGAAGAGAATGAGGCGGTCGAGTACTCGAGCGTGAAGCGAAAGGACAAACTCGTGAACCTTGCGTCACAGAACGTCGCGGACATGGAGGCGAAGCTTGCGGTCGTCCTCGCGCGTCAGGCCGCACTGTGGGCCGTGGAGAGCGACACGGGCAGCGCACTCTTGCGCATCCTGAGCCTCATGAAGGGGTGGCAGGCGTTCATGTCCAAGTACGTCGACGCAGTGGACCAGCTGAGCACGCTCAAGCTCACGATCGGCGCGAGCGCTGAAGGCAGCGACGAGTTCTTTGTCGACCACATCCGCGCGAGTGCGGCGTCGCTGCTGCACGATGCGAGCGTCGGACGCGAGCGAGAGCAACTCGAAGCGCTGGGCAGCCAGACAGCAGTGCGTGTGCTCCCGTGTGCTCCAGTGTGCCTAAGGGCGAGTCGAGTAGATGGTGAGCCGACTCAAGCGAGCGATGGAAGAGGCGAAAGTCTTTCCGCACGATAAGTACCGCGAGATGGCGCTGACCGCAGTGGCAGGACTCCACTTGGTGCTCGGCCACCGCGCGTTGGACGCAGCGAAGGAGAGCGCGACAGATGCGCGTCTGGGACGCGTTGAAGCAGTCTTGGCACCGCTGCTGCATGGGTCGAACCACGCGCTCGTGCACGCCGCTGCTGCGATTGCGCTCAGTCGCTTGGGCTGGTTGTACGCCATCGCAGACGCGTCCGGCAGCGATCGACGCGCTGCTCTTTCGACAGCGCAGACGCGCGTTGAGAGTGTTACGAGAGCTGTTGTCTCTCTGAGGCTGCGCTCAGTCTGCTCCGCTGTTGACGCAAGTGCGAGTGATGGCACAATTACATGGGCATCGTTGATGGGTCTCGCTCGGCCCTTGCGCTTGTTTGCGCATGTCCAGCGGCTCGGGTAGCTCAAGGACGTGCTGAGCTATGTCTGGCGCCAGAGCGGAGACACGGGCGTCGTTGGCGTCGCGCTCGGTCTGGTGCTCCTTGAGTGCGTCACGTTCGACCTCGCAGCTGCGTCAGAAGCCGAAGCGTTCGTGCGCGAGCCGATCGATCGTCTCAAGTCAAGTAGCGGCACCAGCAGACTCGACAAGATCTTCCTGTCGCTCGCTGCGTACTACATGATGTGCCAGATGCCGGCACTCGGATGTGCGACGCCGCAAGCGCAGCTTCAGGTGCTCGTGAAGCACTCACAGACGTCGCTCAGCAGCGAGAACCCGTCGGATCTGGTCTTCCAGCTCGCACTCGCAGGCGTCGCGAACTACTTCCAGGGCTCGCTCGGCATCCGGTCACTTGGCGATGGTCCCATGCGTCGACGTGCGTCTGGAACGGTCCAGTTCGCATCCGAGCTGCGCGACATCGAGGCTCTTGTCGAGTGCGTGCGCTCGGCTGCGAGTGCTGGCAACGAGAGTGCGCAGTTTGCGCTCGGGTCGATCGCGGCCGCGAGCGATTTGCTCTACGTCGCGCACAAGAATCGGTCGTTCGACCCCGAGATCGCGTCGCTGCCGTCGAAGGGGCTGCTCTCAAGGACAATGGAGACGCTGCGTCACGTGCGGCGCTCATGGGCCAACTCAACGCGGCCACGACGACCGGGTGGATCGTCACCTCCCATGACCTCGCTTGGTACGCTCGCTGCTTTCGTTTCTATCTGCGAAGAGCGCGAGTCTCCCGCTCTTCGACTTCTGATCGCTCGTGCATCGCCTCGCGAAGCGACGTTGACGTCACTGTCGGCTGCACCGCGTTCGCTCTCACGCAAGGCATCTGCGACGTCTACATGGTCAAGCACGCGTTCGCGCGCGAGTCGTTTGCGAACCTGCACCCGCGTGTGCAGCGCGAAAGCATCGATGGCTTGCTCCGTCTCGCTGGACACGTCGACACGGATACACTGGAGCGCATCGTGGCGACTGTGTCGGACGTCGTGCTAGACGCCTGGCGCCGCAAGCGCTTGACAGCAGAGCTCCTGGGCGTCGGATTCCGCGAGAGTCGTGCGAACCTTTATGCGTGATGTGCTCGCGCACATTCCTCGGCAAGACGGCGTTGAGGAGTTTGTGCTCGGCGGCTCCATGGCGCGCGCAGCACACCGCCGTCTTTGCGGAGCTACTGCGCGCTGGCAATGTGTTTGCGCCAGAGCGACGATCGCGCAGTGGCTCGTGCGTCAAGACTTTGCGCAGTGCTGAACGACTGCAAGCGACATCAAACACCACCACACGCAGCGTACGCAGCGCTTAGCGCTTCACACAACACAAGCGACTCGCACGACGTTGTCCAAGACAACACCTGGGCACTCTTGCCAGGACCCACGCTGGCATCTCGTGCTCTTTGAGCTTCAGCATCCTGCACGACTGCACCAGCGTCACTGTCTTGTTGAGCGCTGCCAACAGCGACTGCATCGCCACTACATCCTCACAAGCAGCACACAAGCGAACGACAGCACGCGTGAGCAAACCAGTGCCAACAGCTCCAGCGGCTCTCGCAACGCCAGGCTCTGCACCATACTTACCACTCCCCCATCTCACTCGACGACAACAGCTTCTCGGTCGCTGCTATCGCATATCGACACCTCCAGTCATTGCCGCCTCGATAGCATCAACAGGACCGAGTCACTCTCAAGGGCCATCACAAGTCTCAGCATCGATGGCGTTCGCGACTCGCATCCGCAACGACAACAACGTGGTCTCGAGGACGGAGGATAAGCTGGCAGTAGGGGAACTAAAACTAGATCAAGGACGCAAGACTAGACGACGGACTAGAGGTCCGAGACTAGATCGAGCATTCTCACTTCAGTTTTTGCAATCAAGAGCTAGGTACCCGGAAGCGCCAGCTTCCCTCGCGTGTGTCCGCGTTCTTTCGTCCGCGACCCACTACAATGACTCGACAAATCGCTAAAGCGCTCGATCGCTGGTCCGTTCCAATGATCGATACAACGATGGCTCACTCAAGTCGCACAAGCGCGAGGTGCGTCGTCGTCATCGTCGTCGTCCGTTGCTGTTCGCGCAGACGCAAGTGAGGACGCGACTGCCTGCATATGCGCAGCTGTGTGCGCGCCGACTCGCTCACACACACACACCGCACGCACCTCTCTGTCTGCCCGCACACTAGTCGCTCTGCTTGTTGTGCGCGACGCTCGCCTTACACAAGCGTGTTGAGCAGGACCTTTTGCGTCAGCGGTGGCAGTGCAGCAGTGGCGCAAAGTCGTGGCGCAAAGCGCAAGCATGTCTAGCCGGCGCGGCGCAGCGCCTCGACACGGCCACCTCGCGAACGGAGACTACGACAGCGGCGTTGAAGACGAGCGCGAAGCCGCCGAGCGCGACCTCATCCCGCGCTTCATCTGCTCGTCGCGCACGCACTCGCAGCTCACGCAAGTGGTCCAAGAGCTCCGGAACGCGTCGTACAATCCGCACGTCGCAGTGCTCGGGTCGCGCGAGCACCTCTGCGTGAACGACAAGACCTCGCAAGTGCGTGCCACGAAGCAGAACTGTGCGTGTCGCGACGCGGCCAAGCGCAAGAGGTGCGTACTTTTGCGTGTCTGCGGACATACGCGCTTGAGTGCTCACGATATGTGGATGCGCGGATGTGCGGATGCGCGTGCATGTAGCCGCATCTAGAGGCGAGGCCTTGACATCGCAACGCGGCGCAACGCGAGGCAGAGCGCCCCGGTCCTCGACATTGAGGAGCTCGTCGAGACGATGAAGGAGAAAGAGGTGCGCACTATGTCTCGCTCTTGCTCGTAGAGCCAAATGGCCATGCAGGTACTCACACTCTTGCTCTCCTGCTCTTGCTCAAGACCATATCCTCTTCGTGCCGTACAACTACGTCATCGACCCGCTCTCGCGCCGCTCGATCGACATTGCGATCGAGAACTCGTTCCTGATCTTTGACGAAGCACACAACGTCGTACGTCTCTCGCTCTGTCTTTGAGCAAGACTGTATTGGCACGAGGCGATGATCCCACTGACGCCTTTGCCTTTGCATGCGCAGGAGTCGATCGCAAGTGACGCAGCGTCGCACGCCATGTCGTCGACGGACATTGCTGGCTGCGTCACAGAGGTGCAGCAGTTCATCCAAGCGCTGTACGAGAACAAAGTCGTCCTGAGCGCACACAGCAACTTGTCGGCCGAGGTGCGACCGCATGCAGTCGACTTGATCTCTTGTGTTGAGCGCCAGACGAACTGATATCTCGCCTGCTTGTGCCTCGTGCGTCTGTGCGCGCAGTCGGCCGAGACGTTGAAAGCGCTGCTGCTCGAGATCGGCAAGGGCGTGAGTAGCTTCCCACTGGCGGCCACTGGTGGCTTCACAAAGGTACCACCCTCTCACTCTCGCTCTCTCACTCTCGCTCTCTCTCTCTGGTGCTCGTCCACCGAGTCATCACTAGCTCTGTCGTACTGATCTCGCTTGTGTGTCTTGCCACTCCTGCCACGACGTAGCCGGGCGAGTACATCCTTGAGTTCTTCCAGCAGCTCGACGTAGACGTTGACACGTGTCCGCTCGTGCTGAGCATGACCGAAGAGATCATCGAGCACGCGAACGAGGGCGGGAAGGTCCAGACGACGTCGTCGACGCTCGACGCGCCGCTCTCGTTCCTCGGCGCGATCTTCTGCAACCGACCACCACATGGCGGTACGGACGCCTCCATCTTGACGCACACGTGGTGGTGCTCGCTTGTGTTACACACTGTTGCTGTCCATGACGTGACGTAGGCAGCAACGAACTGCCGCGTGCACATTCAAGGAGTCCAGGACAAGTACGTTCGCTGCGCTGCTGCGTGACTCGACTGCTGTGCGCTCAGATGCGTCGCGACCTACTCACACAAGGTGCCTGCGTCACAGAGGACCGATCGCGCTGCGTCTGCTCAACTCGGTGCGCAAGGACAAGGCGACGGCGCGCGTGTCCACCTACTCGCGCTTCCGTCCGGGCGTGTCGTTCTGCGAGATCTTCGCCAACAGCGTCTGCAACGTCATCTTGACCAGGTGCCGACTGTCTGATCCTCGCTCTTGTGTGTCTGTCTGCATTGGCTGACAGTGTCTCGCTGCGCTCTCTCTCGCATCATGACGGCTGCGACGCAGTGGCACGCTCTTGCCGCTCGAGACGACGGCCAAATAGCACGGGGTCGACTTCCCCTTGCGCCTCCAGAACAACCACGCGGTCGACGCCAACCGAGTCTTCGTCGGCGTCATCGGCACGCGCCTCAACTCGAGCTACAACGTTCGATCCACGGACGCGTACGTGCTCGAGCTCGGGCACACGATCGTGAACTTCACGCGCCTCGTCCCGAGCGGCTTGCTCGTCTTCTTCTCGTCGTACTCGATCCTACAAGAGAGCCTTGCGCGCTGACAGCACTTGTTGCAGCAGGACGACACGAACTCGTCGATCTGGGACCGCATCGTGCAGCAGAAGCAAGTGTTGTCGAGTCGAGCCGCGCAGACGCCTGGACTTTAAAGAAGTCGCTGACGAGTACCACGACGCGATCAGGACGAATACGAACGGCGCCGTGTTCTTCGAGGCAACGTACGTGGCGATTGTAGACGCTCGCGTGCTCTTGGGTGGCGTACGTGATGCTCACTGAGCTCTTTCTGAATCGCTCGCTCGGTCGCTTGCGTAAGTGAGCGAAGGCATCGACTTTTCCAACGACAAGAGCCGTGCTGCTGTGATCACGGAGCTGCCGCTCCCGCCGACGAAGGACCCGAGAAGATCGTGCTCAAGAAGAGCACCTTGGACGAAGTCGTCGTGCCACCAGGGGAACTCGTGCGTCTCGACTCGCGCTCTCTTGAGCGTCGCAGTGGTCCTTGCTGCTGATTGCTAGTTACTGACCGACTGACGCGTGTGTGCTTGTGTGTTTGTGACTACCTCTGTGTGTCCTTGTGTGCGTCTCTGTGCGTGGCTGGCTGACTGGGACTAGAAGAAGCTCACTGAGAACCACTGGTACATCCAGCAAGCGTCGCGCGCAGCGAACCGAGCGAGCGGTCGCGTGATCCGCCATCGTCACCACCACTGCCATGACTACGGCGCGATCATCCTCTTGGACGAGCGCTTCGCGCTCCAGCAGCAGCAGCAGCTAACGTGCCTCTCCAGGTCGCTCCAGCGCGGCGCGCTCGTGCTGCAGCCAAGTCGCTCGGACTCTCGAAGCGCGCGCTGTCCAAGTCCTCGTCGTCGTTCTCGACGCCTGACGCGGCGCAGAGCAGCGGTGCAACTCACGAGCCTGGACGACCCGCAACAGCGACACCAGCGATCCGATCGGCGACAGCCAGTCGTATGTGAACCCAGAGCTCTTTCGCCAGACCGCAAGCAGCGCACAGCCAGCGCGTACGTGAATCGATCGATCTGCTGTGATGGATCTGCTGTGTCTACTGTTGCGAACTCACTGCCGTCTCTCGTGCGCACCAACAGCGTCGGCGGCAACAGCGAGCTACGCCAGCGCAGCAGCAGCGCTGCCGAGTCGAGCAGTCACGACGACACGAGCAGGAGCAAGAGCAGGAGCAGCGATGCCGAGGAAGCAGACGCTGCACGCGCTCTTCTCCACGACCGAGTCTGCGATGGTCGAGTCCACGTCGTCGATCGCTCGGCCGTTCGTGCCGCCGAAAGCGCATGCGAGTCTCGTATCAAGCGAGTCTGCCGCGCCGTCAGCACCATCAGGTCTTTGCGTTTGTGTTCTCGGCCGTGGCGCGCAGTGCGGTCTCCGAGCCAGACGTCTCGAAGCTCTACGCGCTCATTCGGCAGCTCCACGCCGGCACAGACGTCGATGCTGTCGTCGCGTCGACCTGCGCGCTGCTCCGTGCGCCAGTGTGCAGGGACCTCGTGAGCATGATACCGAACGTGCTCCAAGGCGCGACGAGCGACCGGTTCGTCGCGAGAGGCGTCGCGCCCGGACTCGAGCTCGACCTGTCGCTCGTGTCGTCGTCGACTGCTGCTGCTGCTGCATTGACTTCGTCAGCTGTCCTCGACTCACGGACCTCGCATGCGATTCAGCCATTGCAAACGTACTAGATGATGTGTATGATGTGATATGCTACTCTACTCCTTCACGTGTTGAGTCTTACTCCCTGGCCAAAGCAACAGCGAGTAGCACGTCAAAGAGGTCGATGTGAAGGTCGCCATGAGCACCCAAGATGTTCGCGCGATGGAGCATGTTGTTCGGTCCGCCGTCCAAGTAGACGCAGTCGGCGAACGGCACAACGAGTTGGCGTGTGCCGGCCCACGGGTCGTTACCAGCTTGAACGTCTTGGAGAGTGGCAAACTGTGGCAAAGGCGCGTGTGTGACTGGATGGAAGTGCTGCACGTCCAGAAGCTGTCTCTCGACATCTGGAATGGCATCCCTGGCGTCGTCGTCGAGCGGCGCCGTTCCAAACGACAGGACTTGCTCAACCTGCACTGCGCCATTCGCGTCGCGACCGTACTGCAACGCTAGCGCCGCAATAGTGCCATCGACACGAATGCTGTAGAACTTGAGCCCGATCACGCTGCGCACGCAGTTGACGTCGAAGTACTCGCGACACCACTGGATTAGCGCAGGACCGGATCTGTGCTTGTAGTCGACCTCGATGACGACGCGCGGCCGAAAGTCCTGTACGTCTGCGTTCAATGAGCTTGGTCGCAGTGCTGCGTCAGGTTCGCGCTCCCCAGGCGGGTGGACTTGCACGCGGGCTCCAAACACCTGCACGATGCGTTGGGTCCCAATCGCGTAGGCGCCGACTTGCCCGCCAACGTCTGCAACAGCAGCGTCGTGTGGTGCGCTCGAAAAGCTTGTCAGGATGAGGTCTGCTGTCGAAGTCGAGTCGATCTCACTGGTGCTGTTGAGGCGCATCGTCACGCGGCGATTCCATCTCTCGTACGCGGTGCTCTTGAGCCATTGCTGCACACTCACGCGAGTCGCAACGACGACGCCGTCTTCCGGGCCGCTCAGCGAGTCGGGGTGACGAGCGAGACGGTCTTCCAGACGCCGCATCGCAGCCGAGATCGTCACGATGTTTGGTACTGGGTTCATCGGCATCTCTCGGAGTCGCGGCGCGTTGCGGAGTGATGGAGCTGACTGCGGCGCTGCAGCACTTGGTCTTGGTCGCTCGACGACGTACGGGACGCTGCGGTTGCGTCCCGAGCGTCGCGTCCCGCCTGCTGTCTGCGCGGTGCCGTGCTGCATGGTTGTGCGAGTGATGCGAGACGTGCGTGTGCGAGTGGGCGAGAAGTGTGCATGTGTGTGTGTGCGAGCGCGCGAGATTGAGAGTGAGAGAGCGACTGAGAGTGAGCGAGAAGGGAACGCAATGAGAGCGAGCGAGTGTGCATGTGTGCAGGTGCGAGCGAGTTTGCTGGTGATGACACCAGACTTCAAGAGATTGAGAGTGATGTGATTGCACCAGTCGACTTCAATGTTTTCGAGTGGCAATGCAGCAGCAGCAGCAGTCGACGACGACACGAGCGACAGGTCGAGCTCGAGTCCGGGCGCGACGCCTCTCGCGACGAACCGGTCGCTCGTCGCGCCTTGGAGCACGTTCGGTATCATGCTCACGAGGTCCCTGCACACTGGCGCACGGAGCAGCGCGCAGATCGACGCGACGACAGCATCGACGTCTGTGCCGGCGTGGAGCTGCCGAATGAGCGCGTAGAGCTTCGAGACGTCTGGCTCGGAGACCGCACTGCGCGCCACGGCCGAGAACACAAACGCAAAGACCTGATGGTGCTGACGGCGCGGCAGACTCGCTTGATACGAGACTCGCATGCGCTTTCGGCGGCACGAACGGCCGAGCGATCGACGACGTGGACTCGACCATCGCAGACTCGGTCGTGGAGAAGAGCGCGTGCAGCGTCTGCTTCCTCGGCATCGCTGCTCCTGCTCTTGCTCCTGCTCGTGTCGTCGTGACTGCTCGACTCGGCAGCGCTGCTGCTGCGCTGGCGTAGCTCGCTGTTGCCGCCGACGCTGTTGGTGCGCACGAGAGACGGCAGTGAGTTCGCAACAGTAGACACAGCAGATCCATCACAGCAGATCGATCGATTCACGTACGCGCTGGCTGTGCGCTGCTTGCGGTCTGGCGAAAGAGCTCTGGGTTCACATACGACTGGCTGTCGCCGATCGGATCGCTGGTGTCGCTGTTGCGGGTCGTCCAGGCTCGTGAGTTGCACCGCTGCTCTGCGCCGCGTCAGGCGTCGAGAACGACGACGAGGACTTGGACAGCGCGCGCTTCGAGAGTCCGAGCGACTTGGCTGCAGCACGAGCGCGCCGCGCTGGAGCGACCTGGAGAGGCACGTTAGCTGCTGCTGCTGCTGGAGCGCGAAGCGCTCGTCCAAGAGGATGATCGCGCCGTAGTCATGGCAGTGGTGGTGACGATGGCGGATCACGCGACCGCTCGCTCGGTTCGCTGCGCGCGACGCTTGCTGGATGTACCAGTGGTTCTCAGTGAGCTTCTTCTAGTCCCAGTCAGCCAGCCACGCACAGAGACGCACACAAGGACACACAGAGGTAGTCACAAACACACAAGCACACACGCGTCAGTCGGTCAGTAACTAGCAATCAGCAGCAAGGACCACTGCGACGCTCAAGAGAGCGCGAGTCGAGACGCACGAGTTCCCCTGGTGGCACGACGACTTCGTCCAAGGTGCTCTTCTTGAGCACGATCTTCTCGGGTCCTTCGTCGGCGGGAGCGGCAGCTCCGTGATCACAGCAGCACGGCTCTTGTCGTTGGAAAAGTCGATGCCTTCGCTCACTTACGCAAGCGACCGAGCGAGCGATTCAGAAAGAGCTCAGTGAGCATCACGTACGCCACCCAAGAGCACGCGAGCGTCTACAATCGCCACGTACGTTGCCTCGAAGAACACGGCGCCGTTCGTATTCGTCCTGATCGCGTCGTGGTACTCGTCAGCGACTTCTTTAAAGTCCAGGCGTCTGCGCGGCTCGACTCGACAACACTTGCTTCTGCTGCACGATGCGGTCCCAGATCGACGAGTTCGTGTCGTCCTGCTGCAACAAGTGCTGTCAGCGCGCAAGGCTCTCTTGTAGGATCGAGTACGACGAGAAGAAGACGAGCAAGCCGCTCGGGACGAGGCGCGTGAAGTTCACGATCGTGTGCCCGAGCTCGAGCACGTACGCGTCCGTGGATCGAACGTTGTAGCTCGAGTTGAGGCGCGTGCCGATGACGCCGACGAAGACTCGGTTGGCGTCGACCGCGTGGTTGTTCTGGAGGCGCAAGGGGAAGTCGACCCCGTGCTATTTGGCCGTCGTCTCGAGCGGCAAGAGCGTGCCACTGCGTCGCAGCCGTCATGATGCGAGAGAGAGCGCAGCGAGACACTGTCAGCCAATGCAGACAGACACACAAGAGCGAGGATCAGACAGTCGGCACCTGGTCAAGATGACGTTGCAGACGCTGTTGGCGAAGATCTCGCAGAACGACACGCCCGGACGGAAGCGCGAGTAGGTGGACACGCGCGCCGTCGCCTTGTCCTTGCGCACCGAGTTGAGCAGACGCAGCGCGATCGGTCCTCTGTGACGCAGGCACCTTGTGTGAGTAGGTCGCGACGCATCTGAGCGCACAGCAGTCGAGTCACGCAGCAGCGCAGCGAACGTACTTGTCCTGGACTCCTTGAATGTGCACGCGGCAGTTCGTTGCTGCCTACGTCACGTCATGGACAGCAACAGTGTGTAACACAAGCGAGCACCACCACGTGTGCGTCAAGATGGAGGCGTCCGTACCGCCATGTGGTGGTCGGTTGCAGAAGATCGCGCCGAGGAACGAGAGCGGCGCGTCGAGCGTCGACGACGTCGTCTGGACCTTCCCGCCCTCGTTCGCGTGCTCGATGATCTCTTCGGTCATGCTCAGCACGAGCGGACACGTGTCAACGTCTACGTCGAGCTGCTGGAAGAACTCAAGGATGTACTCGCCCGGCTGCGTCGTGGCAGGAGTGGCAAGACACACAAGCGAGATCAGTACGACAGAGCTAGTGATGACTCGGTGGACGAGCACCAGAGAGAGAGAGCGAGAGTGAGAGAGCGAGAGTGAGAGGGTGGTACCTTTGTGAAGCCACCAGTGGCCGCCAGTGGGAAGCTACTCACGCCCTTGCCGATCTCGAGCAGCAGCGCTTTCAACGTCTCGGCCGACTGCGCGCACAGACGCACGAGGCACAAGCAGGCGAGATATCAGTTCGTCTGGCGCTCAACACAAGAGATCAAGTCGACTGCATGCGGTCGCACCTCGGCCGACAAGTTGCTGTGTGCGCTCAGGACGACTTTGTTCTCGTACAGCGCTTGGATGAACTGCTGCACCTCTGTGACGCAGCCAGCAATGTCCGTCGACGACATGGCGTGCGACGCTGCGTCACTTGCGATCGACTCCTGCGCATGCAAAGGCAAAGGCGTCAGTGGGATCATCGCCTCGTGCCAATACAGTCTTGCTCAAAGACAGAGCGAGAGACGTACGACGTTGTGTGCTTCGTCAAAGATCAGGAACGAGTTCTCGATCGCAATGTCGATCGAGCGGCGCGAGAGCGGGTCGATGACGTAGTTGTACGGCACGAAGAGGATATGGTCTTGAGCAAGAGCAGGAGAGCAAGAGTGTGAGTACCTGCATGGCCATTTGGCTCTACGAGCAAGAGCGAGACATAGTGCGCACCTCTTTCTCCTTCATCGTCTCGACGAGCTCCTCAATGTCGAGGACCGGGGCGCTCTGCCTCGCGTTGCGCCGCGTTGCGATGTCAAGGCCTCGCCTCTAGATGCGGCTACATGCACGCGCATCCGCACATCCGCGCATCCACATATCGTGAGCACTCAAGCGCGTATGTCCGCAGACACGCAAAAGTACGCACCTCTTGCGCTTGGCCGCGTCGCGACACGCACAGTTCTGCTTCGTGGCACGCACTTGCGAGGTCTTGTCGTTCACGCAGAGGTGCTCGCGCGACCCGAGCACTGCGACGTGCGGATTGTACGACGCGTTCCGGAGCTCTTGGACCACTTGCGTGAGCTGCGAGTGCGTGCGCGACGAGCAGATGAAGCGCGGGATGAGGTCGCGCTCGGCGGCTTCGCGCTCGTCTTCAACGCCGCTGTCGTAGTCTCCGTTCGCGAGGTGGCCGTGTCGAGGCGCTGCGCCGCGCCGGCTAGACATGCTTGCGCTTTGCGCCACGACTTTGCGCCACTGCTGCACTGCCACCGCTGACGCAAAAGGTCCTGCTCAACACGCTTGTGTAAGGCGAGCGTCGCGCACAACAAGCAGAGCGACTAGTGTGCGGGCAGACAGAGAGGTGCGTGCGGTGTGTGTGTGTGAGCGAGTCGGCGCGCACACAGCTGCGCATATGCAGGCAGTCGCGTCCTCACTTGCGTCTGCACGAACAGCAACGGACGACGACGACGACGATGCACCTCGCGCGTACCGTCGGGCTCTCGAGGATCGCGTTCTGCTTGGACTTGAGCGCGAGAATGACCTTCTCCACGTAAATGAGCTGCGCGCGAGTCCTGCAGCGAGAGCGGGAGTCGACATCCATGCCGCAGGTCTCGAGGCGAGGTGGACGGACGCCCCTGCTTGGAGCTTGGCGCTCGCATCTCTGCTCGCATCGTCTGGTGCTTGCTGCTGTTGTTGGCGCTGTTGGCGCGTCTGTGGTACATTTGTGTCAGTGGCGTGGCGCACACATTTGTGGTGTACACTGGTGTGACACAACCACTCGCCAAAGTGCTTCGAGTCAAACTACATGTAAGTATGTGCTTCGACACCACACAAGCAACAGCACATGCACAGGCACATGCACATGCACAAAAGCAAGATCGGGTCGTCGAGCTTACTCACTCACTCACTCACTCACTTGCGCTCTCACTCTCGCTCAAGATGTCGAGAGAACACTCTCCCTCTCCCGAGCCAGACCGACAGCGTGTCTGATGTCTCGGCATGCTGCTGCATGACAATCGGCGCGACGTACGACAGCAGACCGATCGATCTCGTCCTCGGATATCGCGACTGCTTGAGCTGCTCCGGACGGATCTCGCCTGCACTGCACTCACTAACAGACACGCGAGTGGGCGAGAAGTGTGTGCGCGAGTGACCGAGAGTGAGCGTGAGTGAGCGTGAGTGAGTGAGCGAGAAGTGAATGCGAGATTGAACGAGAGTGAGAATGCAATGAGAGCGAGCGAGTGTGATTGTACCAGCCGACTTCAATGTTTTGCGCGTGGTAAGGTTGAATATTGTCACCATTCTGACTGTGTCACGGGGGAGTGTGTTCCGTGACGTAGCTTACACGTGGTCTTACGAGGAAGCGATGGGGTGAAGCGCAGAGGGACTGCGCTGAACTCGGTATTTTCAACTCTGAGGTTTTTTTGTATTGAGATCATGCATAGTGATGAAAGTGAGGGAGCTAACCAAATTAGTGAGCCAACTGATGGGACGACCATGGTCGTCAGAAATCAGGTTGGGCCACTAAATGGGAGTCTGCTGTGCTCCTTCGTACTTAGCACAGCAGCCCCGTTACACGGATGGTTTGTCCGCGCCAGCGCGTGTGGTGATGGCGATAGCGCGTCGCGACGGCGCGATGAGTGCCGCGTTCACCCAAGCCGTCGCTTCGTTTGGTGACATCGCGACTGTGCAGCGCGCGGACCGGTCACCGCACGAGCTCTTCTCTTTTGCTGAAGGAGCGCCGCCTTGCGATACCGATGTACTCGGTGTCCCTCCCCCTTCAAGAGAGCCGCCGTCGTCAAAGCCAAGGACCGCGGGAACGCGCGGATGACGCGCGTTGTTGATGAAGAACGGCGTGTGGCCCGTGGACTCGTGCACCGCGTTGTTGATCGCGAACTCGACCATCGGCAATAGCGCGCTCCACGACGTGTGCGACGACGCGTAACTGCGCAGCACGTCCTCGACGACACGATTGACACGCTCGGTCTGCCCGTCGGTCTCTGGGTGCGACGCGGTCGACATGAGCAGCCGCGTCCCGAGGAGCTGGAAGAGGCGATCCCAGAACGATGCCGTGAAGCGCGGGTCACGGTCAGAGACGATCGACGTCGGCATGCCGTGGTGCCGATACACCATGTCGAGGAAGAGCTCAGCTGTCTCCTGCGCGGTGATGCCGACCGCAACCGGCGCGAGGTGTGCCATCTTACTAAAGCGGTCGACAACCACGAAGACGCCTGTGCGACCAGCGTGATCCCGAGGCAGCCCGAAGATGAAGTCCATGCTCACGGATCGCCAAGCATCCGCGGCGATTGGGAGAGGCTGCAACGGGGCTTGCGACAACTGCGAGGGCTTCACGCGCTGGCACGTCTCGCACGACCGGACCCACTTGCGCACCCACTTGTACATGTGCGGCCAGTAAAAGTCGCGCGCAAGAGCGAGATACGTCTTCTCGCGGCCAAGATGGCCGCCAGACGCAGCGTCGTGGTACTCGTGCAAGATGCGAGCGCGCAAGTCGTCGTCGAGTGGCACGACGACTCGAGGGCTGTCGAAGCGGTCGATCTGGTACTTGAGCAAGTCGCCGGAAACCGAGTAGCGCGGTGCTTGACTCCGCGCTGAAGGCGTCAGCTGCAGCAGCGCCGACGGAGACGGGTCTCGACAGTACTTGAGCATTGCGGCGCACGACGGGTCGCGGGAGTACGCCGCGGCGATCTCATCTCGAAGCGGGCTCACAGCTGTCGACGTTGTCGCGCTTATACCAAGCGCGACACACGCGCTGCATTCTTCGTCGTCATCGTCGACAGCGTGTTGCGGCGAGTCGGGTCGCGGGTCGTAATCGGGACGCCGCGACAGTGCGTCAGCGATGATGTTCGTCGCGCCCGGCTTGTAGAAGACGACGAAGTTGTACTCGGCGAAGAACGACAGCCAGCGCGCCATGCGCTGGCTCAAGTGCGGCGACTTCGTCGCGGTACGGAGTGACGCGTGGTCGGTGGAGAAAGCAAACGTCTGCTCGCCCAGCAGATACACGCGAAACTTCACCAACGCGTAGCGCATCGCGAGCAGCTCCTTGTCGTGCACAGGGTAGTTGCGCTCCGCGGGCTTCAGCTGTCGCGACTGGAAGCTGATGACGCGCTCTCGTCCCTCGTCGTCGTGCTGCATGAGCGCGCAGCCGATCGCAAAGTCGCTCGCATCGCAAACGACATGGAACGCCTTGGTGTGATCCGCCAGTGCAAGAACCGGCGCGGTGGAGAGCCGCGACTTGACGTCGTCAAACGCGATCTGGTGCTGACGACGCCATTCCCACGTGGCATCTTTCTTCAACAACTGCGAGAGCGGGAGGATCACGGACGCAAAGTCTTTCGCGTAATGATGAAGGTAGTTCGCAAGCCCAAGCCACTGCCGGAGCTCCTTTTGGTCGCGAGGTACCGGCCACGCGACGATCGGAGCCACCTTCTCTGGATCAGCGCGGACGCCGTCCGCGCTCGCGTAGCTGCCGAGCACCGGGATCTCGGGAGCGCAGAAGATGCACTTCTTCAAGTTCGCGTACAGCTTGTTCTCGCGCATGGCTTCGAAGACCTTCCGCAAGTGCCCGAGGTGGACGTCCAGATCTGTCGCGCCCTCAGCGGCGCGACTGTGCACGAAGATGTCGTCAAAGTAGCTTGGGGCAAAGTCGCGCAGCGGGCGAAGCACGTGCGACACCATGCGGTTGAACGTGGCAGGGGCGTTCTTCAGCCCCTGCGGCATCACCAGCCACTCCCAGAGCATGCCGCTGGGAGTACTGACCGCCGTCAGCGGAACATCGGACTCGCGCATGAGGATCTGGTAGAAGCCGTCGGTGAGATCGATGGTACTAAAGATCGTGCTGCCAGACATGGTGTCGAGGACCATGTCCTTGCGCGGGATCGGCGTCTGTGCTGGGATCGTCGCGTCGTTGAGCTTGTTGAACGCGTGGACGATGCGCCATCCTCCAGTCGCCTTTTTAACGCAGAACGTTGGACTCGAATGCGGCGATGTCGACTCGCGCACGTGGCCGGCGGCTCGCCGGCCCTCGAAGAACGCGTCGATCGCGTCGACCTGATCACGCGGCAGTGGCCACTGCCGCGTTACGCAGTACTTCGTCCCAGGCACGAGGTCGATCTCATGCCGCACGCCTCTGTCAGCCGGAAGCACCGGCGGGATCTTGTCGGGGAAGATGTCGGAGAACTCGCGGGCGAGATCCAAGACTGGGTTCCCAGATGCTTCGAGCTCGTCCCAGGACTGCGCGGCGTAACGTTCTTCGCGAGCGGACTTCGGCTCTGCTGGCGCGCCTGAGACGCTGGAGCGCGAGCCACTGCCCGTGCTGTGTCGGCTTTGGAACGGCCGGGGGCCTCTCCGCTTCTCGCCGCAGGATCGGTCTGCTTCCTGCGGCACACTGTGACCCACTGGTCATCAGCGATCTCTTGTCTCGTTGTCGTGGCGCACGGTACTTTACAGCAAACCGCGCATGAAGGGCCATCGCTCACTTCGTGCGGGTTGAGGGTCGTGGAGTCGGGGTCCACGACTGTGACGTGCGGCCAGGCGCTTGCGCTGTCGCTCAAGTGGGCGAGAACACCGCCGATGTCGATGTTGCGCGGCTTCACTGTGCGACTCAGCCAGTCGATGTCAGGCCGGTGGCGCGCCAGCCACGGCATTCCAAAGATGCAGTCGAACGAGCCGCCGAGGTCGACGACGTGGAACGTGTCGGTGCTCTTGAATCCGTCGAACTCGTACTGGAATTCGACCGATCGCCGCGGGAGCGACCGTGGCTCGCCGTCTGCGAACTTGACGATCATCGCACCTGGTTGCTCGCGGACGCGCACCCGCGAGGGCAGGAGTTGCAAAGTCTCGGCTCGTACAAAGTTGTTCGTCGCGCCTGAATCGACAAGGGCGCGAAGGGATCGCTTCGCGCCGGCGACGTGCAAGCTGAGTACGATCAGTCGCTCGTCGCTGCTTGAGGTGGTGGCAAAGAGCTGCGCATGGAGCGCAGCGTCGGAGGGGCTAGCGGAACGTGTCGCCACCGGAGGCACGTTTCGCTCAATGGGCCCAGTAGGTCGCCCTGCACCTACTGGGTGCCCGCGTTTTTTGCGTGCGCGGGCTGCTCGGTCTCGTCTTGAACCTCAATAGTAGCAAGTACTGGAGCTGGCGCGCGGCACACTGCCACGCGGTGACCGACCTTGCGGCAGCGGAAGCAGATGAGCTGCTTGTTGCTTGTTCCGCCGCGGCGACTGCCGTTGCTGTTACCAGAGCCTGTGCGTGGCGGAGTCGCTTCGTGCTCGATTGCGTCAATCTCCATCGGTTCGGCGCTGTTGTCAGCTCGCGGGGCGACGGCGTGATGGCCCCGCGAGGCGGATGCGCTGAAGTCTTCGCGGATCGCGATCGCAAAAGCCTCTTCGAGCGACGCCGGAGGCTTCCGGGTCAAGTAGAGGCGCTGGTGACCAGCGTTCAAGCCGGAAATGAAGACATGGACTTGGGTCGCCATGTCGATCGGAGACGAAGTGACGCATGAGACGAGGTGACGAGCACGTTGCACGTAGTCGCGCATGGACGCACGACCTTGCTTGAGTGCGAGGAACGCGGCGCGATGATGCATCTCGTCTTGAGGCGGCTCGAACGCGAGTCGCAGATCGCTCTTCAGCGCGTCGAGCGTCGGGAAGCAGTTCGGGTCGGCGACAAGCCGGCCCAAAGCCCACTCCTTTGCACGGCCGCCGAGCTTGGACAGGAGGAAGTGGGTGCGCGACACTTCGGACGTGAGCTGCCGCGCGTGTATGGCAATGTCGACCTCGCACAGCCAGCGGTTCAAAGCGAGTCGGTTGGGACCTTCGCCGTTGTAGCTGGTTTCGTCGAGCTTGACGACGTCGCTCCTTGATGATGCCGCGGGAGTTGAGCCTCGCCGACGCGCGTCGGCGAGTTCGCGGACCATGAACTCTTGTGCAGCTGCACGTTGGTGCTCCTGCGACATCGCGGACAGCATTGCCGCGACAGCCGTCAGGCCGGACACGTCGGCGAGGCGGCGCAGCGCGTCCCACTCGTATGGCGTCAGGTGCGCGAAGTCGCTGTAGTTGAGCGACGTTCCGTTGTCACCTTCGATCGGGAGCGTGCTCATCTTGGTCGTTAGACGGACTACGAAGTGCTACCAGGTGTCACGGGAGTGTGTTCCGTGACGTAGCTTACACGTGGTCTTACGAGGAAGCGATGGGGTGAAGCGCAGAGGGACTGCGCTGAACTCGGTATTTTCAACTCTGAGGTTTTTGTATTAGGATCATGTATAGTGATGAAAGTGAGGGAGCTAACCTAAATAGTGAGCCCACTGATGGGACGACCAGGGTCGTCAGAAATCAGGTTGGGCCACTAAATGGGAGTCTGCTGTGCTCCTTCGTACTTAGCACAGCAGCCCCGTTACACGACCAGGGTCGTCCATAAATCAGGTCGAGCCACTAATTGGGTGTCTGCTGTGCTACTTCGTACTTAGCACAGCAACCCCGTTACATGATAGGTACTACATCACCGGATCAGCGAACATCAGCTGTAACGGGGCCAAAAGTGGCCTGTTGCATAGATTGGTGTGGCATACACGAATCCGGGATGTCCGGTCCTGGACATGGACTGTCGTGGTGTGGGACACACCAAACATGGGTAGTCGTCCAATCGGACGACAGCGACTCATTGATTAATGAGTCGCGTGTACCTCACGGTACTCAGTGAGCTATCTTGCATTCAGTATAGGAATACTTAGGCATGCATGTTGTAGGACGATAGCCACGCAGTGAACTAGTTTGGAACCTGATTTGTTGTCTTCACAACATCTAGGCCACGGGAACACGTTCTCTGCAACACAAGTTGCCGCACACGTGTGTGCACGCTTCCTCAAGCGCAGGGTGCTGTGTGACCCCGTCACACTACGCGTAGCGACGAAACACACACACACGCCGCGTACAGATCGTCAGGACTTGCGTCTGCACACATAGACATACGTGCAGCACGCGCACACGTGTGCGTAGCACCCAAACGCTTTCGAAGGGGCGGGTTAGGTTTATTTGCTTGCAAATTCTCTTTTTCGATCCTGGGCGGGACATGTTGTGCGATCCTGTGCAAGACCTGGAAGCCAAATCCTGGACCTTAGCATTTCAGAACATTTTATCTACCTGTGTCAAGTTGTGGAGGCCCTATAACTCCAGTCGTAGGTCCGACCCAGACATGAAATTTTCGTCATCTATGTTTTTGAACATGATTAATAATCGTATATCGAATTTGACGAAAACGTGTCGCTATAATTGGCCAGAATGAGAATCGTCCAAATAAGCCCAAAATTTAGGAAATCTCTCGATTTTTCCTCAAGTCCTCAATTATCTCCAACCATTGATTCAAGAAGACTAAACGAATGAGATAAAGACGACAATGGTGATCAAGCGAGACGTTGGTCAACACATGCGTTGCATTAAGTGCACATACGAAGTAATTGTTGACTTAGTCCTGAGCAACGCGCTAAGAGCGGAAGTGCTTGCCATCATTATTCAAATTCGGTTCTCAAAAACATCCTAATGGTACACAATATATTTGTATATTGTATGGATATATTTGTACTTTTCGGCATCACCGATTCTGTTGCTGCATACCCTTTCACATTCGATATTTTCCTCGATTTATTCATTATCAAAGCTCAAATAGGACTCGGATATGTTCCTTTTGCAAATTCAAATTTCGAAAAACCTATATTTCAAGTCTCGAAAAACCTATTTCTCGCTCAAGTTTCGACAAATTTGTTGGTTTGTTTTCGATACATTCTTCTATCATTTTCGTCCTCGAATAACAGGACGATTTTGCTACAAACTTCAAGTCATTTGTGCTCGACAAATTTTGCTGTTTGTTGTCTGATACAAATCGGTGCACATCGTTGTATCGAAGCGCAATAGCACGAGCACTCTCATACAATACCCAAGTAAAACGACAAGCAACTTGATTTCTTCACTATCGAGAGAATACCGTTGTTTTTACACTATGAAAAACAACTTCGCCGAAGTCAGCACCAGTCAGCACCCACGCCACAGTCACTCGGTACAAACAAGGGTACCAAGCACCCAAGATGCGCAATGAGCGCAAGAGCGAGCGCAACACAGACCGACCTGAGACGTTGGTCAACACATGCGTTGTCGCTGTCGTGAGCTTGTTCGTGCCGCATGAGACTGTCAGTTCTGTCCTTGACGATGGCATTGCTGTCTGCAGTGAGACCGACTGGCTTGGCAGACTCCTTGCTATGCCTGCTGGTCTCACCCTCGACTCGAGCACATTCGGTGCACCTCTTTCTTCAGTCACAGACTGCTTCGACCCTTCAGCTGTGCCTCGCCTCTGTAGTCTCGTCAGTCTTGACATAGCACAATGCTTGCAGTCATGCAAAGAAGCCACATGCAACATGTAGAATCGGGCGACTGTCAGCAAAGGCACTGCAACGAGAAAGCGAGCTCCATCCAGCCACATCGCGCGAGTGTCGACTCAGCGCAACCAACCATACAGATCGGCCTGACTCGAGCGCGATGCAGACATCGCGATCCGTGACGACCCAAGCACTCGCTATCGTGCTTGCTAGACTAAAACGACCGACGAACAGCAACGAGTCGGACCTGCGACTAGCTTCTACTATTCAACAACAACAACAATTCGGTCGCACGCTTGCTCGGCATCACGACTCGCTTACTCGCGTACTCAACAACTCCGTCACACTCACACGTGCTGCTCGCGCACCGAGTCGCTCACAATCGATTTTGCCTCGAAGCGCATCCAGCTCGACACACTCGTCGTCTCGGTTCCTGTCGCCGTCGCCGTCGTCGTCGTCTACGTCCACTTCTCCTCTTCGTTCGTTGACCGTGTCGTCTGTCAGTCCCAAGCGCTCGTTCACGATGTTGTCCAAGCGCTCGTTCACGAAACTCTTCCTACTCTCGCTCTTGAGCATTGCGACAGTTCGCGAAAGTCTCGCATTCG
This sequence comes from Pythium guiyangense, assembly GCA_003730235.1. Taxonomy (NCBI): domain Eukaryota; phylum Oomycota; class Peronosporomycetes; order Pythiales; family Pythiaceae; genus Pythium; species Pythium guiyangense. Next base: position 523,754 of record QXDM01000067.1, on the reverse strand, counting down.
GCTTTGCGCATGACTCGAACGACGTCGCTGACCGCTCGAACCACCACGGTCGCACCCATCGCAACCACTACTTCCAGCCACACTCCCGCACCAAACAAGAGATGAACCAAGAGAAGTACTCGCACAAGCAAAGCGACGTCTACAGCTCGCCCATTAACCAACAAGCGCCAATTCAGCACTACCCGACTACGCCCAAGCCAACCAAGGTACCAAGTACGCCATCCGTGACACCAAAGCCAACGCCAACAGCAACTACAACAACTCCGACCACGACGCCAGCACCCACGAGCGGATCGCCATCGTCGGGTGAGACGCCGGTGCCGACCACGGCCACGCCAACCACGACGCCAGGACCAGTGCCGGTGACCAAGACGCCGGGCGGCGGCAAGCCCGTGCCGGTGCCGACCACGGCCACGCCGACCACGACGCCAGCACCCACGAGCGGATCGCCATCGTCGGGTGAGACGCCGGTGCCGACCACGGCCACGCCAACCACGACGCCAGGACCAGTGCCGGTGACCAAGACGCCGGGCGGCGGCAAGCCCGTGCCGGTGCCGACCACGGCCACGCCGACCACGACGCCAGCACCCACGAGCGGATCGCCATCGTCGGGTGAGACGCCGGTGCCGACCACGGCCACGCCAACCACGACGCCAGGACCAGTGCCGGTGACCAAGACGCCGGGCGGCGGCAAGCCCGTGCCGGTGCCGACCACGGCCACGCCGACCACGACGCCAGCACCCACGAGCGGATCGCCATCGTCGGGTGAGACGCCAGTGCCGACCACGGCCACGCCAACCACGACGCCAGGACCAGTGCCGGTGACCAAGACGCCGGGCGGCGGCAAGCCCGTGCCGGTGCCGACCACGGCCACGCCGACCACGACGCCAGCACCCACGAGCGGATCGCCATCGTCGGGTGAGACGCCGGTGCCGACCACGGCCACGCCAACCACGACGCCAGGACCAGTGCCGGTGACCAAGACGCCGGGCGGCGGCAAGCCCGTGCCGGTGCCGACCACGGCCACGCCGACCACGACGCCAGCACCCACGAGCGGATCGCCATCGTCGGGTGAGACGCCGGTGCCGACCACGGCCACGCCAACCACGACGCCAGGACCAGTGCCGGTGACCAAGACGCCGGGCGGCGGCAAGCCCGTGCCGGTGCCGACCACGGCCACGCCGACCACGACGCCAGCACCCACGAGCGGATCGCCATCGTCGGGTGAGACGCCGGTGCCGACCACGGCCACGCCAACCACGACGCCAGGACCAGTGCCGGTGACCAAGACGCCGGGCGGCGGCAAGCCCGTGCCGGTGCCGACCACGGCCACGCCGACCACGACGCCAGCACCCACGAGCGGATCGCCATCGTCGGGTGAGACGCCGGTGCCGACCACGGCCACGCCAACCACGACGCCAGGACCAGTGCCGGTGACCAAGACGCCGGGCGGCGGCAAGCCCGTGCCGGTGCCGACCACGGCCACGCCGACCACGACGCCAGCACCCACGAGCGGATCGCCATCGTCGGGTGAGACGCCGGTGCCGACCACGGCCACGCCAACCACGACGCCAGGACCAGTGCCGGTGACCAAGACGCCGGGCGGCGGCAAGCCCGTGCCGGTGCCGACCACGGCCACGCCGACCACGACGCCAGCACCCACGAGCGGATCGCCATCGTCGGGTGAGACGCCGGTGCCGACCACGGCCACGCCAACCACGACGCCAGGACCAGTGCCGGTGACCAAGACGCCGGGCGGCGGCAAGCCCGTGCCGGTGCCGACCACGGCCACGCCGACCACGACGCCAGCACCCACGAGCGGATCGCCATCGTCGGGTGAGACGCCGGTGCCGACCACGGCCACGCCAACCACGACGCCAGGACCAGTGCCGGTGACCAAGACGCCGGGCGGCGGCAAGCCCGTGCCGGTGCCGACCACGGCCACGCCGACCACGACGCCAGCACCCACGAGCGGATCGCCATCGTCGGGTGAGACGCCGGTGCCGACCACGGCCACGCCAACCACGACGCCAGGACCAGTGCCGGTGACCAAGACGCCGGGCGGCGGCAAGCCCGTGCCGGTGCCGACCACGGCCACGCCGACCACGACGCCAGCACCCACGAGCGGATCGCCATCGTCGGGTGAGACGCCGGTGCCGACCACGGCCACGCCAACCACGACGCCAGGACCAGTGCCGGTGACCAAGACGCCGGGCGGCGGCAAGCCCGTGCCGGTGCCGACCACGGCCACGCCGACCACGACGCCAGCACCCACGAGCGGATCGCCATCGTCGGGTGAGACGCCGGTGCCGACCACGGCCACGCCAACCACGACGCCAGGACCAGTGCCGGTGACCAAGACGCCGGGCGGCGGCAAGCCCGTGCCGGTGCCGACCACGGCCACGCCGACCACGACGCCAGCACCCACGAGCGGATCGCCATCGTCGGGTGAGACGCCGGTGCCGACCACGGCCACGCCAACCACGACGCCAGGACCAGTGCCGGTGACCAAGACGCCGGGCGGCGGCAAGCCCGTGCCGGTGCCGACCACGGCCACGCCGACCACGACGCCAGCACCCACGAGCGGATCGCCATCGTCGGGTGAGACGCCGGTGCCGACCACGGCCACGCCAACCACGACGCCAGGACCAGTGCCGGTGACCAAGACGCCGGGCGGCGGCAAGCCCGTGCCGGTGCCGACCACGGCCACGCCGACCACGACGCCAGCACCCACGAGCGGATCGCCATCGTCGGGTGAGACGCCGGTGCCGACCACGGCCACGCCAACCACGACGCCAGGACCAGTGCCGGTGACCAAGACGCCGGGCGGCGGCAAGCCCGTGCCGGTGCCGACCACGGCCACGCCGACCACGACGCCAGCACCCACGAGCGGATCGCCATCGTCGGGTGAGACGCCGGTGCCGACCACGGCCACGCCAACCACGACGCCAGGACCAGTGCCGGTGACCAAGACGCCGGGCGGCGGCAAGCCCGTGCCGGTGCCGACCACGGCCACGCCGACCACGACGCCAGCACCCACGAGCGGATCGCCATCGTCGGGTGAGACGCCGGTGCCGACCACGGCCACGCCAACCACGACGCCAGGACCAGTGCCGGTGACCAAGACGCCGGGCGGCGGCAAGCCCGTGCCGGTGCCGACCACGGCCACGCCGACCACGACGCCAGCACCCACGAGCGGATCGCCATCGTCGGGTGAGACGCCGGTGCCGACCACGGCCACGCCAACCACGACGCCAGGACCAGTGCCGGTGACCAAGACGCCGGGCGGCGGCAAGCCCGTGCCGGTGCCGACCACGGCCACGCCGACCACGACGCCAGCACCCACGAGCGGATCGCCATCGTCGGGTGAGACGCCGGTGCCGACCACGGCCACGCCAACCACGACGCCAGGACCAGTGCCGGTGACCAAGACGCCGGGCGGCGGCAAGCCCGTGCCGGTGCCGACCACGGCCACGCCGACCACGACGCCAGCACCCACGAGCGGATCGCCATCGTCGGGTGAGACGCCGGTGCCGACCACGGCCACGCCAACCACGACGCCAGGACCAGTGCCGGTGACCAAGACGCCGGGCGGCGGCAAGCCCGTGCCGGTGCCGACCACGGCCACGCCGACCACGACGCCAGCACCCACGAGCGGATCGCCATCGTCGGGTGAGACGCCGGTGCCGACCACGGCCACGCCAACCACGACGCCAGGACCAGTGCCGGTGACCAAGACGCCGGGCGGCGGCAAGCCCGTGCCGGTGCCGACCACGGCCACGCCGACCACGACGCCAGCACCCACGAGCGGATCGCCATCGTCGGGTGAGACGCCGGTGCCGACCACGGCCACGCCAACCACGACGCCAGGACCAGTGCCGGTGACCAAGACGCCGGGCGGCGGCAAGCCCGTGCCGGTGCCGACCACGGCCACGCCGACCACGACGCCAGCACCCACGAGCGGATCGCCATCGTCGGGTGAGACGCCGGTGCCGACCACGGCCACGCCAACCACGACGCCAGGACCAGTGCCGGTGACCAAGACGCCGGGCGGCGGCAAGCCCGTGCCGGTGCCGACCACGGCCACGCCGACCACGACGCCAGCACCCACGAGCGGATCGCCATCGTCGGGTGAGACGCCGGTGCCGACCACGGCCACGCCAACCACGACGCCAGGACCAGTGCCGGTGACCAAGACGCCGGGCGGCGGCAAGCCCGTGCCGGTGCCGACCACGGCCACGCCGACCACGACGCCAGCACCCACGAGCGGATCGCCATCGTCGGGTGAGACGCCGGTGCCGACCACGGCCACGCCAACCACGACGCCAGGACCAGTGCCGGTGACCAAGACGCCGGGCGGCGGCAAGCCCGTGCCGGTGCCGACCACGGCCACGCCGACCACGACGCCAGCACCCACGAGCGGATCGCCATCGTCGGGTGAGACGCCGGTGCCGACCACGGCCACGCCAACCACGACGCCAGGACCAGTGCCGGTGACCAAGACGCCGGGCGGCGGCAAGCCCGTGCCGGTGCCGACCACGGCCACGCCGACCACGACGCCAGCACCCACGAGCGGATCGCCATCGTCGGGTGAGACGCCGGTGCCGACCACGGCCACGCCAACCACGACGCCAGGACCAGTGCCGGTGACCAAGACGCCGGGCGGCGGCAAGCCCGTGCCGGTGCCGACCACGGCCACGCCGACCACGACGCCAGCACCCACGAGCGGATCGCCATCGTCGGGTGAGACGCCGGTGCCGACCACGGCCACGCCAACCACGACGCCAGGACCAGTGCCGGTGACCAAGACGCCGGGCGGCGGCAAGCCCGTGCCGGTGCCGACCACGGCCACGCCGACCACGACGCCAGCACCCACGAGCGGATCGCCATCGTCGGGTGAGACGCCGGTGCCGACCACGGCCACGCCAACCACGACGCCAGGACCAGTGCCGGTGACCAAGACGCCGGGCGGCGGCAAGCCCGTGCCGGTGCCGACCACGGCCACGCCGACCACGACGCCAGCACCCACGAGCGGATCGCCATCGTCGGGTGAGACCCCATGCCCTACTTATCTGATGCCATCTTTTGTCACGCCGCTGCTGACTACTGTGAAGCCATCGAGCTCGCAGTTCGACAGCCCGAAGCAGTCGTACTATCGTTTTGACGATGACGACGACGATGCAGACGATGTCGTTGGAGGTCTTGGTGTCTCCTCCGCTACTTCGAGCTCGACAAGTTCGTTGAGCGACGACACAGCCTTGGTCGCAACGGAGCTTGCGGATTCCTCGGCTCTTCGCGTGTCATCGAGCACGGATGCGATCGCATCGGACATGTCGTCAAGCAGCGCTTCGACTGCGGACAAGACTGTTCAGTTTGAAGGCACGGCGTCTGGTGCCACATCGGGTGCTGGCATTGTGCTCCCAGCAGCACTTGCAGTCGCTGCAGCCGTTGCGGTCGTCGGTGCACTTGTGGTTGTGCAACGCAAGCGCAAGACGCGGGCAAAGGCGAAGAACGACACCTCGGAGTTTCACATGATCACGCCGAGCAACGTTTCGGTCGTGTAAGCTGCGCGAGTGTGATCAGCTGTCGGCGCAGGTTCGTGACTCATGACGCTCGAACTGTGAGTTCGTTTGACGTGCTGAAGACAATCAGCGCTTGTTTAGTTCATTCACCTTGCATGTTCTCCATCAATGCACATCTTGAGTGCGTTCGATCATGTGCTGCGCCGCTTGCACGTGACGCTCAAGCACATCGCTGCTGTCGACCGTGTGCTCGGAGCTCAGGACTGACGAGGGGCACTCTTACGCTCGCATAGTCAACGCAAGTGAGTTCGATTCCGACGTCACTCGACATCACAACAGCAAAATGACCGAGACGAAGCCACGCAGCAATGGCGTCGACTGGCGCCGTCGTATCGTTACGCTTCTCGTGGGCGTCCCGATGGCGCTGCGGCTGCTCGTCTCAGACACCGGCATGCTCTTGCTTGTCGCGGTCATCTGCGCACTCTGTCTCGTCGAATTCAGCGACAACATCTGCGCGCCGATCGTGCGACGGCAACGTCCTGCTGACAGACGCGCGCACACCGCGCTCCTGGTCGCTGCGAGCACGACGGTGATTCTCGCGGCGTGGAGCGGCAGCAAGGACATCTACGGTAGGCTTGCGCGCGCTATCTCGTGCGTGTGCAGGGCGTTGTGCGTTGCCAGCAATGGATGGGTGTCTGTAGACTGACAAGCGCTATTGCTGTTGTCGGTGCATTGCAACTGCAGATGCAGCGATGGTGCTCGTGACGCTTGGACTCATGCTCTTCCACCTCCTGCGCGCCGCAAAAGCCGATCAGCAAAGTACGTGAGTGCCCTGTGTGTCAGTACGTGCGCACATGCGAGCGAGCGAGGCAATGCATCTCACGCGCTCGTGTCTGTGCCGTGGATAGCGATGACTGCTCTGCTGCTCGACCTCTTTGCGCTGCTGTTCATCGTGAACGGGCTCGGCCACGCCGTGCTGTTGCGCTACGTGCACGCGACGTTTGGCCTCGGTATGCAAGTCATGGGGCTTGTGTGTGCGTGGGTGTGCGACTCCGGTGCACTCGTCGCTGGCGCGTTCTTCGGTCGAGCGAAGCTTGCGCCTGAGATCAGTCCGGGGAAGACCGTCGTTGGCGCGCTCGCAGGCGTCGCATCGAGCGTCGCGACTGTGCTCGCGTTCTTCGCTCTGGCGGCACTGAGCAGCGCACTCGTTGACTTCCTGCCGCCCACGTCACTGTCGGCGCAAGTGGCGCTTGGCACTGCACTCGGCGTGCTCTGCATCCTCGGCGACTTGCTCGAGTCGTTCGCCAAGCGCGTGGCTGGCGTCAAGGACTCGGGTGTGTTCTTCCCAGGACACGGCGGCTGTCTCGACCGCATGGACAGTGTGCTGCTTGCTGCGCCGTTCCTGTACTACTACTGTCGCTTCGCGCTCTAGAGTACGCGCGACGACGACGGATGCGCGCAACGTGCCTCTGTGCAGCGCGTGTCCGATAGACTGGCACGGAGGCATCAGTGCATGGCGCAGTCTCCACTCGCTTGCAGTCGCCAGCAGTCGCAACGCACTGATGCGCATACAGTGGCGATGCGTGAGACATACGTACCAGCGAAGATCGCGCTCCGTGCACAGAGCACTAAATGACTCTGCAGCGCATCGACACCAAGCAGTGCAACGACATAAACGCCATGAACGCACTGGACGACGCGTTCTGCGTGACGAGCGATGTCTTCCAAGTGCAGTGCCGACGCTTGTGGCTGCCTGAATGAATGTTACAGGGTCTTGTTGACCGCCGCCTCGACTGCAGTCTCCACTGAGTTCTTGCGGCCCGCTGATCGCTTTGTCAGGCCACTCGAAGAGCGTGGGAGCTCGCGGATCGTCGGCAGCTCGGCGCCGTCGCTCTCAACTAGCGCTGCGTTTTCCTTGTCCTTGCGCTTCGCGAGGAACTTGCGTCGCTCGGCCACGGAGCCACTGAACTTGCGCGAGTACTTGTGCATTCGGTCCCTGCCACCGTCATGCGCACATGAGAGTACAAAGTACGAGTTAGCAACGCAGCACTCGCATAGAGATCCATTGCCCAGTTGATGCTACTGCAGCAGCAGCAGATCGTTCGTTCTTGTACGCACGTGATGAACGAGACGTCGTCGGGTCGCAGCTGGAAGTGCGTCTGGCGCACGTGCAGATCCATCTCGGTCACTTTGCCGTCACCAAGACCGTTGAGCTTGTCGAGCTTCGCTGCAGCTTCAACCTGCATGCGCGCAATGTCATCGTAGATCGTCTGGCTGCGGCGCTTGACGCGCCAGTAGTAGAGCGCCACTGAGAGCAAGAGCACGAGCGAGACGTTTGCGCCAAACGCCGACTGCGCGTTTGCAAGCGCACACATGTGAGTCTGCAATGTGCGCAAGAGCGGCAACGAGCCAGACGTAGCGAGCGCGCACATACCTTCACGAAGCCTTTTGAGATGATCCCGATCGCGAAGAGCAGCAGTAAGTGCTTGCGCTCGAGCTCCATGCTGAGCTGCTGCTTATTGATGCGTCTTGTGTGAGATGCACAGTGCGAGTGGTGTGAGTACCGCTAGTGAAGTAAATAAGGTTCTTAACAACCTGGAGACGACAAACACCGACTGACGTCTAGGGTCCATGCAAGTGTGTGAGATGGCAGCATGAGAACGAGAACGAGGTGGTGCGATGAAGCAAGAGATGTATGTATGTATTCTATGGGATTCTTACATATACGTGTTCTTTGCCACGTCGGTTCTGTTGTGTGTTGGGTGGTGGTGGTGTTGGGGTCCTATCAGTCTATTGGGGTGGTGGAGCTTCCCTTCCGACGAGGAGGCTCAGAAGAGTGTGGGTATGAACACACCCGGTCGCGTGCACAGTGCTCGCTCAGGCTCAGCTCTGGTAGCCCAGGAGCTCCCACATGTTCTCGAGCACCTCGGTGTCGAGGCGGTGGCCAGGCGACCGCTGCTCAAACACGCGCAGCACTGCGAGACGCTCAAAGAGGAAGCCCTCGTGCCACGTGCGCGCGTCACCTGAGAACTCAATGTCGCCGAGCTCGGGCGGGAACGTGTTGCCGTACTCGATCGCGAGGTGCTCCAGGTGGATGTTGTACTGCAGCGCCTCGAGCAGAGCGCGAATGCCGATGGCGTCAATGTCGTTGAACAACACGCTTAGGCTCGTGAGCCACGTGCCGTCGCACGCGTGGTCGTCGTTGATGAGCAGCATCGCGAGGTCGAACGCGCCGCGGAACCCGAGCTGGTTCGAGTCCAAGTTGAGCGTCTTGATGCGGCACTCGCCGCGCTGGTACGCGCTCGCGAGCGCCGAAATGTCGGTGAGCTGGCAGTTCGACAGGTCGAGCGACGTCAAGTACGGCGACGAGTGCAGCACGCGGTGCAGGATCTCGGACGCTGGGATGCCAAACGACTCGGGCGTGCCGATGCGGTTGCCGCTCAAGTTGAGTGTCTCGAGGTGCTCGCTCACGCCCGTCATCTGGCAAAAGAGCGTCACGAGCGGTACGACCATGCCCTCGGCCTCGTGGGACTCGATCATGTTCCAGAACGCCGCGCTTTTGAGCAGCGATGCCGGCGAGCACACACGCGGCGACATCGCGATCTCGCTCAGCTCGAGCACGGACGAGCGCGGAAGCCACGCGAGACCGAAGCCCGGCACGACGACGCAGAGCCACTTGTTGAGGAGACAGAAGACCTCGAGGAGCTCGATCTCTTTGATCATGCCCGTGAAGACACCTTCCGGGATGATGTGAGCGGTCGGGAGCGGCCGCACGGTCGTGTTCTCCTTGATGCGCGCAAACATGCGGCGCTTCGGGATGCTCTTGAGCAGAATGCGCTTGATGTCGTCGCGCAGGACCTTGTCTTTGCTGAACGCACTGTACTTGCGCAGCGCGGCGGTGTACTCGGGAATGAGCAGCACGTGCGCTGGGTGGCCGCCCGACATGATGCCTTCGACCATGCGGATGTCCTCCATGCGCAGCATGTTGCGCGAGAGGTCGAGGTCCGAGACCTTGGCGGTCGAGTTCGGGTGGAAGAGGCCGAACGCGAGCCAGGCCCAGCACAGCGTCATGTCTTTCTTCGGGATGCGCTCGGGCACGAGCAGCTGCTGCAGATCGAGCTTCGCGACCGTGTTCGAGTAGTGCAGCGCCGAGCCGACAGCGGCGAAGAATGCGTTGTCCATGGGGCACTCGCGGAAGGCGAGCTCTTTGACGAGACCGCGCGTCTCTTCAGGCAGCGCTGCAGCGAGCGAGTTGAACTTGATGCGGGGCTGCACGGCGAACGCCGTCGCGAGGAAGTCGCGGAACTCGGCGCGGTGGCTGTGCACAAAAGCCGCGTCCATGGCGTCGATGAACTGGAAGCTCGTGATGTGCGTGAGGCGGTCGCGCACAAGCGTCGTCACTGCACTGAGCTGCGAGCTCGTGATTGCGAAGCGCTTGAGCGTGAGGTACTCCATGAGCTTGCCCACTTGCGTGTCCTTGTACACGTACCGGCGCTCCTCCTGGTCGCGGATCGTGTGGAGCAGGTGGCGCAAGTCGACAAACTCGTTTGCAATCTCGAAGCTCAGGCCATGGTGCTCGCCGAGGTGGTACTCGCACCGGTCGATGTAGAACTCGTCGCAGGAGCAGAATGGGAGCGGCTCGGGCTCAGACTCGGTCTCCGAGTCGAAGCGCAGGATGCGCGCTTTGCGTCGGGAGTCGGGCGTGCTCGTGCTCGCGGTGCAGGCGCTCGCAGTGCTCGCGGTCGAGCTCGCGGTGCTGCTGAGCGGGGTGCTGTGGTAGCGAAAGAAGCTGTGGTGGCTGTGGCTGTGCTGCGGGAAGTGGTGTTGTGCGTCGTGCGACTTGCTGCTCTTGCCGAGCGCGAAGCGCACTGCATTTCGCACGATGGCGGGCATGGCGCGCTGTCGAGCAAGCGAGGAGCGGATTCGCGAGAGAGCGAGGCCGAGAGAGAGCGATCTGCGGCGCAGCGAGCGGTTTGAGAAGTGCGGTCGCGCCGGCGACCCAACTCGCGCGAAGTGCAGCGCCAGCGCGCGCGGGTCAACACACACGCACCGACGGACGGCGGCTGTTTATGAGAAAGTGCAGCATGTCGTTGTGTCAGCTCGATGCGCCCCGCGATCCAGTCGTTCAGCCTGCTGTGACATCGTGCAATCGGGTTCGTCGTCGTGCAAGCGCTCGCGAAGCGGCGTGTGTCTTTGCGCTCGACGGTCGCAAAGAGACACACTCAGACCATCACTCTGGAAAAACAACCTAGAAAAGTCGGACAAACTGATTCGACATTATTTGTTTGAATGGAATCGCATAATCGAATCATCCAAATCATGGTTGGAGCAGGCGCTTTGACAAGGTATATATCTGAATACGACTTCAAGACTAGTAATCGAAATATGCTGTTCAGCAAGCGCAAATTATCCGACAGATTGAGCAACTTCAAGATCCGAGCATTGAGCATTTTGAGTGGCCGAGAATTGTATTGGTCCTTCCAGTCAGTCAGTCAGTCGAGGAAGTGTATATCTGGTGCTCTGCTCAGCTCGGTGATGTCATGCCACATGATCGATCGCTACAGTATTGCTATGAGCGCCAGGTCTGCATGTGTCGGAACAGCATGGGCTTAGCGTACATGTCCTCGGTTTTCATGCACAATGTGCTGCTCGTGCGAGTCGAGATGCAGACACACTCGAGCGTCCAACAAACAAGCGTGTGCATTGCAGTCTGGCTCGCTCGCTCACTTCGCACGCATTGCACACTCGTGAGCATGTGCACAGGCGAGCTTGCGCTGGTGATAGCGACGGTGGCAACAGCGCCTGGACGATCAAACACATGCACACACTGTTGTTATCTGCGTCTAAGCGACTGCAAACTCTCGCGCCTGCAAACTCTCGCTTGTTCGCTCATTGACGCTCTCTAGCATACACTCGAGGGCACACACACACACACACACGCAAGGCCGAGTATGCAGACGCGGTCGCCAATGCTGGCACACCGGCAAAGGACGAACCGATCGATCGATCGCAGCAGCAGCAGCCAAGAGTCGAGCGCGAGCCGCTTCAATCGCCAATCGTGCTGCTGCTACTGTTGTGCTCGTGCGATGTGTAGGTCGATGAGAGAGCGAGCGAGCGAGCCTGGCCATGTGGCAAATCTGTCACACAACCGGACGCTCGCGCATTATGACGCGCAAGATCGGTCCTGCGCTTCGCGCGATCGTGCGCTGTATGTTCATGCTGCTCGTGGCAGCAACATCCAGTCGACGAGCATGAACGACGACGACGTGCATGTTGTACAAGCCTAGACCACCTTGTACTACATGGTGTTGTTCGATCAAGTACGGCAACAGCCGTACTTGATCGAACACTGACAGTAGTTGCTGTCGCACATAAAGTTGCAATGGCAGCTGCATTGCTGTAGACAGTAAAAGTTTCAATTTGACGATCGACTCATTTTAACATGAAAGAGAGGGTATTGCTCAAAGCAAAAGCCACGATACCTATACTGTCTATTGGAAGAAATTGCCATAGTGAATCGAAGTGAGGTGCTCAAACCAACAACGAAAATTCGGGCGTGATGCCGTCGCATCACAGAAAGGGCTAGGGGGTTGTGTACTTCAAGTGCAGTGTGAATCGTTGTTAGCAGACACCTCGTGTGCGGATTCAATATGCTTATACAGAGGAGTGGTGTTGAGTAAAGGATTCTTGTAATTGATAACGAATACGCACGCTTTGACACAGGATATCAAATTCGAAGGTATTTGATGTCCTGTCCGTGAAACATACAGTAATGCCTCGCGTTAGTAGTGCTTGGAATAGCCAAGTCTTGAAGACTCATACGCGAAACACACACACACACACGATCGGTCGCTGTTGGTGTCGGCAGCAAGAGCAAGAAGCGCAGCAAGAGCCGCAGCACAGCAGCTCTACACCGCAACAGGAGTCGCAACAGTATTGAGCAAGCGCGTTGAAGCGTTGCTCGCTATCTGCTGACGTCTCGACGACAACAAAGCGCTCGCTCGATTGATCAATCGATCGATCGCTGCTTGCGCGAGAAAGAGAAGGGTCAGTTGCTACATCGGCCGCGCGCGCAGCTTCAAGCGACCGAAGCGAGTCTCTCCCATCCTTCTTCGGCAAGAGCAAAGAGCGTCGCGAGCAAGCAAGCGCGCGTCGAGTGCAGAGACTGTTGAGAACGGCCGCGCGCAAGTCCGATAGTGAGCGCGTGCGAGTCGCCGACAGCCGTCTGCGAGCAGCAAGATTGGCCAGGCACTGTGTCTCCAGCGCCAGACGCCGCCGTCGTCCGTGGCGCCGTTCCTGCGCTGCTTCGCCGCGAGCGACGACGCACAGGTGCAGCACGTGCGCACGCACATCCAGACGCTCATGATGATAACCGAGAGCGACATGCTCGAGCTCAAGAAGCAGCAGCTGCGCGCGTCGCTCACGACTGCGACTGCTGCAGCCGACAGCAGCAGTGGCAGCGACAGCAGCAGCGAGCGCAGCAACAGTAGCAGCAGCAGCGGTAGTAGTCCAGACGACCAGCTCACGGTCCAGTCGCTGCCGTACGTCAAGTGCCGCGAGAGCGTCAGCGCTGTGTTTGGCTTTGAGCGCCACAGCGTCGTTGGCGCCACCTCGCGTCGCGTCTCGACAGTCTCGAATGCCACGACCGAGACTGCGGGCTCGTTGTCGCCCGAGAACGACCACGCGTACAACATGCCAGCGTCGCTCTCGTACTCGGTGCCGTCCACGACGCTCGTGACGAACACACCGCGCGGACGCCCAGCGGTGGACGTTATCGCCACGTACATGAACACGTGCGACAGTCGCTCGGTCAAGTCAGATCTGCTGCGCGCACATGCGCACTTCTCGTCGCCTCACAGTACGTCGCGCTTGCTTGCTGCCGTTGTATCTGTTGCGCGTGTTGCTGACGTATCGAATCGCGCGTGTGCAGGTGGACTCCCGCCGCCGTCGTCTGCGTCGCGACTACGAACATCGTCGATGCGCAGCAACAAGGACGCGAGCGCCGATTGGGGCTGGTTCGCAGACATTGACAGCAGCGGCGAGAGCTGGGGCGGCGACGGCTCGACGTACTCGCTGCGGCGCAAGATGAGCGCTGACTTGGGCATGATCGACCTCGGCGGCTCGCTCGACGTACTCGGCGACGAGCAGACGAACACGCGCATCACGGCAGCGCACAAGACGTTCACGATCAGCGCAGACGGCATCCCCAAGGTCGTGTCTGCGTCAATTGCGATCCCCAAGTTCCGCATTGTGCAGTCGCGCGCTGGCGCGGACCGCCATGCGCAGTACCTCATCACGCTCAAGCTCGGGAAGGAGCTGTACGCAGACTGGCGGCGGTACTCGGAGTTCGGCGAGCTCGCGAAGAAGCTGCCGGCCGACCGGTTCCCGCGCTCGCTCGAGGCGTGGCGCAGCATCGACACGCGGTGGTTCAACCGGCTCGAGCCGTCGTACCTGCACCAGAAGTGCATCACGCTCGAGAACTTTATGCGCGAGCTCATGTACGAGTCGAACGAGCCGTCGTGTCTGATCGACTTCCTCGGCGGCTACCTCGCCAAGGTGAACTCGCGCCCGACCGACTCGGTGGCGAATCGCCCCGGCGCGCAGCTGCCGAAAGAGCTGCGGCCGCCGCAGCCCAAGCACGAGCGCGAGCTGTTTGAGAAGATGTGGGCCGAGAACTTCAAGCGCTCGCACGTACACTATAGCGACGACGGACTGCGCACGTGAGCGTCCGAAGAAGAAGACGAGGAGAGAGAGCGAGAGACTGAAGTTAATTGGCGAAATGACGTGTGCGTGATGACGGAGCTGGCTGCGTGTGTGTTAGTCGCGCTTGATGGCGCCAGAGCCGTAGCACAGCTCGTGCTGGTAGACGATCAGGTCCGGAATCGCCGAGATGTCGCGCACGTAGAAGAACCGCGCGAGCTGCGACTGCGCGATGAGCGGGAACACGAGAGGCGAGAGCTGTGGACACCATTCGCAGGCGACTGGCGTGAGCAACGAGGCAGCACATGCGCGCGTGAAGAGCGCGACGAGCGCACCTTGACGACAATGAGGTGCCAGATCAAGCCTGCGAGTGCGCCGACGAGCGCGCCGACGAGCACTTGCTCGGGCGTGTGGTAGCCCAGGCGCACGCGCGAGAAGCAAACCGCAGCAGCGAGGAAGGTCGCCCCAGCGATCGTGAGGATCTGCTCGAGCTTCCTGTGCGAGTTGAGTCTGTCGACACGCACACACACACAGTAACAGCATGAGCGCACGCACCAGTCAACGAGCAGCGCACGCTCCATCGCGCAGACACCGCTTAGAAGCACCTCTTGAGCGTGTACGCGACGACGTAAGCCGCAAAGAACGCGATGAACTGCGAGTGCGCAGACGGCATGCCAGAGCCGCTCATGCGCGCGCCGTGCGGACGGCTCTGGCGAATCGTGCGCTTGAGGATCTGGTTCAGCACTTCGTTCGCGAGCTGCGAGCAAAAGCGTGCAAGCGTGCGAGTGAGTGAGTCTTCGTGCTGTCCACGCACGTAGGGCCTCGCGAGACGACGCACCTGTCCCACAAGCATCGCGATGCTGTCGAGGTCGCGCTGGAAGACCACGAGCGTCGCGAACATGACCATGATGAACCTGTCATGCACGAACGTGTCAATGTTGCATGGCCGACGATCAAGACGCAAGCGATGCGAGCAGACACACTCACACGGGCGAGAGCGTAAAGAGCGCGAGGATCGCGCCGAGCGGGTCGCGCGGATCGTAGACGACCCACGTGAGCTCGAACTCCTTCAGCGCCATTGCGGTCGCGTCGCCACTCACGCCGCCCATTTTCAGTCAGTCCACTGGCGCCTTTTTGTCTGACAAAATGGCGGACCGAGCGCCTGCAAAGACTGGCGGAGACAGCGCACACGTGACGCGACTCGAGAGCCTCTTGCTGCTCGTGCGAGGTGCGTCTTGCGAGCACATGTGTGCGCCAGACTTCTTACAACGACTGCTTGCGAACGAGTCGATGGCGCGTGCTAATGCACGAGATCAATGGCGCACGTGAGCTGCAGAAGGAAGCAGCGCGCAGATCCGCGAGAACGCAGCCGAGAAGCTCGGCGAGGTCGCGCTGCAGTCGCCCGCGTCCTGTCGCGCCATTGTGCTGCACGTGCGCGCGTTGGTGACCGATCCAGAGTGGGAAGTGCGCGTCGCGGCGTCCAAGTGCCTCGATGTCATCGCTCGAGCGCTTCGCAGCCAGCGCACGCGCCTCGCAAGCGCATTCGCTGCTGCCTCGCGTACGTCTTCGTAGCCAGAAGCGCTGCTTGTTGTGTCTGCCAATTCATGAGACGTGCTCGTGCTGCTTCGCCTGCTCTCTCCAGTCGGTAGTAGCGACGCGTCCGACGCCGCACTCACGTTCGAGACCGTCGACATCCGCCGAGTCGTGTGCGACGGCGCGCCTCTGCTGCGCAGTGGCGGCGAAGTACGTACGCACGTACTCGTCTGTGTGTGTCCACGCACGTCTCTTGCTGTGACCAACGCAGTCACGCACACTCGTCCACTGTGTGCGCAGGAGTACCAGTACGAGACGAACCTGAGCCCAGAGCAGCGCAAGGTCCAGGCGATCCGGCAGCGCCGGCTGCTGCTCCGGCGCATCTCGGGCAGCACGGACCCCATCTGGACGACACGCGAAGACTCGCTCGCACAGCAGATGCTCCCGCGACTGACAGCAGACCGTACGCTCGCTCGCTCGGGAGGTGTCAAGTGCATGTGTGCGTGCGTGTCTGAATGGCCTCGTGACTCGTGCGTGCGCCTGTTGTCTGGTGCAGACGTGAAGGACATCGCTGACGACATTGAGCGAAGCGAAGAGCGCGCGCCAGACACTCGTGCGCCACCGCAGACGAAGAAGCGCACGGCTGCGGAGCTGCTCGATGTCGAGCGGCGGCGTCACACTAAGGCGTCGACTGGCAGCTCTGCGAGCGCAAAGAAGCTCAAGGTCGAGGACGCCGCGACGACTTGCACAGAAGACGGCGGCAACGAGGACGACGCGCTCGCGCAGCTGCAGATCGTCGCCGACCTCGTCGCGGATCTGTTCGAGAGCGTGTTCAGCGCCAAGTGGGAGGTCCGACACGGCGCGCTGCTTGCGCTGCGCCAGGTCTTTCTGGCGTCGCAGCTCACGCAGGCGCTCACGGCGACTTTTGCAAGCGCCAGCTTGGCGTCGACGCACGCGTGGCTCAAAGAATGCCTCGTGCGCTGCATCTGCGTGCTTGCGCTCGACCAGTTTGTCGACTACTCGGCCGACGGGTCGGTCTCGCCTGTGCGCGAGGTGTGCGCACAGGTCTTTGGCGTTCTACTTGGGAACCTCCAGAGTGACGCGCGCGTGCTCGTGGGCTACCTCGAGATCCTGCGTGCGCTCTTTCGCGGCGCGACGTGGCACGCGTGTCATGGCGCGCTGCTTGGGCTCAAGTACCTCGTTCTGGCGCACAAGACGCACGCGCCGACGCTTCTCCCGCTCTTCTACGCCGACGTGCTCGAGGCTTTCACGACACGTCGAGGAGCTGGAGGCGAAGACGACGATGTGCTCGTGCTCGCGGCCGAGATGTTCGAGACGTTCACACCGTTTCTCGAGCAGATACCAGCGCCGCAGCTCCAGGAGACGGCAACGCTCCTGTGGACGCTGCTCACAGAGCACGTCGCGTCGTCTGGGCTCGTGCCTGCGACTGCTGTGCGGGCTCTCAGCGCCTGGTACAACCACACACAAGTGCGAACTGTCCTGGACGCAGACGCCCGACTCGCAGCGCTGACAACTGCGAGTCTCCACCACATCGTACCGCTGCTCCATGACCCGATGCGCACGGTCCGCCACGCAGCTCTGACGTGCGCAGCAGCGATGTTCCAAGCACACGACAATGACAGCGAGCGCTCCAACAGACGCTCGACGCAGCTCATCGAGCTGCCGTTCGTTCGGTACTTGCTCCCACACATGCTGCTCCAGCTCCTGCGTGAGACCGACGACGACCTCCGAGATGATGCGCTCGCTGCGTGGCGGCGCATCGTGCAGACGAGTGCCCACGCGAACGTGCTAGTGGCAGCGATCGCAGACAGCGTCGCGAGCTGGGTCGACTTGATCTGGTCCGTTGCTGAAGCGAAGGGCTTGGACGTCGCGTACTGCAGTGCTGGCGACGCCAACAAGAGACGCGAGCGGGCCGTGAGCATGGACGTCGATGCGAGCTCGACTGCGCGCGTGGCGTTTGCCGATGCGATCGCGTACTTGGCAGCGCACGTGCCACTCGCTTCGTCGCCAAGTGACGTCATCGTCTCAAAGCTGAATGCAAGTCTGTGCTCCGCCTCTGCCGAGCGGCAGTGCGGCGCGCTGCTCACCATCTCGCAGTGGGCAGTCTACGAAAAGCAGCAGCTGCAGCAGCAGTGCTCTGATCGAGACGGCGAGGCGCCTGACGCTGCGGCGCCACCTTCGCAACGTCTCACAGCGCTGCAAGACGCTCTCGGTGCTGCACTGACGACACTCGCGCGCCAGGACTGGATCGTCGTGTCCAACGATCTCTACTACTCAGAGCAGCGCAGTTTGCTGCGGCGTGTTCGCGTGATGGAAGAGCGAATCGTCGGCGTCTTCACGACTCATGGCATTGCGTGTGAAGCTTCACGCAGCGTCTCGAGATCGGCTGCGGAGGCGTCTCGCTGCATAGCAGAGCACGTCGCAGCCTTGCCGTACGACCAACTTCTCGCGGCGCAGCCTGAGGCGTTTGAGCGCGCGCACTTTGCGCGGCAGGACCTGTTCCTCGTGGACGAGACGCTGCAGCAGAGCTTCGCACGCTTCTACCACCGCGTCCAGGGGCTCGGAAGCTGCGCGTACAGCAACTTGCTCGCAGTCCCAGCCAAGAAGAGCGGCTTCCTCGTCAAGGCGCTCATGGACGCGATCAAGCAGGAAGAGAGCGACGTGTTCCAGCGCCTGACAGCGCAGTCGCTCGCTGCCTTTGTCGTCTCGCAGGCATCTGTCCAGCGCAAATGCGTCGCGAAGATCGGGTCGAACCTCTGCCACAGCGCAGTGGCACTCGCGGTCACAGACGTGGAGGCTGGAGGCAGCAGTGCTGGCGACTCGCTCGACTCTGGTGCCGCTGTTACTGCGACTAGCGAGTCGGACGTTCTGCGCCGCGCTCGAGTGCGTGTGCGCGGCGCTGAGAACGCACTCACGACCATCTGTGAGTTCGCAGGCGAGCGCGTCTTTGACATCTGTCTGTCGCTGCACGAGAGTGTCGCGAAGGCGTGGACAGCACACCCTCGCGACGACCAGATCGTCGTCCAGAGCGCGCACTTGGCGCAAACGGTCGTGAGCGCCGTCGACACGCGAGCGTTCGCGACGTGCCTGGACTGGCTGCGCGAGTTCGCTGGCCTCGTGACGCAGCCTCTTGGACTCGAGACGACGCGCACCGCCTTGGCACGTACGATCGCAAGCATCTGTCGCCACGCAAAGACGCACCAGGAGAGCGCGATGGTGGTCGTGTACGAGCGCGTGTTCGCAGTCGTGGCCGGTCGAAGCGAGCCCACTGCGCTTCGCGGCGCGATGCTCGTGCTCCACCACGTCGCCCGCGCGCTCTCGAGCGACTTGATGCCGTACGTCCCGAGTCTCGTGCGCTATGCAATGAAAGCGATGAGCTCGCAGGACAGTGCGACCCGGTCGCTGGCTGCGCGCGCGTTCGCAGACCTTGTGCCGCTCGTGCCGCTGCAGATGGATCTGCGCGAGTCCCGTTCGACGCAATCCGAGGCGTTGAGGGCGATCGTAGGCGAGAATGAGGTCTCGCGCGCGTTCCTCGAGAGCTTGCTCGAAGGCAAAGCGGTCAAGCACGTGGACGTCGCGCACGTGCTCGCACCTGGCGTCGCCCTTCGGTCGTACCAGCAGCATGGCGTCGACTGGCTGTCGTTTCTCGTTGAGAACAGCCTCCACGGGATCCTCGCAGACGACATGGGACTCGGCAAGACGCTGCAGACGCTCGCGGCCATCGCTGCATCGCTCAAGAAGACAACAACGCCGTCGGATGCGTCGTCGCAATGCTGTCTCGTCGTGTGCCCACCAGTGGTGACGCACCACTGGGTCACCGAGGCAATTGCACGTCTTGCAGACGTGTTCACGAGCGTCGTCGACTACTCGGGGTCGCTCCCCGACCGCAAGCTCCTTCGCAAGTCCATGGCGACCGCGTCGTCGTCTGCACCTGGCCCGTCGCTCATTGTCACGACCTACTTGGTCCTTCGCTCCGACATCGCGTTCCTCAAGCAGACGGACTATGCGTTCGTCGTGCTCGACGAAGCGCATTTGATCCGGAACCCCGCCACGTCGCTCTTCAGCGCTGTCCAGCAGCTCTCGGCAGTGCATCGAGTCGCACTGAGCGGCACGCCGCTGCAGAACAACGTCGGCGACCTCTGGACGCTCTTCGAGTTTCTCATGCCCGGGTACCTCGGGGACTTGGCGACGTTCCGGCGCGAGTGCGTCCTTCCGATCTCCCGCTCTCGCACGCGCCACGCGACGCCAAAGCAGAAGGAGGTCGCAGCGCTCGCGATTTCGCGGCTGCACGAGCGCGTGCTGCCATTCATCCTGCGCCGGACCAAGGGCCAAGTGCTGACAGAGCTCCCGCCCAAGATCATCTCGAACGTCCTCGCGACCATGACGCCGATCCAGCGCAAGCTCTACGCGTGGGCGTGTGGGAGCCAGCGAGTGCCGTCCACTGACGACGACAGCGATGACGCGGCAGCTCGCAAGCCAGTTGCCAGTGTGCTGGCGAACCTCCACGTCCTACGCAGAATCTGCGTGCACCCAGCGCTCGTTGCAAAGGACGCAGGCGCGCTGCAGCAGCTGACTGCGAAGGAAGCGACTGCAGCGAAGCAGTGGGAGAGCTCCGGCAAGCTCCTTGCGTTGCGCGACGTGCTGATCGACGCGTGCGACCTTGGACGACGCGAGGCGTCAAGTGGCGCGAGCAAAGGAGATGTCGCTCTTAGTGACGACGACAGTGTCGTGTCGGCGCAGCACCGCTGTTTGATCTTTGCGCAACTTCAGGAGACGCTCAATGTCGTCCAGGACATGCTCGCGAGCGCGCTGCCGGGCGTCACGTACCGCCGTCTCGATGGCCAGACGCCTCCGAGCCGACGCGCAGCGATCATCCAGCAGTTCAACGACGACGTGTCGATCGACGTGCTACTGCTCACGACCGCAGTCGGTGGTCTCGGTCTCACGCTCACGGGCGCCGACACAGTGATCTTCATGGAGCACTCGTGGAATCCGTTCGTGGACCTCCAGGCCATGGACCGCGCGCATCGCATCGGCCAGCGACGCACTGTGCGCGTGTTCCGCCTCATCGTGCGCGAGTCGCTCGAGGAGCATATCATGGACCTCCAGGCGTTCAAAGAGCGCGTCGCGACGACTGTCGTCGCAGAGACCAACGCGCAGAGTAGCATGAGCGGCAGCACGACAGAAGTCCTGAGCTTGCTCCAGTCGTCGTCGTCGACGGTCACAGCCAAGGCACTGGCGCGAGATCGCAAGGAAGCAGCGCCGAAGCGAGTACCATACCTCCCAGCAGGCGCGCAAGAGCTACTGGGACAGCTCGGTGAGTTCTGGGACGAGTCCCAATACAACTCGTTGGCGTTTCCAGAGCACGATGACGAGAGCGAGCAGTAGAGGCGATAGAGCAAGGGGATAGAGGAACACAGGCAGCGCGTGTGCACTTCATGGAGGGTCTAGAGGCTAGTGAGCGCGTGGAGCCGCGCGTGGGCAGTCGCCTAAGCCTCACGCAGCGTCAAGCAGGTTCTCCACGTCGAGCTGCAAGATGTCAGCGTCGCAGCCGAGGATTGACGCGACGTTTGGGAACGTGCGGCCGCGGTCGCCGTGCACAAACTCCTTCACGTACGTGCCGGCCGACGTCGTGAGGCGCAGGAGCATGTAGTGCTGGTTCAGCACTTCGCATGCGGCGGCGTGGATCACTTTCGGACGCGTCATCAGCGTGCGGCGATGCAGCACGCGCACTGGCGTCTCCTGCATGATCGTCAAGTCGTGGATCGCATCGAGCTTGGCGACAGCCGCAGGCGTGAGCGGAGCTTCGGACCAAACCACACAGCTAACAGCGGCAACAAACGCATACGAGTGTGTGAGACGTGCGACCAAAGGGCCTGCGAGGCGCAGCAAATGGTATCGTCTGCACTTTGTACGCACCAGTACGTCTTGCGCTTCGAGTCGGCGCCTGCCTGGAGACCCGCAAAGTACTCCTTCGTCGACTCTTTCGTGTGGCGAATCTCCACGGCGCCAGCGTTCGCAGCGTTGACGGCGTCCTGGATCTCCGCGTAGTCGCGCTCGGTCAAGTTCGCCTTCTTGGCGTCGAGCACCTCGAGGATGAACGGCCGACCGTTTCCCAGCATGCGCACGTCGACGTCTTCGCGGCCAGCAGTGTGGAACTTGTAGCTCGCGCCGCGGAAGAACGACAGCGCAGTGTCGCCGATCGCTTCCTCCACTGACGACTCACCCATGCGCACGCCTTCGAGCACCCACGGCGACTGGCTCAGTCCGCGCTTGAACTTGAGGTACCGGCCCTGGAGGTACACGGGCTCGCGCTCGAGTGTCACGACTGCCGTCGCGCTCGTCGCGAGCAGCTTCGGTGGACTCACGATGCTTGCAGGCATCACCGACAGGCTCTCGAGCGCACGCGTGACGGCGCCAAAGCCACCGAGCACTGGCTCAGGACCGCGACGGCGCTTCTTTGACGTCTCGAGTTGGTGCTGCACGGACGCACAGATGAGCAGAAACGAGTGAGGGGGTTGCCTCCACCAACACAGCAGCAGCATAGCAGTTGCAACAGCAGATGCCCTAGCGAAGAGAGAGAGAGCGTACTTTGATCGCTGGGATCTGTGCGACCTCGTCTGCTGACTCGTCGTGCGTGATGTCGAGCGTCACAGCCAAGTTGCTCGCGTTCGTGCACGTGGCGCCGCGCAGACTCTGCGAGATGGCGTCGGTCACGAGCAACTGCAACAGCGAGTAGCAAGAGATTGGAGCTCAATACCTGCCTGCGCACTGGCGGCCACTCGAGCAACGACGCACCTTGAGTGCTTCTTTGAGGTCGAACGGAAAGCGCGTGTGGAAGGTGTTCACAGTCGCGCGGAGGTGCTGCAGCAGCGCGTACTCGCGCAGAAGTACGACGCTCGGGAGCTTGATCTTGAGCGCGAACGACGTTGCGTCATAGTCGCTGAGAGCGTCGCACACGGACAGCGAGCGCGTGTGAGATCACACACAGGATCTGTTTCCAGCTCCGTGTTGGCACACGCACCTCTCTTGCGCTTGGCGACGCACGTCACCGAGCAGGGCGTCGTGGAACGTTGAGCTCAGCACACCAACACAGCACGAGCATACTGCGGCAGCAATATACGAAGAGATACAGCAGCAGTAGAGACTTCGGTCACTGCGATGGCTGTTTACACCACGAGCGCTATGAGCAATGCATGAGCAATGTATGGGATGTACCTGTGCTTACAGGAACAGACGCGTCTGGGTTCGCATTGTCTGCGCTCTTGGTCACGTGGTCGAGAGCGTCATGCAGCTCTTGTTCTGGACGGCTATTTGCCAGGCATAAGCAGAAGCGGTGATGGTGGTGAGTGAGCTGCTCCGTGGTGTGTCAAGAGCACTCGGTAGATGCAAGTATTCACTGCGAAAGCACGCACGCGTAGATCGCAGTGTCGCTGATCGCAGCGAAGCGAAGACAGCAACGTGCGCAGACGCCGAGTGCAAGCGCCGCAGTGAAGCTCTCGAGTGAGAGCGACGACCCGCGGATCGCAGCGCAGAGCTCATCGCGTGTCATGGAGGTCGCTGCCGCCATGATGGGGGTGGTTGTTGGTGAAGATGAGCTCTTTGAACTCCAGCCATTTCGCGTATTAAATCGTTATAATGAATAAACCAAGGGTCTGTCACTTAGTCAATTACAAAGTGATAATGAAGAAACCGAGGTCAGGGCATCAATCACTACAATTAGGAAAAAAGCTGAAATTGAGATGTAAGAGGGTCCACTTTCACATATATTGCGCAAGTGAATGTCAGATGTGCACAGACGATGACTTGTCTTGATTATGTACGTGTGGCAGGATGCATCTGGCTTCTAAGAAAGTCCGCTCCCTCATTTATGTCGCCGCCGTCTTGACCGGCTCACTATCGAACTTGCGATCGAGCGCGCACACAAAATGCCCGCTATTTGCCCAAAGTACGTCGTCGTTGTCGTGGTCGTGTCTTCGCGACGTCGCGCCTTGAGTGAGCGCACGCGAGTGCACGAGTGGACCGAGCACTTACGCGCCTGCTGTTGCTGCTGGCTCACTCGCTGACTGACTGACTGGCTAGGTGCGGCGAGTTTGCGAGCGACGACGTCTGCGGAACGTGCGGCGACAAAGTGGTACGCGCGCGAGCGAGTCGGTTGTTGGTTGTTCCCCCTCACATGCGCGCGCGCGAGACTCGAGAGCGCTCATTCGACCGATTCTCCTTCGCACAGGTAGCAGTCGTGACAGGAGCAGCAGCCGTCAACATGTGGAAGAGCGCCGCGTGCACGAACGGCGGAGCGCCGCAGAGCGTCGGCGCCGTGCCGACTGCGTTCCTCGGGTAATGACGCGCATTTGCATCCGACCGTATGTCGTGAGCTGCCGCTCGCGAGCGAGCGCCGCACAAACATGTGGCTAACGACCGGACTTGCGCACGTGAGCAGCACTGCAGGTCCGCCGCCGCCACCTCCGCGCAAAGAGAAAGCTACCGCACTCTACAACTTCATCCCTCAGGTGCGCGGGCGCCCGTGCTCGTGGCTCGACGCAAGTGTCCTGCAGTCGCCACTAACCGTTTGCTCTGTGCGACTGTGTGCGCTCTCTCGCCTTCTCGCTCGCATCAGGATCCGCACGTGCAGCTCCGCCTCGTCAAAGGCGAAGAGGTCGAAGTGATCCGCAAGGTGCGCTCTCTTTGCATCCTACAGAGGCGCTTGTCGATGCCCACGCGCTTGCTCCATCTCACTCTCTCTCACACACACGTGTGCTGCTCGCACAGGACGCAGACGGCTGGTGGTTCATCGTCAAGGACGACGAGAAGGGGCTCGTGCCAGGCTCGTACCTGAAGCTGCACAACCCCGTGGTCGTGAACGTCCCGGACGCCGCGATCCTCGCAGCACGCGAGGCGTCGAACGCAAAGCTCATGCAAATGTCGTCGAGCACATCGCTCGGGAGCGCGCACGGCTCGGACAATGACTCGGCGTCGTCGCTAGGACTGGAGGGTCTCACTGTCGACGACGCCGCGAATCCGCAGACGCCCAAAGTGCCGGGCACTGTGGACGCCAAGTCGAGCGACCCGGAGATCAAGCCGACGGTGCGCAAGCTGCGCAAGTGCTTTGCGTGTCGCGAAACGATCCTTGGCCGCACGAAGACTGCGAAGAACGAGATCTTCCACGAGATCGTACGTGCCATCGCTATCTGTCGCTGCTGCGCCTCTGATGTGCGGCATCGTGCAGATCGATGCACACGCGACTGACGCTTGTCGACAGTGTCTGCTCTGCCCTGGCTGCCGCGAGTCCATCGAAGAGGACGAAGACTTCACGCTCATCAAGAAGAAGGCGTTCCACACCGACTGCGCGCGCGACACGAAGCACTGCCGCGTGTGCGACAAGGTACGCCCGCTCGACTTGTGAGCGTTTATGCGCATTGCTCAGCACTAACGCGCGCACGACGGTGCAATAGGAGATCCTCGGACGCGTGTATAAGGCCGGCGACGGGTCGTTCCACCGCCTCTGCATGATCTGCTCGCTCTGTCGCCAGCAGGCGGACGAGCGCGCGCGCTTTGAGGATGAGAAGCTCGTGTGCAGAGTGTGTCTCGACGCGCAAGGTGCGTCGCCGCTGACCAGGACACTCTTCCTCCTCCCTTTCTCTCTCTTGCGCTCGCGTGACACTGAACTGCGCGATGGTACTGCCCATGACTTGTGCGCGATCGAACAGAGCAACGAGAGCGCGAAGAGCGCGAAGCGCGTGAAGCCGCAGATCGTGCAGCCGCTCAAGCCAAGGCCGAGAAAGAAGCCGCCGAGGCTGCTGCGCGCGCGCTGCTCGAGCAAAAGGAGCGCGAAGCTGCTGAAGCCGCTGCTCGTGCCAAGAAAGAGCAGGAGGAGCGCGAAGAGCGCGAACGTGCTGAGCGCGCCGCGAAGGAAGCCGAAGAGGCGCGCAAAGCAAAGGAAGCGGCAGAGGCAGCGACGCGCAACCACCGCGGCGCGAGCGCAGCGGGTCTGGACGAGTTCGATCTCGGCGCGTTCGGGAACGACACGCCGATGCGCGAGTCGGAGCTGTCGGACTTTGGGTCGGAGCTCGGGAGCGAGTACTCGTTCATGACGAACAACCGCGACTCGCTGCGGCTCTCGCAAGTGCTCGACCTCGAATCGATCGACGCGTTCACGAGCGGCGCGCGCAGTAGTCGCGGCTTTGACCGCCTCTCGACGCTCTCGGACGCGAGTGCACCGTCGGATCGCCGAAGCGCGCAGCCGTCCGTGCGCGAAGAAGAGGACTCGGAGTTCCTGTCGGACGAAGAAGGCGAGCAAGAGCTCTGCGGCGGCTGCAACCAGGTGCTCGAGGGCGAAGCCGTCGGCGCTCTGAGCCGCTACTTCCACTACGAGGTGCGTTGTTTGCTTGTTGTGTTCGTCTTTGGGTGTATGGGCTGCGTCTCCTGACGCGACGTGACTTGGGTCGACAGTGTTTCAAGTGCAGTCACTGCCGTCGCGTCATTGCGGAAGACGACGGCTACGCAGAGAAAGACAACAAGGTACTGTCAAGCGGCTGGAAGAGAGTGAGAGAGGCAGAAGTCTGCGCAGTCGTGTTCTCACGCGCTCACTCTGCGCTCGTTGCTGCCAGGCGTATCACCAGAACTGCTACCAAGACAAGTTTGGCAAGCGCTGCTGCCGATGCACGCAGGTGCGTCTTCCTGCCGTGTGTCTGTGAGTGTGCGAGTGTGGAGACGACTTGCACTGACGCGAGTTCGTTTCGCATGCGCAGACGCTCAAGGGCAAAGTGGTCAAGGCGCTCGACAACTTGTACCACCCTGGCTGCTTTGTCTGCTTCAACTGCAGCGCCTCGCTCTCGGGTTCGTCTGTCTCTCTCTGTCTTCTTGTCGTGCGCTGCCTCGAGCCGGAGGCGTTGTGCTCACACGCAAGTGGATGTGACGCTGCAGAGAGCTTCTTTGAGCACGACGGCCAGGCGGTGTGCGCCAAGTGCAAGCACAGTGCGATCACGTACGAAGACCCGTCGATCACGTACGTCCGTGATGCATTTGCCAGTCTGTATGCACTGCTGAGGCTGTGACACTGACATGAACGCGTGTGCTGCGTGGTTCAGCGAGAACTTGACGGCGATTGGCACGGCAACGGTCGGCTACCAGTTCTCTGCGCAGGTACGGCGCGTCGTGTCCACCGCCAGCGCTGCGTCATTTGCTTTCGATGTGTTCCTGACCAGAGTGTGTGTACGTGATCTGGCCACTCTCGTGCTCGCCGCAGGACGAGACGCAGCTGACGATCTACCCAGGCGAAGAGCTCTCGATCCTCCAGAAAGACGACGACGGCTGGTGGCTCGTGGAGCTCCGGAACAAGCGCGGCTACGTCCCTGGGTCGTACTTGGTGGAGCACCCGCCAAAGAAAGCAACCAAGCCGGCTGCTGTGCGAACGCCAGGACTCTGCAGCGAGTGCAGCACGCAGAACCCTGACGTCGCGCGCTTCTGCCGCACGTGCGGCAACCAGCTCATCAGCTAGACACCCTCGCCTCGCGCATAGACGACGGCGACGATGTCCAGGGCGAAGAAGATGCTGCTACTGTTGATGAACGTAACACGTAGTTACTGTGAAGTGGTGTCGGCCGAGCACTTTCAACCATGTAGTTTATTGCTATGCTCCCATATACCAACGTAGTGCCTTCCGACCTGCGTCGCTCGGCACCGTCGGTGTGGACGCGTACCGGCATGTGGCTTGTGGTTCTCTCTCTTGCCTCACTTTGCCTCGCTCTTGCACCCAATTGTCGAGGATGTCGTTGCTCGTCCACAAGTAGGGTACTGAGTGTCGAACTCGTGTCTTGCTTGACGCACGAACTTGGGTCCGTCGAACAGGACGCCGACCTCGACGTTGCGCTCGAACGCTCGCGCCGACCAATTCATCGACCCGCACAGCACGAGGCGGTGGTCGATGATGCAGACCTTGCTGTGCAGGGTCGATGTCGGCACGTAGCGCACGCTGAAGCCCAAAGCGACCAAGTCGCGGACCTTAGAGCACTTGTCGTGAGCCATGGACTATGATGCAAACCTATACTAGGTCTAGTACGGTCTTGAGCCCATCCAACGGCTCCGTCCCGAGTGTGTCGTTACACCAGCGACGTGTCCCGAATGTTTCGCTTCAACATCGAGGAGCGAGGCTGGCTCAGAAGCGCATGGGGCAGCAGGACTGCCAGAGTTCGTCTTGCACGAGAGCACACGCACGAGAAGAAGCCCAACGCAACGACAATGGCGTGGAGCGTCGTCCGTGCACGCAAGATGCTCATTCCTGCAGGCGCTCGCGTTGCACTGATGTCGCGCCAGCGCGTCACTGCGCCAGGCGTGCCGCAGCAGTTGTCAGCAGCACCAGCAGCGATGGCGATCTCGACGTGGGAGCGCGTGCGGACATCGATGTGGCACCCCATGGCGACAGTTGAGCAGTCGCTGATGGACATGGAGCGCCTCACGTCGCAGTTGCTGTCGGGCCGCGCGTTTCCGTTCTCGCGCACGCTGCTTCCGCGCATGCACACTGACGAAGACGACTTTTTTCACGACCTTGAAGTGAGCTCATCAGCTGACAAGACGAAAGACAATGCCAAGGCGGAGCAGCCGCAAAGTGCTGATGCGGCTGACTCTGGCCAGTCGTACTCGTCGTACTCGTTCAGCAGCTCGACCGTGCTGGATTCGGACGGTCACCGCGTGTCGACTGTCCGTCGCCGCTACGAGGACTCGACAGGGCGTTTGAAAGCAGTGCACGAGCGCGAGATCGACGGCAAGAAGCTCAAGGACGTGTGGCGCCGCGAGCACGCAGACGACAAGGGCGAACACCACTCTTGCTGTGTGGGCGGAAGCTCGGAGGAGTTTGAAGAAGAGTGGAAGCAGACGCCGTTTGGACAGGCGGCGGAGCACGGCAAGCAACAGGAGCTCGGCAGCAGCAAGAGCAACAGCGACAGCAATGGCAAAGAGCACGAAGAGCACGGCAAAGAGCGCAAGCGCAAAGACTTGGGTGGCAGCAGCAGCGACCCTGAGTTGGCCAAGCTCGCAGAGCAGAACCCGCCCAAGTCGGCCTTTGGGGTCGACACAGCAGCAGCAGAGGCAGCGCCAGACAAAGAGTGCGGCAAAGAAGCCGAAGGCGCGACAAAAGAGGCGAAAGAGCGGAGCCGCGACGAGGCAATCGCACAAGGATCGAAGACGCAGGAGGAGGAGACCACGCCGCCGAGTTACTCGTGAGCGTGAGCGCGCTCGCTCGCGCTGTCGTCGCAAGTGCCGTCGTACGTGGCGTCGTCGCTGTCGCAGTTATCAATGCGAGTGACGACGGCCACGATAATCGACATGCGTAGTTTGTTGCCGTTGCGTCGTTGCTATCGGATCATGTATCGCTCGCTGTGGTGGTGCTAGAGTTATGCTCCCATATACCAACGTAGTGCCTTCCGACCTGCGTCGCTCGGCACCGTCGGTGTGGACGCGTACCGGCATGTGGCTTGTGGTTCTCTCTCTTGCCTCACTTTGCCTCGCTCTTGCACCCAATTGTCGAGGATGTCGTTGCTCGTCCACAAGTAGGGTACTGAGTGTCGAACTCGTGTCTTGCTTGACGCACGAACTTGGGTCCGTCGAACAGGACGCCGACCTCGACGTTGCGCTCGAACGCTCGCGCCGACCAATTCATCGACCCGCACAGCACGAGGCGGTGGTCGATGATGCAGACCTTGCTGTGCAGGGTCGATGTCGGCACGTAGCGCACGCTGAAGCCCAAAGCGACCAAGTCGCGGACCTTAGAGCACTTGTCGTGAGCCATGGACTATGATGCAAACCTATACTAGGTCTAGTACGGTCTTGAGCCCATCCAACGGCTCCGTCCCGAGTGTGTCGTTACACCAGCGACGTGTCCCGAATGTTTCGCTTCAACATCGAGGAGCGAGGCTGGCTCAGAAGCGCATGGGGCAGCAGGACTGCCAGAGTTCGTCTTGCACGAGAGCACACGCACGAGAAGAAGCCCAACGCAACGACAATGGCGTGGAGCGTCGTCCGTGCACGCAAGATGCTCATTCCTGCAGGCGCTCGCGTTGCACTGATGTCGCGCCAGCGCGTCACTGCGCCAGGCGTGCCGCAGCAGTTGTCAGCAGCACCAGCAGCGATGGCGATCTCGACGTGGGAGCGCGTGCGGACATCGATGTGGCACCCCATGGCGACAGTTGAGCAGTCGCTGATGGACATGGAGCGCCTCACGTCGCAGTTGCTGTCGGGCCGCGCGTTTCCGTTCTCGCGCACGCTGCTTCCGCGCATGCACACTGACGAAGACGACTTTTTTCACGACCTTGAAGTGAGCTCATCAGCTGACAAGACGAAAGACAATGCCAAGGCGGAGCAGCCGCAAAGTGCTGATGCGGCTGACTCTGGCCAGTCGTACTCGTCGTACTCGTTCAGCAGCTCGACCGTGCTGGATTCGGACGGTCACCGCGTGTCGACTGTCCGTCGCCGCTACGAGGACTCGACAGGGCGTTTGAAAGCAGTGCACGAGCGCGAGATCGACGGCAAGAAGCTCAAGGACGTGTGGCGCCGCGAGCACGCAGACGACAAGGGCGAACACCACTCTTGCTGTGTGGGCGGAAGCTCGGAGGAGTTTGAAGAAGAGTGGAAGCAGACGCCGTTTGGACAGGCGGCGGAGCACGGCAAGCAACAGGAGCTCGGCAGCAGCAAGAGCAACAGCGACAGCAATGGCAAAGAGCACGAAGAGCACGGCAAAGAGCGCAAGCGCAAAGACTTGGGTGGCAGCAGCAGCGACCCTGAGTTGGCCAAGCTCGCAGAGCAGAACCCGCCCAAGTCGGCCTTTGGGGTCGACACAGCAGCAGCAGAGGCAGCGCCAGACAAAGAGTGCGGCAAAGAAGCCGAAGGCGCGACAAAAGAGGCGAAAGAGCGGAGCCGCGACGAGGCAATCGCACAAGGATCGAAGACGCAGGAGGAGGAGACCACGCCGCCGAGTTACTCGTGAGCGTGAGCGCGCTCGCTCGCGCTGTCGTCGCAAGTGCCGTCGTACGTGGCGTCGTCGCTGTCGCAGTTATCAATGCGAGTGACGACGGCCACGATAATCGACATGCGTAGTTTGTTGCCGTTGCGTCGTTGCTATCGGATCATGTATCGCTCGCTGTGGTGGTGCTAGAGTTATGCTCCCATATACCAACGTAGTGCCTTCCGACCTGCGTCGCTCGGCACCGTCGGTGTGGACGCGTACCGGCATGTGGCTTGTGGTTCTCTCTCTTGCCTCACTTTGCCTCGCTCTTGCACCCAATTGTCGAGGATGTCGTTGCTCGTCCACAAGTAGGGTACTGAGTGTCGAACTCGTGTCTTGCTTGACGCACGAACTTGGGTCCGTCGAACAGGACGCCGACCTCGACGTTGCGCTCGAACGCTCGCGCCGACCAATTCATCGACCCGCACAGCACGAGGCGGTGGTCGATGATGCAGACCTTGCTGTGCAGGGTCGATGTCGGCACGTAGCGCACGCTGAAGCCCAAAGCGACCAAGTCGCGGACCTTAGAGCACTTGTCGTGAGCCATGGACTATGATGCAAACCTATACTAGGTCTAGTACGGTCTTGAGCCCATCCAACGGCTCCGTCCCGAGTGTGTCGTTACACCAGCGACGTGTCCCGAATGTTTCGCTTCAACATCGAGGAGCGAGGCTGGCTCAGAAGCGCATGGGGCAGCAGGACTGCCAGAGTTCGTCTTGCACGAGAGCACACGCACGAGAAGAAGCCCAACGCAACGACAATGGCGTGGAGCGTCGTCCGTGCACGCAAGATGCTCATTCCTGCAGGCGCTCGCGTTGCACTGATGTCGCGCCAGCGCGTCACTGCGCCAGGCGTGCCGCAGCAGTTGTCAGCAGCACCAGCAGCGATGGCGATCTCGACGTGGGAGCGCGTGCGGACATCGATGTGGCACCCCATGGCGACAGTTGAGCAGTCGCTGATGGACATGGAGCGCCTCACGTCGCAGTTGCTGTCGGGCCGCGCGTTTCCGTTCTCGCGCACGCTGCTTCCGCGCATGCACACTGACGAAGACGACTTTTTTCACGACCTTGAAGTGAGCTCATCAGCTGACAAGACGAAAGACAATGCCAAGGCGGAGCAGCCGCAAAGTGCTGATGCGGCTGACTCTGGCCAGTCGTACTCGTCGTACTCGTTCAGCAGCTCGACCGTGCTGGATTCGGACGGTCACCGCGTGTCGACTGTCCGTCGCCGCTACGAGGACTCGACAGGGCGTTTGAAAGCAGTGCACGAGCGCGAGATCGACGGCAAGAAGCTCAAGGACGTGTGGCGCCGCGAGCACGCAGACGACAAGGGCGAACACCACTCTTGCTGTGTGGGCGGAAGCTCGGAGGAGTTTGAAGAAGAGTGGAAGCAGACGCCGTTTGGACAGGCGGCGGAGCACGGCAAGCAACAGGAGCTCGGCAGCAGCAAGAGCAACAGCGACAGCAATGGCAAAGAGCACGAAGAGCACGGCAAAGAGCGCAAGCGCAAAGACTTGGGTGGCAGCAGCAGCGACCCTGAGTTGGCCAAGCTCGCAGAGCAGAACCCGCCCAAGTCGGCCTTTGGGCTCGACACAGCAGCAGCAGAGGCAGCGCCAGACAAAGAGTGCGGCAAAGAAGCCGAAGGCGCGACAAAAGAGGCGAAAGAGCGGAGCCGCGACGAGGCAATCGCACAAGGATCGAAGACGCAGGAGGAGGAGACCACGCCGCCGAGTTACTCGTGAGCGTGAGCGCGCTCGCTCGCGCTGTCGTCGCAAGTGCCGTCGTACGTGGCGTCGTCGCTGTCGCAGTTATCAATGCGAGTGACGACGGCCACGATAATCGACATGCGTAGTTTGTTGCCGTTGCGTCGTTGCTATCGGATCATGTATCGCTCGCTGTGGTGGTGCTAGAGTTATGCTCCCATATACCAACGTAGTGCCTTCCGACCTGCGTCGCTCGGCACCGTCGGTGTGGACGCGTACCGGCATGTGGCTTGTGGTTCTCTCTCTTGCCTCACTTTGCCTCGCTCTTGCACCCAATTGTCGAGGATGTCGTTGCTCGTCCACAAGTAGGGTACTGAGTGTCGAACTCGTGTCTTGCTTGACGCACGAACTTGGGTCCGTCGAACAGGACGCCGACCTCGACGTTGCGCTCGAACGCTCGCGCCGACCAATTCATCGACCCGCACAGCACGAGGCGGTGGTCGATGATGCAGACCTTGCTGTGCAGGGTCGATGTCGGCACGTAGCGCACGCTGAAGCCCAAAGCGACCAAGTCGCGGACCTTAGAGCACTTGTCGTGAGCCATGGACTATGATGCAAACCTATACTAGGTCTAGTACGGTCTTGAGCCCATCCAACGGCTCCGTCCCGAGTGTGTCGTTACACCAGCGACGTGTCCCGAATGTTTCGCTTCAACATCGAGGAGCGAGGCTGGCTCAGAAGCGCATGGGGCAGCAGGACTGCCAGAGTTCGTCTTGCACGAGAGCACACGCACGAGAAGAAGCCCAACGCAACGACAATGGCGTGGAGCGTCGTCCGTGCACGCAAGATGCTCATTCCTGCAGGCGCTCGCGTTGCACTGATGTCGCGCCAGCGCGTCACTGCGCCAGGCGTGCCGCAGCAGTTGTCAGCAGCACCAGCAGCGATGGCGATCTCGACGTGGGAGCGCGTGCGGACATCGATGTGGCACCCCATGGCGACAGTTGAGCAGTCGCTGATGGACATGGAGCGCCTCACGTCGCAGTTGCTGTCGGGCCGCGCGTTTCCGTTCTCGCGCACGCTGCTTCCGCGCATGCACACTGACGAAGACGACTTTTTTCACGACCTTGAAGTGAGCTCATCAGCTGACAAGACGAAAGACAATGCCAAGGCGGAGCAGCCGCAAAGTGCTGATGCGGCTGACTCTGGCCAGTCGTACTCGTCGTACTCGTTCAGCAGCTCGACCGTGCTGGATTCGGACGGTCACCGCGTGTCGACTGTCCGTCGCCGCTACGAGGACTCGACAGGGCGTTTGAAAGCAGTGCACGAGCGCGAGATCGACGGCAAGAAGCTCAAGGACGTGTGGCGCCGCGAGCACGCAGACGACAAGGGCGAACACCACTCTTGCTGTGTGGGCGGAAGCTCGGAGGAGTTTGAAGAAGAGTGGAAGCAGACGCCGTTTGGACAGGCGGCGGAGCACGGCAAGCAACAGGAGCTCGGCAGCAGCAAGAGCAACAGCGACAGCAATGGCAAAGAGCACGAAGAGCACGGCAAAGAGCGCAAGCGCAAAGACTTGGGTGGCAGCAGCAGCGACCCTGAGTTGGCCAAGCTCGCAGAGCAGAACCCGCCCAAGTCGGCCTTTGGGCTCGACACAGCAGCAGCAGAGGCAGCGCCAGACAAAGAGTGCGGCAAAGAAGCCGAAGGCGCGACAAAAGAGGCGAAAGAGCGGAGCCGCGACGAGGCAATCGCACAAGGATCGAAGACGCAGGAGGAGGAGACCACGCCGCCGAGTTACTCGTGAGCGTGAGCGCGCTCGCTCGCGCTGTCGTCGCAAGTGCCGTCGTACGTGGCGTCGTCGCTGTCGCAGTTATCAATGCGAGTGACGACGGCCACGATAATCGACATGCGTAGTTTGTTGCCGTTGCGTCGTTGCTATCGGATCATGTATCGCTCGCTGTGGTGGTGCTAGAGTTATGCTCCCATATACCAACGTAGTGCCTTCCGACCTGCGTCGCTCGGCACCGTCGGTGTGGACGCGTACCGGCATGTGGCTTGTGGTTCTCTCTCTTGCCTCACTTTGCCTCGCTCTTGCACCCAATTGTCGAGGATGTCGTTGCTCGTCCACAAGTAGGGTACTGAGTGTCGAACTCGTGTCTTGCTTGACGCACGAACTTGGGTCCGTCGAACAGGACGCCGACCTCGACGTTGCGCTCGAACGCTCGCGCCGACCAATTCATCGACCCGCACAGCACGAGGCGGTGGTCGATGATGCAGACCTTGCTGTGCAGGGTCGATGTCGGCACGTAGCGCACGCTGAAGCCCAAAGCGACCAAGTCGCGGACCTTAGAGCACTTGTCGTGAGCCATGGACTATGATGCAAACCTATACTAGGTCTAGTACGGTCTTGAGCCCATCCAACGGCTCCGTCCCGAGTGTGTCGTTACACCAGCGACGTGTCCCGAATGTTTCGCTTCAACATCGAGGAGCGAGGCTGGCTCAGAAGCGCATGGGGCAGCAGGACTGCCAGAGTTCGTCTTGCACGAGAGCACACGCACGAGAAGAAGCCCAACGCAACGACAATGGCGTGGAGCGTCGTCCGTGCACGCAAGATGCTCATTCCTGCAGGCGCTCGCGTTGCACTGATGTCGCGCCAGCGCGTCACTGCGCCAGGCGTGCCGCAGCAGTTGTCAGCAGCACCAGCAGCGATGGCGATCTCGACGTGGGAGCGCGTGCGGACATCGATGTGGCACCCCATGGCGACAGTTGAGCAGTCGCTGATGGACATGGAGCGCCTCACGTCGCAGTTGCTGTCGGGCCGCGCGTTTCCGTTCTCGCGCACGCTGCTTCCGCGCATGCACACTGACGAAGACGACTTTTTTCACGACCTTGAAGTGAGCTCATCAGCTGACAAGACGAAAGACAATGCCAAGGCGGAGCAGCCGCAAAGTGCTGATGCGGCTGACTCTGGCCAGTCGTACTCGTCGTACTCGTTCAGCAGCTCGACCGTGCTGGATTCGGACGGTCACCGCGTGTCGACTGTCCGTCGCCGCTACGAGGACTCGACAGGGCGTTTGAAAGCAGTGCACGAGCGCGAGATCGACGGCAAGAAGCTCAAGGACGTGTGGCGCCGCGAGCACGCAGACGACAAGGGCGAACACCACTCTTGCTGTGTGGGCGGAAGCTCGGAGGAGTTTGAAGAAGAGTGGAAGCAGACGCCGTTTGGACAGGCGGCGGAGCACGGCAAGCAACAGGAGCTCGGCAGCAGCAAGAGCAACAGCGACAGCAATGGCAAAGAGCACGAAGAGCACGGCAAAGAGCGCAAGCGCAAAGACTTGGGTGGCAGCAGCAGCGACCCTGAGTTGGCCAAGCTCGCAGAGCAGAACCCGCCCAAGTCGGCCTTTGGGCTCGACACAGCAGCAGCAGAGGCAGCGCCAGACAAAGAGTGCGGCAAAGAAGCCGAAGGCGCGACAAAAGAGGCGAAAGAGCGGAGCCGCGACGAGGCAATCGCACAAGGATCGAAGACGCAGGAGGAGGAGACCACGCCGCCGAGTTACTCGTGAGCGTGAGCGCGCTCGCTCGCGCTGTCGTCGCAAGTGCCGTCGTACGTGGCGTCGTCGCTGTCGCAGTTATCAATGCGAGTGACGACGGCCACGATAATCGACATGCGTAGTTTGTTGCCGTTGCGTCGTTGCTATCGGATCATGTATCGCTCGCTGTGGTGGTGCTAGAGTTATGCTCCCATATACCAACGTAGTGCCTTCCGACCTGCGTCGCTCGGCACCGTCGGTGTGGACGCGTACCGGCATGTGGCTTGTGGTTCTCTCTCTTGCCTCACTTTGCCTCGCTCTTGCACCCAATTGTCGAGGATGTCGTTGCTCGTCCACAAGTAGGGTACTGAGTGTCGAACTCGTGTCTTGCTTGACGCACGAACTTGGGTCCGTCGAACAGGACGCCGACCTCGACGTTGCGCTCGAACGCTCGCGCCGACCAATTCATCGACCCGCACAGCACGAGGCGGTGGTCGATGATGCAGACCTTGCTGTGCAGGGTCGATGTCGGCACGTAGCGCACGCTGAAGCCCAAAGCGACCAAGTCGCGGACCTTAGAGCACTTGTCGTGAGCCATGGACTATGATGCAAACCTATACTAGGTCTAGTACGGTCTTGAGCCCATCCAACGGCTCCGTCCCGAGTGTGTCGTTACACCAGCGACGTGTCCCGAATGTTTCGCTTCAACATCGAGGAGCGAGGCTGGCTCAGAAGCGCATGGGGCAGCAGGACTGCCAGAGTTCGTCTTGCACGAGAGCACACGCACGAGAAGAAGCCCAACGCAACGACAATGGCGTGGAGCGTCGTCCGTGCACGCAAGATGCTCATTCCTGCAGGCGCTCGCGTTGCACTGATGTCGCGCCAGCGCGTCACTGCGCCAGGCGTGCCGCAGCAGTTGTCAGCAGCACCAGCAGCGATGGCGATCTCGACGTGGGAGCGCGTGCGGACATCGATGTGGCACCCCATGGCGACAGTTGAGCAGTCGCTGATGGACATGGAGCGCCTCACGTCGCAGTTGCTGTCGGGCCGCGCGTTTCCGTTCTCGCGCACGCTGCTTCCGCGCATGCACACTGACGAAGACGACTTTTTTCACGACCTTGAAGTGAGCTCATCAGCTGACAAGACGAAAGACAATGCCAAGGCGGAGCAGCCGCAAAGTGCTGATGCGGCTGACTCTGGCCAGTCGTACTCGTCGTACTCGTTCAGCAGCTCGACCGTGCTGGATTCGGACGGTCACCGCGTGTCGACTGTCCGTCGCCGCTACGAGGACTCGACAGGGCGTTTGAAAGCAGTGCACGAGCGCGAGATCGACGGCAAGAAGCTCAAGGACGTGTGGCGCCGCGAGCACGCAGACGACAAGGGCGAACACCACTCTTGCTGTGTGGGCGGAAGCTCGGAGGAGTTTGAAGAAGAGTGGAAGCAGACGCCGTTTGGACAGGCGGCGGAGCACGGCAAGCAACAGGAGCTCGGCAGCAGCAAGAGCAACAGCGACAGCAATGGCAAAGAGCACGAAGAGCACGGCAAAGAGCGCAAGCGCAAAGACTTGGGTGGCAGCAGCAGCGACCCTGAGTTGGCCAAGCTCGCAGAGCAGAACCCGCCCAAGTCGGCCTTTGGGGTCGACACAGCAGCAGCAGAGGCAGCGCCAGACAAAGAGTGCGGCAAAGAAGCCGAAGGCGCGACAAAAGAGGCGAAAGAGCGGAGCCGCGACGAGGCAATCGCACAAGGATCGAAGACGCAGGAGGAGGAGACCACGCCGCCGAGTTACTCGTGAGCGTGAGCGCGCTCGCTCGCGCTGTCGTCGCAAGTGCCGTCGTACGTGGCGTCGTCGCTGTCGCAGTTATCAAGGGATGGGCGACTCGGGTGCTTCGGCTGCTGCTGGCGCTGCGAGTGACGACGACGACAACGACGTTACGTGGGCCGTGCTGCTCATGTGTATGTAGCGTGTGCATGTAGTGCGTGGACACAAAGTGTCGTGGCAGAGCGTGCAGTGTGTGTGCATGTAGCCATTTTGCGTGCGAATCGAAACGAGCGTCTGATTTCTGTGGTCGCACAGCAGTGACTTGGTGTTTGTATGCGGCTCGGCAGCGCACGCACTGTCGCGTTCCGCTTTCACTCCGCTTCGCACTTTGCGCGAGATGCACAGTGCGCGCATGGTGCAGCTCTGCTCATTCTCTCGCAGTCAAAGTCAAAGTCACAGTCAGAGCGCAGGACCGACGACGTCGCCATTGCTGCTGCTTCGCGACTCGCACACACACACTCCCCCTTTACCACGCACCTGACATCCGCAGAGCGACAACAACGCCAGCCCACTACTCGCGCGCTCACTTTCTCACTCGCACTCGCACTCACTCCACGCACCTCACCAACACACACACAAACACACTCGGGCGATCGACACCAGCATCAGCATGGACAGCCAGCACGACGACTTTGGCGGCGAAGAGCAGTTCCCGGACGTCGATGTGCACGAGCACGAGCAGGTGCCAGCACAAGCGCCGATGAACGACGGATATGAGATCAGCGGTATGGAGATCGCGAGCAGCGGCGCTGCGGACTCGAAGCGCTGGATGGCGAGTCTCGACAAGTGCATCCGCGCGATCGTGAGCATTCGGCTGCTGAGCGTGCGCGCGTTCGACGGCAACGGCGCGTCGTTCAGCGTCGCGACGGGCTTTGTCGTGGACCAGGAGCGCGGCATCATCCTCACGAACCGCCACGTCGTGACGCCGGGACCAGTTGTCGCCGACGCGATCTTTCTCAACAAGGAAGAGGTCGACCTCGTGCCGATCTACCGGTGCGTCCCGTCTCGCGCGGCTCTCGCATGCGCTGCATGTGCTCAACTGACGTTCGCTCGCTCTCGTTGCCTGTCTGTATTCTGCGCGAATGGTGACGATGCGCCAGTGACCCGGTGCACGACTTTGGCTTCTTCCGCTTCGACCCGAGCAAAGTCAAGTTCCTGAGTCTCCACGAGATCCCGCTCAAGCCGGAAGGCGCAAAGGGTGCGTGCATGCGTGCGCTTCGTCTTGCGCAGACGTGTGCACGTCTCAACAGCTAACC
This sequence comes from Pythium guiyangense, assembly GCA_003730235.1. Lineage (NCBI taxonomy): Eukaryota > Oomycota > Peronosporomycetes > Pythiales > Pythiaceae > Pythium > Pythium guiyangense. The sequence continues at coordinate 484,682 of QXDM01000067.1, read as the reverse complement.
ACTCTCTCTGCAATGGCGTGTGATGGATGATGACGATGGCGCAGTGGGTGTCGAGATACGCGTCGTGGGCAATGACGCGGGCGAGAAGCTCTCGATCCTCCCCGGTATCCTCGCAAAGGTCGACCGCGACGCGCCGTCGTACGGCTCCAACACGTACAACGACTTCAATACGTTCTACTACGCGGCGGCGAGCAGCACCTCTGGCGGCTCGAGCGGCTCGCCTGTGCTCGACATTGACGGCTGCGCAATTGCGCTGAACGCCGGCGGCGCAAAGAAAGCTGCGTCGTCGTTCTACTTGCCGCTCGACCGCGTCGTGCGCGCGCTGCGGCTGATCCAAGACGGTCTTGACGTGCCGCGCGGGACGATGCAGACGATCTTTCGGCACACGGCGTTCGACGAAGTGCGCCGACTCGGACTCTCAGCTGAGACAGAAGCGGTTGTGCGCGCGCAGTTCCCAGCCGAGACTGGCATGCTCGTGGTCGACCAAGTGATCCAGGACGGCCCGGCGCACGAGAAGCTCCACGCCGGCGACGTGCTCGTCAAGTTTGCCGGCAACGTCGAGACGACGTTCCTTGCGATCGAGGACTTTCTCGACGCGCACGTGGGCGAGAGCGTCGAGATCGAGGTCCAGCGCGGCGGCGCAACGCACGTTGTGCACGTCAGCGTCGGCGACCTCCACGCGATCACGCCGCACCGGTACCTCGAAGTCGGCGGAAGCATCGTGCACTCGCTGTCGTACCAGCAAGCGCGCAATGCGTCGCTCCCTGTCGGCGGCGTCTACTTGGCGCAAGCCGGCCACATGTTCATGAAAGCGCACTTGACGCAGTCGTGCATCATCACAGCAGTGGACGGCAAGCCGACGCCGACGCTCGACGAGTTTGTGCGCGTGCTCGCGGCGCTGCCGAACGGCTACCGCACCGTCCTGCGGTACTTTATGATCCGCGACCGCCACCGCGTGCGCACGGCGTTCATCATGATGGACCGCCTGTGGTTCCCCATGCAGATGTGCACGCGCAACGACCGCGACGGCCTCTGGTACTCGGAGCTGTGCGCCGACGAGTCGCCTGCCGAGACGCCAGCTGTCGCGGCGATCCCGTCGTTTGCGCCGGCGCCGCTGAGCTTCCCGGGCGGGAGCGAGCTTGGGAAGCGCCTCTTGCGCTCGCTCGTGATGGTTTCGTTCGACATTCCGTACATGATCGACGGCATCTCGAGCTCGAGCTACCACGGCATGGGGCTCGTGGTCGACGCCGCTCAGGGCTTTGTGCTCGTGGACCAGAACACGGTGCCGATTGCGCTCGGCGACGTGCTCGTGACGATCGCCGCGTCGGTCGAAGTGCCTGCGAAGGTCGTGTTCGTGCACCCGGTGCACAACTTCTCGATCGTCAAGTACGACCCGAGCCAGCTCGGCGCCGTGGCCGAGCACCTCGCAAGCGTCACGCTCGCCGACAAGCCCCTAGAAGTGGGCGAGAGCGCGGACTACATTGGCCTGAGCAGCAACTGGACTGTCGTGACGATGAAGTCGGTCGTGACGAAGATCGATCGCCTCGTGCTCCGCGACTTCCAGCCGCCGCGGTACAAGGCGTCGAATGTCGAAGTGCTTCACTTTGACCGCACGACGCGGTCCGTGGGCGGCGTCTTCATGGACGAAGCCGGCGGCGTGAACGCGCTCTGGCTGTCGTTCAGCTACCAGGACGCCGCCGGGCGGAAGGAGGTCTTCCGCGGCCTCCCGATCAACGTCGTGCGTCCGGTCATCGACGCACTGCGCAGCGGCGACGGCCACATCCCACCGCTCGTGAACATCCTCCCAGTCCAGCTGCTCACGTACTCGCTGTCGAAGGCGCGCGCGGGTCTCGGCCTCTCGGACGACTGGATCCAAAAGCTCGAGCGCTGCTACGACGACAAGCGGCAGATCCTTGGCATCAAGCGCAGCGCTGCGGGCACGGACTGCGCAAAGAAGCTCGAGAGCGGTGACTTGCTGCTCGAAGTCGACGGCCAAGTGGTCGTGCGCGACGCAGACGTCGAGGCGGCCGTGCAGGACAAGACGGAGCTCGACCTGCTCGTGCTGCGTAACCAAGAGGAGCTGCGCATCTCGGTCGCGACGAGCCAGCTGCCTGCGCTCGGGACGAACCGCGTCGTGGTCTGGGCCGGGCTCGTCGTGCAGGAGCCGCACTACTCGGTCGCGACGCTCGGGTACATCCCGGAAGAAGGCGGCGGCGTGTACTGCTCGCGCTGGTGCTACGGCTCACCGGCGCACAAGTACGGACTGCGCGCGACGATCTGGATCGTCGAAGTGAACGGCGAGCGCACGTCGACGCTCGACGAGTTCCTCGGCGTCGTCAAGCAGCTGCGCAACGGCGACTCGGTGCGCCTCAAGACGATCGCGATCAACACGAAGCCCAAGGTGTTCACGCTCAAGACCGACTACCACTACTGGCCGACAGTCGAGCTGCGCCGCGTCCAGTGGGACTGGGAGTACGTCACGCACCCAGTGCTGTCGTAGCCGACAGGACATTGTGGCGCTCGAGGCGCAATAGACTCGGTTCGTCCGTCAATCAGTAGATATGTTCCCATATACCTACGTAGTGCCTACCGACCTGCGTCGCTCATGCATTGCTCATAGCGCTCGTGGTGTAAACAGCCATCGCAGTGACCGAAGTCTCTACTGGTGCAGCGACTCGCACATCGCCTGGCTCGCTCTGCTGTCTTGCTCGCTCTGCTGCCTTGCTCCCCGACCGACGACCAGCGGATGAAGGACGACCCGTTGTGAGCACATGATGGAGCCATGTATGTATGTATGTATGTGTATATGTGGTTATGTGAAGGTGCATGCGCTGGTAGGTTAGCACTTGACGTTTGCCCAGAGCGCTGGGTCGGCCTTGGAGATCGCGAGTCCCGGGTGCGAGACGCCCGTGGTCCAGAGCACCTTCTCGTTCTTGTCGCGCACCCACTTGCAGCATGGGTCGCCGAGCTCCTGGCCGTTCGTCTGACCGTCGCCGTCCGAGTCGGCCTCGCACAGCTCCTTCGTCCAGACGAGGCCGGCGCTGAGGAACGCGATGCCGAACTCATTGAGCGCGCCGCCGCCCCAGACCGTGCGGTGTCCGAGTCCCGGCACGCCCTTGAGGTTGAACGCGTTTGGGACCTTTGTGCGGAACGACGGCATCGCACTCGCGCTGTGTGTCAGCGCAGCGACCGCGAGCGCCACGGCAACTGCTGTCTTCATCCTGTCGCGCACTTGCAGAGGCGCGTCGAGCGGGTCTGGTGGTGGTGCTGCTGCTCCGTGGAGATCGTCGACTGAGCGCGACCTCGTCATCGAGTCAGTCACGCTTGGCTCGACAACGAGGATGTGCATAGACACGCAAAAAATGCTATTCTACGCGGATCCTCGTGTTTGCGGTGCGCTCCTGTATCTTGAATATAGTGTACTCCTGACTTGCATTTCACTATAGAAATAACAATTTTTCGCTTATAAGGGAGATGTTGCAAATGGCTTGCTCAAAATGCAAATGCAACATGTCGCAAGCGACAAAAAATTGATACTGGATCTATCAAAACCTATTTTCTGATACAATCAATTCCTCATTCTCGAAAAAAAGATACAGTATCTATAAAAACCTAAATTTAAATAATATTTGATCCAGTTTTTGAATACTAATCCTTATATAAGCATTTGCATCCCCTTAAGTGATAGTGATAAAACTAAGGTTTGTTATCCACGCGTCATATACCGCTTAAAATGAGCTGTAATAATATTCTTGCCAATCAGATTTAAGTAATTATGTTTGTAGACAAGTGCATTGAGTACACGTGGCATCGATGGTGGTAGATGGTAGTGGTGAAAGGAACTGCAAACTGCTCATAGATATCAACTGGCAGATCTCGACGAAGTTCCACTTCCATTCCACACTTTCATCTCGGTCCACTTTTCGTTACTTGCTGTATACATTTGTCTTCGAGTCTATCACTGTTAATCGCTCAAATTAACAGTGCGGTCCACAATTTCAAACTTCCTGCGCGAATGTCTCCTCGGCGCGAAAACAACTATGTGTCAGTTTCTTCGAGCGCACACACTTGCTAGCACACTAGCAAGCAGAAGCATGCTCGACGACAAACAGAAGACTCACGCGGCGACGCTCACGGCCAAGTTCCTCGTCCTGACGCTTGGGTACTCGCCGAGCGACGCAAGCGACGCACTTACGACTGCGCGCGGTCTCTCTCGCACGACTCTCAAGAACAAGTTCCACAAGGAATACAACGCGCTCCACGCGACGCCGCCAGCAGCGACGCAAGCATCAGCACCAGCGATGCAGCAAGCACCAGCGAAGGCACCAGCGACGCAACCACCTGAGTCACTCGTCGAGCAGGCTGCGCACCTGGTGAACGTGCACGGGTGTGCTGCAGCCAAGCTCGCGTACGTTTTTGACATCAGTGCAAACGCGCTCTACAAGCGCGTGCAGCGAATGAAGACACGCAAGCACAACAGCAGCGAAAGCGACTCCATGGTCCGTAAGCACCTCGACGATGTGTACGAGAAGGTGTGCTGCTCGACGCGCTACCTGTGGCTCGATATAAAAGAGGCAGCAGCAGCGATCAGCGCCTACGTGCACGGGTCGATTCGGTCGGCGAGCAAGTCGATCGATGCCGTGATGTTCTGCTGGAGTGACTCTCTCGCGACCGATGCACTCGTCGAGGCTTGCAGGGAGGCAAAGGCGCTTAAAGAGGCAGCCGCAGAAGCAGCGTGGCAAGCGGCTCTTTGCGAAGAACCACCGCCAGTAATCACACCACCAGCGACGCAGTTTTGCGCGCGTGTTCTCCTGAACGCCCGATGCGCCCTGGACGCAGCGAACAGGGCCGCAGTGATCCAGATGGTCGAGGCCGACGACGTACGAAGCGAGAAGCTTGCGTGAAATCGGCTGCATGCGTGCGTTCTTGCGCGAGGGCTTGTCCTCGACGAAGCTGAACGGAAGCCGAGCCATGACAACCCACTCAACCCACCTGAACGCGTCGCGCGTTTTGTCGTCGACGACCGTGATGTTGAGCGAGTTGTTGCGTTTTAGTGCGGTCCGTGCGTCGTGCTCGTAGCTTGGGTGCTTCGCTCGCAGGTGGCCCATCAGGTTCGAGTACCCCTTGGTGAAAAGTGAAGCACTCGCACTACACGTCATCAGTCTCACCGTTCGAATCCGTGACCCTGCGGTCGTCCGAGTCATGGTCTCCGCCTCTTGCGAGAATACGAAGGGCTCACAAGTAGGGCGGCTTCGAGACGCGGGCATTGTGGTGCACGCGCGGACAGGTCGGGTCGCTAGTTCCATTGCGCACCACAAGTTCTGTGTAGTGGACGAGCGGCTCCTCCTGGACGGGTCCTTCAACTACTCTAAGAGCGCCACGAAAGACAACAAGGAGCACATAGTCGCCTACCCAGTTCCAGAACTTATCCAAGAGTTCAAGTCCGTGTTCGAGCGCGAGATCGTACAGAGCCGCCATGCAGCTAGGCAGGACGAAGAGCTAGAAGACGTCTTTGGCAGCGATAGTGCCGTACAGCCTGTATTCGGAAGTTGATTGAGTACACTCGTGTGCGTCGATTCGACTCTGTCTCTCTCACACGCCCTCACACTTCGATCGATCCGGCGCTCGCTACAATGTACAACACACGCAGTTGCGCAACAACGACTACGATGACGCTCAGCCGCAACGACATCCTCGCGCTCTTGAGAGAGCATGGCGACCGCGACGAAGCAGAGGCTCGCGCTACCGTGCGCACGTACGCAGAAGCGCGAGGCGAGTCAAAGAAGCGCGCGTACGAAAAGTACAAGAGAGTGCGGCGCTCCGTCGAGATGAACCAAGAGAAGGTCCGCAACTCAGAGCGCCGAGGTCTCGCTGCGGAAGTCGAGCGTTTGCGCATTGCCCTTACGCACGAGCACGAGCAAAAGCGCGTCCAACAGCTCGCAAAAGACAGTCAACAGCTCTCAGCAGAGCTCGCGAGCCATCAAGAGTCGCTTCAAGCGACTGACAAGTGTGTCACGACACCAGCGCATGCGCTTTGTAGGACTCGAGACGCAAGATGACAACCAGACAGGTGGCGCAGGGTACGGCACCGTCTCTTCGATCCACTTGTCCTCCTCCGCTTCGCTGCTCACACCATCAGCAGCACCACTGCCACTGTCGCGCGCCATCGCAGTCACCTGGTAGTCTAGCTGCTGCGTCAGGCACGTGATCTCGTCCTGCGCCGACCGGTTGCGCTGCTCGAGCGCCTTCTGCGACGCCACAGCCGCGCTCCACTGCAGCTTCGTGTGCTTGAGCATGCCTTTGGACACCACGAGGCGCTCCTGCAGCTCCTGCACCTTGCGCACGAGCGCCTCGGACGCCACGCCGACAGGTTGGCGCTCCCAAAGTCGCTCATCGACACCGTGTCGGACGCCGCGCACTCTTCGCTGTTGTTGCTGCTTACGTAGCTCAGCCGGCGCTTGCGCTCGATCAGCGCGTCGGTCAGTGCCACGGAGCTCTTGCGGCTGCGGCGACTGCGGCGGTGGCCGCTGTTGTTGTTGTTGTTGTCGTCGTCGTCGTCGTCGTTGCCGTCGCTGCTGCTGCCGTGGCGCTCGTCCGGGTCCTCGTCGCTGTGGCTGAGCGACTGGCGGCGACACACTCAGATCGCGAGAGCTCGACTTCGAGGTCCGCAAAAGCGTCGAGCGACACTGCACAACATGTGAGTGTGTTGCTTGCGCCTTGCCAAGCTGTCGAATGCCAAGCAAGGACTATGGGGTAAGAAGCCGCGAGAAGCTTATGTAGTCTTGCAGTTGCTGTTGAGCAGTGGGAACAACAGACGAGATGCATGTTATCAAAGACAACAAAGACGTTTGGAGTCTGTGCAGGTGATCGTGTTTGAGTGTGCGCACATGCGTACAAGGAGAGCGCGCACGACACGAGTGTATCGACGATATGTGCCGATGAGTGCTTATGCAAACGTCGCGGCGACAGCAGTCGCGAGTGCGAGCGAAGCAGCAGCGACCGACGCGGTTGAAGCAGCCGATGTCGTCGGCGCAGGGGTCGTCGTCGATGTCGTCGGTGCCGTCGAGGCGCCAGTGACCGGGGCCTTGGTCGCGGTACCCGGTGCAGTCGTCGCTGTCGTCGTCGAGTTTGTCGAGCTTGTAGCGTTCGAGCTCGACGCTCCACTGCACGAGATGCTCGCCCAGAGCGAGGCGTCCGACTTGGAAGTTGCGTCGCCCGGGTGCGAGACACCAGTCGCCCACTGCACTTTCTCGTTTGAGCCCTCGACCCACTTGCAGCACGGGTCGCCGAGCTCCTGACCGTTCGTCTGGCCGTCGCCGTCCGAGTCGGCTTCGCACAGCGCCTTCGTCCACGACAGTCCAGCACCGTCAAACGCGATGCCGAACGCGTTGAGTGCACCGCCGCCCGAGGTGCTCTTGTGGCCGAGGGCAGCGACACCCTTGACGTTCGAGCCGTTCGGGATCTTCGAAGGGAACGTCGGCTTCGCAGCCACGTGCGAGACAGCGAGCACGGCGCTGAGCGCGAGCACGGCGGTGGCGGTCTTTCCTGGCATCTTGGAGTGCGTGTTGGAGTGTGAGAAGAGAAGACTGGACTCGGTGACTTGTCGGCTGGGGCTCCGAAAGCGAAATGATCATGTGTGGCAAACAGAGAGAGGTTGCGGCGAGAGGTGCGCGCATAGCGACCGACGGGATTGCGTGAACGAGTAAGCGAGCGGCGAAGCAAGTGGTACGAGCGCTTACGGCGGCTTGTGGTCGTGAGAGTGGTAAACTGGATGCCAGAACCAGCTGGTGCACACGCAGTCGTTCAAGGTGCTGCGTAGAGGCACCATCTGAGTCAAACGGTGTCGTCGTTCCGAGGGTCCAGCGCGTTTACCAGTCGTCGTGTGCTGCTGCGCTGCGTCAAATGCCGAGCGCGCGCCGCCGCGTTGTTCACGTAAAGAGCAGACTCGTTGTCTTTGTTTGCGAAGAATGCGAGTGCGAGAGTCGCGGCTTGCAGTGCTTCGAGCCGCTCATGATGTGAACTTGCACACGAGCGCACCGACGTACTGCTAACACAACGAGAACCCAATGGCGACGAATACTGCTCTCGTCCTCACGACACACTCGCTCGCGTGATGTAAGCGCTAGTGTTTACAGGAGCGCACAGCAAATCGGAGGATTCGTCGTTCTCGTCAAGCGCCCATGTCCAACTCGCGCTTTGGCTCTCGACTGACGCGCGCCACAATCCACTCGAGCGCCGAGCGGGTGGCTCGTGGGACTCATCACGCGACTGACTGATGCACGGCCGATCAGCAACTTCCGCGCCGCAGTCTGGCGCGCACGACGCTGCAAATCCAGCGCAGCACTCGCAGATGGCATCATCACCAGCGAGATCGCACGCAGGACGAAAGCTTTGAGCGAGCGCCTGACTTCGTCGACAGCTCGTGCAGCATCGCAGTGCTTGGAGGACACTGGAGTCGCAGTCCTGGCGGCGGCAAATACCCTGCTTGGGCTGGAGTCGCAATCGCGAATCAAGATGATCGCGACGTCTACGCCAGTTCAGATACGCTCGGTACTCGTTTGCAGCGCATCGGGAGTACGCGAAGCGATATGAGGTGTCAATAGGACTTGTACATCATCGGAGTCGTCGTAGGGTGTCTTCAGCGTTCTGACCAATGTCAATGTGCACAACAGCAGATCTAAACGGCCAAGCTGACAAAAGTGCGAGTGACACCATTGCTCGAGGGCCTTGACTCAAGACAGGTCGACTCGTGCATACACACACAGCAAGAGCAGCCGACGATGGCACTCAGGTCCATGCATGAGCACGACGTGTGTACTCGCACAAAGCGCACAAGTACAGTTGCGACAGTCGCAGACGTCGGCATACATTTATCAAGTCAACTCGAAACGTCGTGCGCGATCCGAAATGCCATCAGTCAGTCGTCGCTGCCATTCTTTGATCCGCGTCTCGACAGGAGAGCGAGCACGAGAGCTGGACACGCCATGCGCTCGTCGTGGCTGCACGTCCTCGAGTGCGCGCTGCTGCTCGCTGCAACTGCGCACGCTGCCGTGTTCCAGCAACTCAATGCGTCGCGACCAGCAGAGGCGCTCACAGAGCTCGTTCCATGTCCGTCCACTGTGCTACTCACGCGCGATGATACGCGTGCCCCTGCAAACGAGCGTATCAATATGTCATATGCGCACGCGCTGACAACGCATGTTGGTGCTTTGCATGCATGGCGCAGTCCTCCCAAACGTCGTGTACGACAACCTCGATGGCGGACGAACAGCGACGCTCGTGTCGCCTGCCGCTGGGCTCTTGCTCGTCCATACAAACTACCAACTGGTGCGACTGCATGCACCAACTACACGTGATCTCTGTTTCACGCAAGCGATCTGACGAGCAGCGCCACTGGTGACCAGGACCCTCGTTGCTATACAGAGAAAGTCGTGGACGCGCGGCTCAACTACCCAAGTGCGTGCTCTGCTAGCTGCGGCGAGTGACGCCTGTGCGAGTCTTTGGACCCAATCACTCATCTGTGTTGCTCGTGGATGCATCACATCTAGTCTCTCAAAGCCCGCTCCTGAAGATTGCGTACACGTCCAAGCGCGTCCTGAAGACGTACAAGAGCGGACAGGGACGCGAGTTCCGCGCCGACTTTGACGCCGCTGCGCAGCCTGTCGAGAGCGAGGGCTTTTGCCATCGGCAGCTGACGTCGCTCGCCAACTTCTACAACTCGAGAAACGATCTGTGTGGTCGCGTGACGCAAGTCTCCACTGGCGTTGGCTTTGTGCTACAGATCGACTTTGTCGAAACGAGTCCGGACGCGACGACGTGGTCGTGGTACTTGGGTCTGCCGTTCCGAGGCGGCAGCGGCGGCGTCATCGTGCTGGACGGTCAGATCGTCCAAGAGTTCATGGGCGTGACGACGTTCTGGGGCGGCGTGGTCTCGAAAGCGATGCGAGTGGACATGCAAGTCGCTCCAGGACCCCACGTGGTGCAGATCTACGGGCTCTCACAGACCTTTGAGTCTTCGAGCGTGCTGTTCAGCCGCGAGTCGCCGCCGCCAGTCGCAGTCTCCATCAGTGCGCTCTCGACCGAGCTGCTCAAGTGGGTTGCGCTCTCAGACGCAGACGCCTCTGTCGCAGCAGTGGCTCAGAAAGAGCGAGCACCAAGGGCGGCTGACGTTGCTCGCGGACTCTCGACTCTCCAGCTCCACAAGCTGAGCACCGATGCGCAATTCGCCATCCGTCTGCGCTCGGTCGCGAACGCAAACTGCCGCTTCACGGACTCGTTCAACTCGTCTTCGCGCGTCTCAGTCGCGTACTTGCCAGCCCGCGCCAGCGCAAGTGCCAGAGCCGCAGAACTAGCGACGTCGATCACGCAGAAAGCCAAGTGGGACGTCGTTCCTGGGTTGACAACTCCGAACGTCGCGAACACTGGACCAGGTGTGCTCCTGTGTATGTTCAGCGGACGGTTCTTTGTCGACGACACGACCACAAAGGCGTTCACTCTCGACCTCGCGTTCGCAGTCAACCGCAGTGCGCTCTCGACTGCAGTGCTTGCGCCACAGTACCGAGTCGACAGCTCGTTCGTCCAGCCGTCGAGCGCAGCGCTGGACTTTTCAATGTTCCTAGAGGTCCCAGACTCTTCCACCACTGGCAGTAGCTCTCTTAACGTCTCGCTCAGCTACCTCTTTGCAGCCGCCAAGAGCGCAAAGATCGTCGGTGGACGCATCTCGACAGCGTTCCTTCCAGGCGCTTCGCTTGTGACGGTTCAAGTGGAGAACACAGTCGCGTCGCAGTCGCTCAGCGTCTTTGCTCGCGACGTCCAAGTGAGTGTCCCAAGCACGCTCGTTATCCGTGCGACCGCAGTGATCTGTCGCAACGGCGCGGCCGAACAGCTCACTGCGCGGATCTCCAAGTCTGGCTCTGTCGTGTTTGACGGCGTCTTCAGCTCGGTCTCGAGCTCCGTTGCTGCTGGCAGCTGCGAGCCGATGGTCCTGCACGCAGTGGTCGACGCCGCGATCGGAACGCACAAGATCGCTCTGGACGTCACGACGACGACCAAGCTCGGGTTCCAGATGAAGAACATCAGCGCGCAGATCGTGTCTGTCGATCGAGGGGCGCTCATGTCGCTCGAGGAGTGCACGAGCGCCTGTGCGCAGCACAACCTCTGCAAATCGGGCGTCCACAGCAAAGCGTCCAGCGCCTGCAGCTTGTTCATGGCGCGGACCGAGTCAAACGCTATTGCGGACACGAGCAAGACGACGTTCGTTCGCGTCGCTGACCCGAGTGCGAGCGAGAGTCTCTGGACGACGCTCGACAAGCGGCGATGGGAGATGCAGTCAACGACCTCGCTCTTGATCAAGTGCAACGACGACGCCGCGTGCGCATCGTTTGGCTGTGCGTCTGCGCGGACCATCGCAGAGCGCTGTCGATGCGTCTGCCACGCGTCGAGCGACTGCGTCGGGTTCAGCTTTGAGAATGAACGGTGCTTTCAGGTGACGTCAGCAGCGCTTCGACAGACGATCGCGACTCGGAGCTACGCGCGCGCTGGCACCGCGACGATCCACCTGAACATCCCGAGGAGCTGCAGCGCGATCAAGAGTGATGCACCGAAAGCGCTCAGCGGCATGTACGTCATTGCCACGAGCGTCGGACTCGTGCGCGCGTTCTGCGAGATGACAGCGGACGCCGCCAAGGGGTACACGGTCGTCCCGTGCGACTTCGCCTCGAGCGGCGAGAGCTGCCGCGCGAGCACAGGTCCAAGCGACTACGACAGCTGCAAGGAGATGGGGTTGGCGCAGGTGGTGCCGCGGTCGCCAAGTCACTTCATCGCGTTGCACAAGACGTTCGGCGCCGCGTTCTTCGCGACTGTGCCTGGCATCTCGAACGCAGTACTCAACACGAAGCTCGAGCTGCCGTCCGACCACAGCGCGACGTCGCAGTGGACTGCCGTCGACGGAGGGAAGTGGTGGCTGCGCGACTTTGTCGGGACTGCCGACGACGCAATGACGTTCACGACGCGCGCGACCAAGAAGCTCTGGCTCGCGATGCACGCGTACGCGGACGCTCAGAGCGTGAGCGATGGCATTGCGCTCGCGTTTGACAGCCGCGGCACGCAGACAGCCAAGTACCTGTGCTCGCCGAACGACGCGACGCCGTCTACGATCTGGCGCACCGTGCTCCAGAACTCGTTCAACGGGAACAGCGACGACAACCTCTGGGTCACGTCCTGGAGCAGCGCGACGGCTGGAAAGTGGGACCAACTGTGCCAAGGCATCTCGTTCCTCGGCGGTCCAGCGTTCACGCGTCCTGGCGCGTATGTTGAGAAGACTGTGAGCCAGCTGGGCACGGGCTTCTACGCCTCGAACGTCCGCATCGCGTTCACATACTACTTTGCGTTCAAGCCGAGCATCTGGTCGCTGCTGCAGCGGGTGGCTGGCGCTGGAGACGCGCGCGTCATTCGCGTCTACTTGGGCTCCCGTCTCGTGCGCGAAGAGCCCATTGACAGCTCGAACGCGTACTACTGCACCGAGAGGAGTCGTAGCGAGCTCGTGTTCTTCCGTGCTCGCAGGAGCTTCGTTGCTCGAGGCGTGACGACGACAGGCGGCTCGCTCACGCTGCGCGTAGCAGTGGACTTTGGGTCGTTCACAGCCCTCTCGTTCGGCATCGACGAGGTCTCGATGGACATGGACTTCACGTTCCAGTCGCCGCTGGGACTCTCGCCCGAGACGCCAGCCATGTCCTGCTACCACCTGAAGACCGAGCGAGCGGCAACGGGCGACCCGAACCCAGACGGACGGTACTACGTCCAGCTCGACGCGGCATCTGCGCCAGTGTACGTGCCATGCTCGGACGGATGGCTCGTCGCGCAGCGCCGCACGAACGGCAACTTGGGCTTCAACCGCAAGTGGAAAGAGTACCGCGACGGCTTTGGCGTGGGCAGTTCGAGCGAGTGGTGGATCGGCAACGATCTCCTGGCGGCGATCACGAAGCGACTGACGGAGGCGATGGTCGTGCTCTCGAAAGCGCAGATGTCGAGCTCAGCGTACTACGCGGATCTGCGCGTCGCCGGCGCCGAAGCAAAGTACCTACTCCGGGTCCGTGGGTACTCGGCTGCCGCGAGCACCGCAGCAGATGCGCTCAGCGCACTCAACAACTCGTACTTCAGCGCATCAGACAGCGACAACGACCGCGCGGCGCGGTTCCACTGCGCTCGGAGAGCTCGCAGCGGGTTCTGGTTCGGCGACTGCCTCTCGACCAAGTCAGACCTGAATGCGCCGTACGACGTCGTTCCGCCGTGCACGACGTTTGCGCCATGGGCACGCGGCTGGTGCAAACGTACAGGCGGCATCGTGTGGAACAGCGTGGACGGATACGACGCGTCGACGCTGCTCCTTCGACCGAGTTCGTGTCCACTCGGCCACGTCCCTGCGACGACGAGCGCTTGCGCTGCTTGCCCGGCCGGCACGTACGGCGAGAGCTACGCCACGCAGTGCACCAGTTGCCCTGCAGGCACGTACAGCGCGTCGGTTGCTGCGACGAGCGTCAGCGCATGCTTCGCGTGTCCAGCTGGCTTTCAGTGCCCTACTGGTGCATCGGCTCCAGTTGCATGTGCAATCGGAACGTACTCGGTCGCTGGAGCCGGTGCATGCGCTGCTGCCCCTGAAGGCTTTGCAGCGCCGCGTTCGCGAATGACGGCGCAAGAGCTCGTCGCTTGCACGAACGGGTCGTACTCAGCGCCAGGGCAGAGTCGCTGCAGCTCTATACCTGCCGGTTTCTACTGCAGTGGAGCTACGACAACTGCTTCGTGCGGCTTGCGCAACCTACAGAAGTGTCCAACCGCGCGAGTGTACTGCCCGCGCGGCAACACCGGACCGCTGGCAGTGCCGCCAGGGCACTACTCCGTCACGAGCCGCTCGGCCGCGCTGCGGTGTCCGCCAGGCTACTTTTGCCAGCACGGCGTCAAGAAGATGTGTCCTGCTACGCGCTTTGGCATTGCGGTAGGACTCTCACAGCCGCTCTGCTCTGGCCGGTGTGCGTCAGGCTGCGTGTGTGCGCCAGGAAGTGTCAGCGCCTGCCCTGCAACGTCAACGAGCGCGGCCCAGGTCGTCATCGCGCCAGCGTCGATTAGCTACGCGATTGCGCCGCTCGCAGCGCAGTCCGACAGCGGCAGCAACAGCCACCCGACATTTGCAGCTGCATCGACAGAGACGCTCGATCTCTTTGAGTTCACTGACGTGAACGCCTCGCGCTTCCGCTCAAGCTGGTCCGGCGGCGTCGCTCACAACATCACGCTTTCGTACTTTGAGCGCGCAACGAACAGCCCAACGCTTGAGCTTCAGCTGCCAGTTGCAGGCTTTGACAAGGGCGTGCGCGTGCTCGTCGACGGCAATGAGCTGGTAAAGCAAACGACTGCCAGCGCTCTCACGTTCTCGTTTGCATCGACGAACGGACCGCACATCGTCTTGCTCATCGGTGCTGAGTCGGCGTTCCGCGCAAAGCGCTCGATGCTCTTTCGTCGCGTCGCATCGCCAGCAAGTGCGTCGACACCAAACGCGTTCGAGACTCTGCGCTGCGACTTGCTCGATACGCAGCCCATTCATTTGGACGTCGACATCAGCGTGTGCGCCAGCGCAGCTCCGAGCTGCACGACAGCAGTGCGTGTCAACGGACGAACGTTGCGCGAAGCGAATCAAGCGACAAACTTGGTGCTCGTCGTCACGCTTTCTGCGCAAGGAGCGCTGGCGACGTCTGCTGCAGTCGACGCATCATCGGCTGACCGACTTGCAGCTGATCTGAGCGCGTCGTCATCGCCAGGCACTTTCATGCTGGTCGTCGGCATCAGTGTGCGCAACGACACGCTCGGGAGCGCGTTGAGCGCCTTGTTGGTCAAGTACGGAGCGAACAGTGACAAGGCAACCGGCGTGTCCGGGAGCTTTGTGTTCGTGGGTGACCGAAGCACCGGCGTGCGTCCGTGGGTCGAGTTCACAGCAGTGACGTCTGGATCGAGCTATCGACTACTGACGAGCATCCCACTGATCAAAGCCGGCGAGTTCTACGCGCCGATGGCCGTCCCGAGTGGCTACTACTCGGTACCTGAAGCAGCTCCAAGCCACCGAAGAGACGGCTTTCGCAAGTGTCCGAGCGGATTCACGTGCGCTGGAGGCGAGAAGATAGTGACCTTAGCGTTTGCGAACGCTACCGTATGCACTGGGCAGCAGCAACTCATTGCGGTGCCAGAGGCGACGCAGAGCTACGTCTCGCCAATGAGCTTTGCGCTCGCAGCAGCGCCTGCGAGCGTCTCGTACTCACTCGTACTCGACGAGACGTCTGCTCTCTCGACCCACCCATTCATGCTGAACACAGAGACGAAGATCGCGCTCACGCAAGCGCTCGACTACGAGACGCTCAACGCGTACGACCTCGTGCTGCTCGTGAACGACACGGCGTCTAGTGTCGTGTATGCTGCGTGCAAGATTCGCGTGGGCGTCGTGGACGTGAACGAGCCACCAGTGATCCTGAACGCCGGCTTCACGATCCGAACAAAGGAGAACACGCTCCCGCCCGTCGTGCTCTCGCCAGCGCTGTCGGTCGTGGACCCTGACGCCTTTGAGGCGTTCAAGTTTGCGATTGTCTCGGGCGGCAACGGCAACTTTGCGATGAACGCGTACGGCAGCGTCGTCGTCACGAAAGCGCTGGACTTCGAGACTCGCAGCAGCTACGCGCTCAACGTCTCGGTCACAGATCTCGGCGGTCTCTCGGCGTTTGGCACCGTCACGATCGCAGTCGACGACGTTCCAGAAGCACCACAGTGCAGCTCTGCGTCATTCAGCGTCTCAGAAGCAGCGGCGCTGAACACAGAGATCGGCGATCTGAAGACTGTCACGCTTGATCCTGACGCCTCAGACGTGCTGACGTTCACGCTCGTGACGCAGTCGCCACTTGGCGCAATGAGCGTGAACCCCACGACAGGAAAGATCCTGCTTCTCGTGCCGCTCAACTACGAAGCTGCCGACTCGATGTCGCTGCGCATTCAGGTCACTGACTCGACCGGCCGACACGACACGTGCGACTACGCCATCGCAGTGCTCGACGTGAACGACGACCCAGTGCTCTCGAGCGGCGTCTTTGACGTTCTTGAAGCGTGCACTGGTGACGACTGCTTGATCGGAGCTCTCAGTGCGTTCGCATTCGACGAGGACAGCGGCAGCAGCTTCACGTTCACGCTCAAGAATATCTCCGACGTCGTGGCGATCCAAGGCGACCAGCTGTGGGCAACGGCAAAGATCGATTACGAGACGACGCCGGTGCTGTTCGTCAGTGTGAGCGTCTCAGACGGCCGTGGTGGCTCTGCGACGAACACGATGATGATCAACGTCGTGGACGTGAACGAAGCGCCAGCTGGCATCGCCTTCTCGATCAGCGTGGTGGAGAACCAAGCCGTTGGAGCGGTTGTTCACAGGATCGTGTGTCCAGACCCAGAGGGCGACCCTGTCGAGTTTGCGATCGTCAACGCCACGGACGGCTTCCATGACCTGTTCACGCTCGACGGAGATGCCATCGTCGTCGCTTCGGCAATCGACTACGAAGCGCTCGCGACTCGGTCGCTCACATTGTTTGTCCGCGTATGCGACGCTCTCGGGCTCTGCTCAGACATTGGACCGAACGTCGTGGTGATCACAGATGGTTCAGACGCACCCGTGTTTGCAGCTGCAATGAACGCCACAGTCGAGGAGAATGCTCGCATCGGCACTCTTGTCGGCGATCCTGTGACTGCAGTCGACCAGGACGCTGGCCAGACCGCGACGCTCGTGTACGACATCGTAGCTGGCGACCCATTCCGCCAGTTCACGATCTCACCATCGACCGGTCAGTTGAGCCTCGCAGCGGCTCTTGACGTGAACATCGTGCAGCTCTACGCGCTCCGGATCCGAGCAACAGACGCTGATGGCAAAGTCGGTATCTCCGATCCAGTGCCCATCCAAGTGCTCGACTCGCCATCACCGCCGTACTTTGTGGACACGCTGGAGCTCCAGAGCTACTACCCTGTGGACGTTAGTCGTCTCAGCGATGGCTCGTACGGCAAAGTGGCACTTGCAGTGGACGACCGCGACCCGGACCAAGTCGGCGGCGTCTGTTCGATCCAAGCCGATGCGTCCGGCATGTTCACGATCGAGGTCAGCGACGACTTTACGCAGTGCAACGTCTCGAGCAAAGTCGGCGCGACGCTCGCAACAGGCATGCGGTACAACATTACAGTGCGCGTGACCGACACGGAAGACTTATCGTCGTTCTCGCAGATCGTGCTTGGGATCATGTCGCGCGGCTTGAACACTGCGCCGCAGTGCACGAGCGCGCGGTTCGAGCTGATGGAGAACACGGCGCAAGGCTCGTTCGTGGGAAGAGTGGTGGGTAGCGACCGCGACGTCAGCGACACAGTATTGTTCGCGATCACACGCGGCGACGACGTTGACATGTTCCACATCAACGAGAGCTCTGGTGCGCTCACGGTCGGCACGAACCTCTCCGACTACGAAACGACAAGCCAAGTGACGCTCGTGATCAGCGTGCAGGACGATGCGCCCGCGCCGCTGTCGTCCGAGTGCCGCGTCACGATTGCGATTCTGAACGAGATCGAACCGCCAGTGTGCGCGCCTGCCGTGGCATTCAACCTCACAGAGAACAACGCGCCGAACGCGCTTGTTGGTACGGCGCTATGGACGAGCTGCGTCGACCAAGACACGCGCAGCAAGTCGCCGTCGTCGTTTGCGTTTGAGATCCAAGACGCAAGCTCGGACTTTGCGATCAGTCGATCAACTGGCCAGCTCTCTGTTCTCCGCGCGCTCAACTTTGAAGCTCGCGCGAGCCACAGCATCTCCGTGGTCGTACGCAACGCGCGACTCGAGCGACATTCAACTGTCATCGCGGTGAGCATCCAAATACTCGATGCGAACGATGCACCGCAAGTCGCGTTTGCTCCAGTCTCGCCTAGTTCGTCTGTTGCAGTGGCAACTCTGCCAGAGTCGGCGCCGAGCGGATCTACCGTCGCCATCGTCACAGTCACAGACGAAGACGCTGGTGACACCTCGACGGTCGTCCTCAGCGATCCATCGAGCCTGTTTGCTCTCGTGCAGCTCAATGTGACGACGTATGAACTCAAGACGACCGATGCAATCGATTTCGAGACGCAGTCGCAGTTCGCACTGAGTGTCACTGCCAAGGACCGCGCAGGCGCTCTCGCGCGCGCGACGTTCACTGTCCAAGTACTCGATGTCGACGAGATCCCGTTCTTTGCGCCGCGCCAGCACTTCTTCATCGAAGAGAACGCTGGACTCGGTACACTTGCGAAGCAGCGGTTCCAGTTCCGCGGCGCGTGCAACGACACCAGCGTGACAAGTTCGGGACTGGGAATGTCGTCAAGCGTCTCTATTGGCGCGTGCCTTCAGCGATGCGCGAAGCAAGCGCAATGCAAATCCGCAGTCTTTGACGACGCGTCGTCGAGCTGCGTGCTACTGACGGAAGCGCCAGTCAGTTGCGAGCCATGCAGCACGTGCCAACGTTACGACGTACAAACCGGCGGTCGGTCGCTCCGCTCGCTCTCCCTCATACCAGAGAGCTCGTACGTCTACGCGATGCCGGCGAACATCACGACAGCAGCGACTGGGCTGACGCTCGAGCTCTGGGTGTGCGTTCGAGCGAACGAAGGAACAGTCTTCACGTACGCAAAGTCAGTCGCGACGAAGACGCGCGTGAACGTCCAGCTCGCGTACTCATCCGACTCCCTGCGCGTCGTGCTCTTTGACGTCCCGATCTCTACGACAGTGGCGTTGACACAAGACGTCTGGTACCACATCGCAGTGACGTTTGATAGCATAACAAGCGACGCGATCGTCTATCTCAACGGTGCTGTGCTCTCGCAGACGCGCATCTTGTCACTTAGTGGCGCCAAGTGCGACACAAGCGGCGAGTTGATCATCGGCTCATGCTTCCGGAGCGTCGCGTGTTCCCCAAAGCCGTTTGCGTTCTCAATTGACGAGGTACAAGCTAAGCGCAGCTCTTCCGTTGCTACTGCTATGAGTTCTCTACTGACGGCGCTCTGCTGCCTCTGCTGTTGTGGCTTTGAATGTGGCAGCTTCGTCTTTGGAGCGAAGTCAAGACCGCAGAGGCGATTCGACGAAGCGTGGGCCGCATCGAAACGGACAAGGCGCCGAACCTATTGGTGTACTATCGGTGCGATTGATCACTATGAAGCGACCTCGTTCTTGTCAAGTGGGATGCGAACTGAGGCCCTGAACACGCTCTCACTGCTCTTCTATGGCAGCAGGTTCGAGAACAGTCTCAATGACGCGAGTGGTGCTGGGAACACGCTCACGACGCGAAGCGACCAAGTGACAGCGTCGTTTGCGGACGGCTCTGCGTCGATCTGGGGCGAGTCGCCGCGCCTTTCGACACGATGGCGCCTTGTTGTCGAGTCAGACGCTGGGTCCGGACCACTTGGAATCGCCGAGCTCGCGTGGTTCTCGGAGCGAAAGAAGCTGAACCTCGCCACTTCACTCGCGACGTACGCGGCTTCGGACGGATCGGACCTCGCACTCATGATGGACAGCAATAAGAACACAGTTGCGTTCCTGAAGTCTACAACTACGGACAGCGGCAAGTGGATCGAGCTGACGTTCCGCACGCGCGTGGACGCATCCAAGGTCTCGCTCCAGACGGCGCACAGCTCGGACAACTGTGTCGCAACGATTGCGATCCAGTACTTTGACGCGGTCGCTCAGCAGTGGACATTCGTGTCGTACTTGCGCGGACTCGAGTACCCGCGAACCTCTGTGAGCGCCTATGGTACGAGTACTGCCTCTGTGGTGTCTACTACCTGTAAGCACGTCTGACATCTCACATGACATCTACCAATGCAGCACCAGTCGACTATGTGATCGCTGACGACGACGACTCTGGTGCTGCGAGCCTCACGTACTCGCTTCGGAGCGAGAGCGCATTCCAGATCGACGCAACGACTGGTCTTCTCCATAGCAGTACACTGCTGGACTTTGAGACACTGAGCAAGCACGAGCTTTTGATTCAGGTCCATGACGCCACGGGGCTCTCCTCGACAACTGCAGCGACCGTGTGGGTCATCGACAAGAACGAAGCTCCTCAGATCCTCGCCAACGCGTCGCTCAGTGTGCGTGAAGACGCACCATCGGGCACGACCATCGGCGCGGTCCCAGTGTTTGACCCAGACGGCGACGAAATTGCAGTGCAGATCACTGGCGGCAACGCACTCGGGGTCTTTAGCGTCCTGAACGGCTCGTTGGTCGTCGCGAAAGCAGCGCTGGACTATGAGTCGATCTCACGTCATGTTCTCGAGATCCGAATCACGGAAGTCGCAACGGATGAACGCCTTAGTCTCGTGACATCACTCGTTGTGTCTGTGCTCGACGTCAACGAGGCGCCAGTGGCGACAGCGCAGACGCGAGAAGTCCGTGAGAACAGCAGAGAAGGGCAAGCGATTGGACTCGCCCTGAGCGCGCACGACCCGGACGTCGGACAGCGGCTCACGTTCTCGATCATCAGCGGCAACGACGACGGGTACTTAACAGTGGATCGAGACTCGGGGCAGCTGTCAGTCGGCAAAGGACCGACGGACGCTTTCGTTGGCTGCTTCAAGCGGGTTCAAGCTGCAGCGATTGCGATGAGCTCCAACGTCTCGCTCGAGTCGGCTCCTTGGACAACGTGTGCTCAGCACTGCACCATATACCAGTTCATGGCGCTGACTGGAAGTGCGACCTGCCATTGCAGCAATGCGATGCCTGTCGTAGCAGCAGACCAAGTGGCAGACGCTGCGTGCGATGTCATTTGTCAAGACGCGACAGCCAAGAGTTGCGGAGGCGGCGAAAGCCTTGCCGTGTACCAGCGATCGTCTGTGCTCGACTTTGAGCGACAGCGTCTCTACGCGCTCGTCGTGCAAGTGCAAGACAACGGCGCACCTGTTAGATCAACGCAGTTCGCTGTGAGCATCGCTGTTCTCGACGTGAACGAACCGCCTTCGATCCAAGTCTCAGCTCTCTACGTCCGTGAGAACGAGCCGTTCACAGCTCGCACCGAAGCCTTTGCTACAACGACGGACCCTGACGCTGGCGACTCGACAACACTGTCGATGGTGGCTTGTGCGCCTGACTCGACATGTCCGTTCGCGTTCAATAGCACAGCAAACACGCTCTCGACGCTCGCACCACTCGACTTTGAGCTCCAGAGCTCGTACGCACTGACGTTTCGAGCGGCAGACAAGGGACTTCTCTCGAGCGAAGCGACGCTCGTCGTGTACGTCGTCGACGTGAACGAGTCGCCTGTGATCGAAGACGCCACCTTGGAGCTCAAAGAGAACTCACCTGCTGGGTCGCCGCTTGGTTCGCCTCTAAAGGCGCACGACCCAGACGCAGGTGGCAGCGTTGCGTTCTCAGTCAAAGCGCAGGACGTTGACGGCTGCGTCAGCGTGGACGCTTTGTCTGGTCAGCTCTTTGTCGCAAATGCGCGATGCTTCGACTTTGAAGCGCTCGCGTACGACCCGCTCACGCGTCCAGCTCTAGCTCCAGTGATCATCGACTTCGCGCCGTTCCGTGTGGAGATCGAAGGCGTAGCGTTTGTTGGTGCACTCAGCAACTACAGCGTCATCGAGCTCCGGGCTGTCGTGGTTGCCTCCAGTACAAACAGCTCGTCTGTAGCCGAGTCGCTGCAGCGTCACGTGATGATTCGCGTCACTGGCACCGCGCAGACCTTGCATCCAGTGACAGTGGTCGAGCAAAGCCAGCGCAACGCGAGTGCCACGCTCGCGTCGCTTCGGTTCCAGACTCCGCTGATGCAGACGATCGCAGGCATCGAGATCTCGTGCAGCGATGGCGCGTGGTCGACGCTGTTTGGCGCCAAAGCGCTTCGCAAGACGTTCAACGTGACGGTGCAAGTCCAGGACAAGTCCATAGACGCGCTTGTGTCCGAGCGGACGTTTGCCATCGCAGTCGTCGACGTGAACGAGCCGCCGCAACTCGTGACTGGACAAGAACTGACGGTGCTAGAGAACGCCGTTCAAGGTACTGCAGTCATGCCTTCCATTGACGCGCTGCTCTTTGATCCTGAAGGCGCGGTGCTCGGCGTCTCGCTACAAGCACAGACTATCGCTGGCACGTTCTACTTTGACTCGACCACCCGCAGTCTTCACGTCGGTCGTTCATCGCCAAACTTTGAAGAGCGCAGTGTCCACATGCTGACGCTGGCCGTTCAAGATGGCGACGTCGCGGTGTCGTTCAACGTCAGCGTGTCGGTTCTCGACATGAACGACGCGCCACAGCCGCAATGCACGACGTTCCAAGTCAGCGAGGCTGCTCCAGTCAAGACCGTGCTCTCCTCGCCCCTTGCTGTCGTTGACGAAGACACTGGTGACACGTCGTTCACGTACCGTGTCGTGAACGCCAGTGCGTGGTTCTCATTCGATAGTAGCGGGAGCCTCGTGCTCGAAAGTTTGGTCGACTTTGAGACCCAGCAGCGCCACTACTTTGTCGCTGAAGTCGCCGACGCGCGAGGACTCACTGGCAGCTGTGTCGCAACGCTCGACGTGCTCGACAGCAACGAGTCGCCAGTCGGACCGACATCGTACAACGTATCAGTGCATCAAAGCGCAAGCGTTGGGCACCAGATCGCAAATATGGATCTCGTCGATCCCGAGAACAAGTCGTTGAGCTTTCGTGTGAAGGACCCAAGCCTCGCAACACTATTCGCCGTCTCGACGGACCAGTTTCTGGTGGTAGCAAACGCAACGCGTCTCCAGCAAACGCTCGCGACCTCGCTGACGCTTGCGATCATTGCAACGGATGGACTGCACGAAGTCGAGATCACGTGCGCCGTCACGATTGTGCAAGACGTGCCGCCGATCGAGTGTCCGTCACCGCCGCTGGCGTTCCAAGTGATGGAGAACGCGCTCGATGCGTCGGTCGGACGCGTGGACGTCGTCAAACTGGCAGCAGTCGCCGTCGCGTTTGAGCTCGTCAGTGCTGACGCCGTTCCGTTCCAAGTGAACGCGACAACGGGCGACGTCGTAGTCGTGCAGAGCCGTCCGCTTGACTTTGAGACGCAGTCGACATACGTTCTGACGTTTGCAGCTCTCTATGGCGAGGGGCGGAGGCTCCACTGTCCTCTACGAATCGACGTCATCGACCAGAACGAGCCACCCGTGTGCAATACGCAAGAGGTCTCGGTCGCTGAGAACCTCGTCGGCATAAACGAGTGGCTCGCGCAAGTCAACGCTCAAGATCCTGAACGCAGCACTTTGACGTACGCGATGGACGCCGCGTCGCTGCCGTTTGCGGTCAACTCGGGCGGAAGCGTGTTTGTCCAAGACATGAGCGCGCTCAACTTCGAGTCGCAAGCGGCGTACGACCTCCGCGTGCGCGTAAGCGACGGCGTGAACACCGTCTTGTGCCAAGTCATCGTCACTGTGACCGATACGAACGACTGCCCAGTCTTTGAGCTGCAGACACGCTTCGTTGCTGAGAACAGCGCTCCAGGCACACTCGTTGGGTCTCCACTAGTCGCATCGGACGAAGACAACCGACTTGGAGTGGCTGGGCGGATCCATTTCCAGACAAACTCGAGCGTGTTTGCAGTCGGTGCCTCCACTGGCCAAGTCACAGTGCTGGACGCGAGTCGCCTCGACTTTGAGCGTCAAGCACAGTTTGAGATCGTTGTGACTACAACGGACGACGACGCGCGTCCCTGCACAACAGCGATGACGCTGGTAGTTCGTCTCATCGACGTGAACGAGCCACCGTCGATCGTCGCGGGTGTGGCTGGATCTGTGACTGAGTTCACAGCCACGTCTGCTCAGAACGCGTCCAGTGCGCTTGCAACTGTGCTGGCGACCGACCCAAACGCAGGCGACGCGCTCCAGTTTGCGCTTGTCCCAAGCAACGTGAGCAGCCTATTCCGCATCGACAGTCGCTCCGGCGCGATCTTTGCCTCGGACGTCACGTCGTTCGACTTTGAAGCCACGAACGCGTACGACCTGACTGTCACTGCGACTGACGCTGGCGGACTGAGTGACACGCAGCACGTCGCCATTCGCGTACTGGACGTGAACGAAGCGCCAGTGTTCAAGGTCCTTCGAGCCACAGTTGCAGAGAACAGCCGAGCAGGAACGGTTGCCATTGGCGACTCTGCTGGGATTGCACTCGACCCTGAAGACCAAGCGATCACGTACGCGATCGCAAGCGGCAATGCTGCACACGTGCCATTTGCGTTCATCGGTGGCAAGCTAGTCGTGACAGCCGACGGTGCTCTCGACTTTGAGACGCGGGCATCGTACCAAGTACCAGTGCAGGCGTGTGACACGATGAACTTGTGTACGACAGCGCATGTGCGGATTGATGTCCTGGACGTGAATGAGGCGCCGATCATCGTGCCAGCCACACGATCTGTACGCGAGAACGCGCCTGTTGGCACGTTCGTTGGCGATCCGGTTCTTGCTCTGGATCCGGATGCCGGACAGCAGCTCACGTTCGAGCTTAGCGGCGGGAACGGCACCGAGCTTTTCAAGATCGTGTCGTGCACTGGCCAGCTCTACGTCGCAGTTGGTGGCGCGCTTGACTTTGAAACGACACGGGCGTACAGTCTGATCGTGTCAGTGAGCGACAACGGAAGCCCGAAGCTCACGTTGACAGCGCAGGTTCTTGTCTCCGTCCTGGATGAGAACGAACCTCCAGTGCTCACGCTCGATCCAGCGATCACAGTGACGACGAGTCCAATGCGGTTCAGCGCTGTCATGGGCTTAACTGGCCGTGCGTTCATCAACGCGATCGAAGCCACTTCACAGACCGATCAAGCGTGTTCAACTCCAGTTGAGTCGCTCCGAGCCATCAACAATGGCGTGTTGTGCTCCGGAAGTGATGGAGGATTCTACGCACTCGTCGCCAAGTGGAGGGTGATACTGTGGAACGCAACGTCGTTTGCCGTGCGCGCGCTCTCGCAATCCAACCTCACCATCGAGTTCGCGATCGATCGAGTCGTCGCTCCATCCATCCGATCAACACAACCAGGCTCAGAGCTCCTCTTCATACACGAAAGCGCGCTTCCAGCTCCACTACGCCGTGGTGTGCACGAGATCACAGCGTTTGTGTTTTCGCCGGCGCAAAACGTCATCACGCTGCAAGTTCGCGTTGGAAGCGCGGGTTGGCAAGACGTGACGCTCACGAGTCTCCAAACACTTGCGCCTCAAGCCCTTGAGCGTTCGATCAGCGAAAGCGCTGCGAGTGGCGCTCTTGTCGGCGAGCCGATTCGGTTTGTCGATCAAGACCTCGACAGCAGTTTGGTCGGCGGCGCTCTGAACGCGACGTTCACTGTCGTCGCACAAGAGGCGCCAGGTCTGTTTGAGATCGACTCGAGATCTGGGCAGCTGACGCTCTCTCGGACCAGCCGCCTGGACTTTGAGACGCAACGCGCTTACGACGTGCTGATCGAAGTCAACGATGGCGGAGCACCATTGCAGCTATCCGCACAAGCATGGCTCCGCGTCTTGGTCACAGACGAGAACGAGCCTCCAGTCGTGTCGTCACCGATGTACCGAAGTATCTCCGAGGATGCTGCAGTCGGCTCTGCTGTCGGCGACACAGTGCTGGCAGTCGACCCAGAAGGCGTGCACTCCAGCTTCCAGTTTAAGATCGTGAGTCTCCAGTCACCGCGCGTGTTTGACATCACGAACGCCGGTCAGCTCGTGCTTGCGCCAAGTGCGCAGCTCGACTACGAGTCGACAGTGACCTACAACTTGACCGTGCGCGTGACAGACGGCGACGGCTTGAGCACCGACGCAGTCGTGCTCGTGAACGTGCTCGACGTGAACGAACCGCCAACGTTCTCTTTCACATACGCTGCAGTACCAGAGAACGTGCCACGAGGCACAGTGATCGGCGTGCTCACTGGAAGTGACCCAGAGAATGACACGATCGCGTTCACGTACCGCTCCAGTTTTGCAGATGACACTGACGCTACAGCTTTCCGCATTGTACCGACTTCATCGTCGACTGCACAAGTCGAGGTTCGCAACGCACACATCGACTATGAGCGTCAAGCTCGCTTTGACATCCTCATCAACGCGTCTGACGCAAGAACGAACGCCGCATCGTCGATCCAGTTGTTCACAGTCGCAGTTGTTGATGTCAACGAGCCGCCAGTCTTCCTTGGTAACGACACCATTCGACTGAGTGTGTCCGAGACTGCGACAGCAGGCGCATTGGTTGGAGCACCGTTGATCTCGTTCTTCAGCGATCCAGACACCGGCGACACACTTCGTTTTGGGACGCTCGCTTCGGTACCACCACGGGCGCCATTCACACTCGAGGCTTCGACTGGACAAGTCGTGGTCATAAGTGATGCAGCTCTGGACTTTGAGACGCAGCGCCAGTTTGTCCTGACCGTGGAAGTGACAGACAGCGCGTCGAATATGCTCGTAGTCGACATCGTGATCGCACTCGAAGACGTGAACGAGCCGCCATTCTTCCGTGATGAAGTCGTTCAAGTGTACGTTGGAGAGTCCGCCACTGCACTTCCTTCGATCATGCGCGTGAGTGCGGTCGACCCGGAAGGCGACACGTCTCGCTTGCAGTACCACATCGTTCACTCGACCGCTGGCGACTTGTTCTCACTTTCGCTCGACGGCAAGCTGAGCACGACACGAGCCGTCGTTGGAGGCGCCAGCTACAACGTGACAGTGCAAGCGATCGACCAAGCAAGTGCTGGAGTTCTGTCGACGACCAACCAAATCGTGCAAGTCCGCGTGAGCCGCATCAACACGCCTCCAGTCGTTGGGAACTTTATCTTTGACGTCGACGAGAACGCGCCTACAGGCATTTTGATCGGTCAAGTGACTGGCTCCGATGCGAACCCGGACAGCGTGTTGACGTTTACTGTCAACCCAGACGTTGGTCAGCTCACGTTTCGAGCCATCAACCGCACGGCTGCGAGCGTCTTCCTCTCGCTCTTGCCGCTGGACTTTGAGACAGAGTCGCGCATCGTGTTTGCGCTGTGCGCAACCGACGACGGGGCCGACAACAACTACGTCGCGCAGATGACCGGCTGCGGGACGCTGACGATCAACATCGTGGACAAGAACGAATCACCGAGGCTAAGCGCGACGTCGTGTGGATCGCGCACAGTCGTCGAGTCGACGCCGCTGCCAGACGGTACGCATGCATTCGTGTGGTACAAGTCGTGCAAGATGTGATACTGACATCTCTCACACACGCACTCGTTTGCATTGTTGGAAGATGACGACACGAGCCACTACATGGCGCAAGGCGGGTGGTTCTCGGGCAAGTTCACGCAGGATCTTCTCAGTCTGAGCTCAATCTTCGCGTTTGCGTTCGGAGACCTCGACTTCTCGATTGCAGTCGCGGTGAAGAGCGCGAGCGGCAACGGAAACATCCTCACACTGTCTGGATACGACGGCTCGACTCTTCGGCTCTCGCTCGTCAACCGTAAGGTGCAAGTTCGGATCGGGAAATCTTCTACAACAAGCGTCGCGGATGTGGGTGCTCTGTCCTGGACGTACGTCAGCGTGGTGTACACGGTCGCAGACCGCTCGCTTCGCATCTTTGTAGGCGGAGTGCTGGATACGACAGCGGCTGTTGTCATGGACTTTCAATCGATCGCGCAGTCCGCCGTGCTCTCGGATCAAGACATACCGTTCACGGGATGGATCAGCCGCTTCCACTACTTTGCTGGAGCTATCCCCCATGCACAAGTGCAAGCGCGGCTCGCAGACAGCGGTACGTCTTTGCTGCACGTGGAGGTTAGACTGATACTATGACGTTGCTGGATCTGACGCTTTCGTGTCTCCTACATCTTGCGCATGTATTCGAACAGTTCCAGAGCTCTTTGACGTGCCAATCGCACCTCAGAGCTCAGCTATCGGGTACGCTGAAGGCGAGCAGTTCTGCAAGCAACAGAACCTCCGGCTCTGCAGCGCCGTCGAGCTCGGACTCGTCTGTACGAAAGCACTCGGTGCGAAGCGAACGTTCCCGCTCGAGAACAATGGCTCGCTCAACGCTGGCGCCTGCAGCGAAGACAATCGCCAAGCACAGGTAAATGCAGGAGACGCCACGCTAATCTGTTGCTCGACTGCCGCAGCCGCGATTGAGCGCAAGCTCTTGGGACCATCGAGGGATCCAGTGCTACCAAGTGGCGCAGTCACGGCAAGCTCGTTCCTAAACAACGAGAGGTCGCACGGCTACGGCTACCACGGCATGAACACGCTTCGTAGCGACAATGCGGCATCAGCGTGGTGCGCTGCGTCAAGCTTATCCACAGAGTGGGTCCAGTTGGCGTTCCCACGACTCAGCATCGTGTCGAAAGTGGCGATCTACCCAGGCTCGAGCCTCAACGGAAGCGTCGGTCGACTCCAGAGCTTCTTTGTAGAGTACCGTCGAAGCGCAACCGCCTCGTTCGAGCGATGGAGAGCCGACAGTAGCAGCGATCCGTACGTCTTTGGCGCGTTCAGAGACATCGAAGCGACTGCAGCCTCTGTCAACATCACGCTTCCAAACATCCGCGCACTTGAGATCCGATTCGTCCCAGCGAGTTGGCTCGGCGTCGCGTGTGTTCGATTAGAGCTTTTCGGACCTGCGCCAGGTTCGTGCATCTTGGATGTCGTGCGTGGATGTGTAGGATTGAGAACCGACCAACCTTGTATTGACAACGTGTATGTGCGTTGGCGGCAGAGCTCGAGTTGGGCGCAATGCGCGCTGTCGACCCTGATGCTGGCGACACACTGCGCTTCCAGTTGCTCGAAGACGAACGACCAGCCGGTGTTTCCATTCATCCTCTGACCGGCGAGCTCTCTATGCGGCAAGACTGGCTCGACTACGAGCTGAGAGACACCATGCGCGTCGCAATTCGCGTCTCAGACAAGAGTGGGCTCGCCGACACCTGCGAGGTGACTGTCGCTGTCACTGACGCGAACGATCCACCTGCATTTGCGCTGTCGACGGACCTTCGGATTGACGAGAACCCGAGCGACGGCGCTCACATCGGACTGCTCCAGTTCGCACTCATCGAGCCGGGAGAACACTACAGTGCGACGATCCTCAACCGCAACTGTCCGTTCGCGTTCGATCGCGTCTCGAGTGCTCTGGTCGTGCGCAACGCGACTGCGTTCGACTTTGAGACAGCGCCTTTCGTGCGCTGCACGGTTCTGCTTGCCGACGACAGCGCCGACCGCAAGACCGTGTACCGGACCGTGACGATCGCAGTCGTCGACGTGAACGAACCGCCGACGATGATGCCGCAGCAACGGGGGTTCGTGTATGAGAACGCAACGCGCGGCGCTTTTGCCATGGCGGTGACTGCGACGGACCAAGACACAAGAGCGTCCTGGCGCTCTATGCGCTTTCGCCTCGTAGACAACGACGTCTTTGCACTCGATTCGAGCTCCGGCGCATTGACGGTGCGAGATCCAAGTCGCCTTGACTTCGAGACGCAGCAGGAGTTCGTACTGAACGTCGAAGTGACCGACGGCGGGCTCTTGTCAACCGAAGAAGTCGTGTTTGTCTCGGTGCTGAACGTCGCCGAGCCGCCCGTTGTTCGACCGCCGTACCGGATCGCAACACCTGAGAACGGCGTAGTGCCGCGGTCGCTCTTCATCGTGAACGCGTCTGATCCAGACAGCGACTCGATCGAGAGCCTGCGCTTCGAATGGGTCGGAGCACCCGCGAGCGTCACAATCGATGCTCTGTCTGGCGTCGTGACGCTTGTTGAGCCGCTCGACTTTGAGACCGCGGCGACTGTGACTGTCGTTGTGAACGTGCTCAAGCCAGCGACAGCGCTCAGCGTCTCGACGACGTTTGTGATCGACGTCGTTGACGTGAACGAACCTCCGCAAGTCGTCTCGAGTGTGGTCCGACTACAAGCAAGCGAGAACCTGGCAAGCGAGACGCCGATCGGACCGCCAATGGCTGCGAACGTCTGGGATCCCGAGAACAGTACGCTCTCGTTCCTCCTCGACGCGTCCGAGTACTCGCCGTACTTCAGCCTGGACGCATGCAGTGGGCAGCTCCGAACGAAGCGCGCACTTGACTACGAAACAATGCCGCACAAGGTGCCTCTTCGCGTTATTGTGCGTGAGAGTGGCGACTCGACGCTATCGGCAGCTGTGAGCGTCTTTGTCGCCGTGCAAGACGAGAACGAAGCGCCAGCGTTCACGCTGTCCGTGTTCTCGTTCTCCGTATTCGAGAATGCAACGAGCGGCACCTTGGTGGGACGCCTGGTCGCCACAGATCCAGACGTGAACGCGAGCCTCACGTTTGGTCTTTTGAGCGACGACCCGGTGCTTCCATTCAAAGTCAACGCAACGTCCGGCGAGCTCACACTTTGCACAGGCGCTGCATTAGACTTTGAGATGCGGACGAGCTACGCGCTATCGACAAGCGTCTCCGACGGACAGCTCACTTCGACTGCAAAGATCGTCGTGTCCGTCATTGACGTGAACGAACCGCCTCGATGTCAGAATGAGACGCGATTCGTCCCAGAGAACTCGCCAGGCGGAACTATTGTGGGCGGTCCACTTGCCGCCGACGACGTCGATCAAGCCGACATTGGGATCCCGCCTGTGCTGCGACTGCTAGCGCCTTCGTCAAGCAGCGCTGTGATCTCACTCGAGCAAGGATCGGTCGTGGTCACTGCCCGTGACCTGGACTTTGAGATGCGCAACCAGTACGCGTACACATACTCGGCGTGCGACGCGCAGCAGATGTGCAGCACCTGCTCGCTCGTGCTCCACGTGACCGACATGAACGAGCCGCCCGAGCTGCCGGATGCGCAGTTCCAAGTGCGCGAGAACACGATCGGCTGGATGTACACAGTCGCAGCTACCGACCAAGACGCAAACCAGACAGCATCGCTCGTGTACGAGCTGGCGGAGCAGTCGCTCGACAATGTGTTCCAGATCGACGCGCTCAGTGGTCGCATCAGCGTCCAGAACGTCTCGCAGCTCAACTACGAGCGGATTCCGTCGCACGAAGTGTGGATGAAGGTCCGCGTGACCGACGCTGGCTCGCCACGACTCTCGAGTGTCGGCAAAGTGGTTGCTGTGGTCCAAGACGTGAACGAAGCACCCGTGAGCGCGAGCATCGCCAACACCTCTGTTCTTGAGAGCGCACTGAACGGAACGGTCGTGTTCACGTGGCTCGTCACGGACGAGGACGCTGATCAGCGGCTCACGTATCGCATCACGCGTGGGAACGACAAGAGCGTGTTCCGTTTCCGCGATGCAACGTCACCAATGCTCTTGCTGAACGCGCGTCTGGACTTCGAACAAACGTCCGAGTACGCGCTCGAGCTGAGTGCGTGCGACCCGTTCACGGCATGTACGACGACAGAGCTGCACGTTTTTGTTCAAGACGTGAACGAGCCGCCGGTACTGAACGCCAATGCGAACCGGACGCTGTCGTTCGCCGTCGCCAATACCGCTACAAGAGGCGCTGTGCTCGGCGTGCTCCACGCAATTGACGAAGATGCTGGCGATACGCTCACGTTCTCGCTCGAGTCAGCGTCTGCTGATCAGCTTAGCTCACGCGTGCGCAACGGGCGTCAAGCTATTGGTGTCAACTCCACAAGCGGTGAACTGTTCGTCGCAGCGCCACAGGCGCTCCGGGATCTTCCAAGCGATGGGCACCTCATGATGCTCGCCAGAGTGACTGACGCCAGTCTGCAGTCCGACTCGGTCGTTGTGA
The DNA here is from genome assembly GCA_003730235.1 of Pythium guiyangense. Lineage (NCBI taxonomy): Eukaryota > Oomycota > Peronosporomycetes > Pythiales > Pythiaceae > Pythium > Pythium guiyangense. The sequence goes on along the minus strand of QXDM01000067.1, from coordinate 452,926 downwards.
TCGTCCGGGTCATTGCGAACAACAGTCCACCTGTCTGCACAGTCGACTCGACGTTTGTCGTCGACGAGAACGCTGGCGAAGGAACGAGCGTCGGAGTGCCACTTCGCAACTACGTGCGCGACGACGACGACGGATCAGTCGTCACGTTCACACTCACGCATCCGTTCCTGAGTGTCCACGGGACGACTGGACAGCTCTTCGTGTCAAGCTCGACGAACTTGGACTTTGAATCGCCGTTCTTGAACGAGACCAACGTCCTGGTACTCGTCACTGACGATGGAGCGCTACATGACGGCATTGGTCGCCTCAGTACAACGTGCAGCGTCCACGTCATTGCTCGAGACGTGAACGAGCCGCCGACCACTGCTGATCTCTCGCTCACGGTCGAAGAAGGTACGCAATACCGACTTTTGACTGATCCTTCTCACGTTGACCGGTACTCACTGTCTACCACCTGACATACCCTGTTGATGCTCTTAGGCACAAGCCCAGACAGCGCACTGTCATCAGCTCAGGTGTTTGAGATCCCAGTTCGTTCGTCTGGCAATGACTTTGAGGTGCTACAGTCGCCGTCGGTGCTTAAGCGTGAAGACTCGCGCAAGACGCTGCGACTCGGCTACGACGCATTTGAGCAAGCGAGCGTCAGCGTCGGTCTTGTGTTCGACACCATTCGACTCCCAGACGATGCGAGACTGCGCCAAGCGCGCATTCGCTTCCACGTACGTCGAACGCACTCGCAACACTTGAAGGTTGTAAACGTCCACCCATAAGTGGCGCTTAGCTGACACGCACATCTTTGGTATCGCAGGTGCCGTCAAGACGCGCTGGGCCATTCACACTCGAGATCCACGCTTCCACTTTCGCGAACACCAGTGCTGCAGCATCAACGCCTGCGTCGACAAGCTTTGTGGCATGGACAACAACGAGCGAGACGTCAGGCACATGGTTGTGGTCGCCCGACTTGACCGCTTTACTGGAGACGTCCAACTTTGCGAGCGGCAAGTCGCTAAGCATCGTCATCACAGGCGGCGGCGTCGGTGAAGTGAGCTCATTCGACGCGAGTTCAGAGCTCGCGCCGGTGCTCGAGCTGCGCATTGTACAAGGTACGTCACGCGGTTTACCATCTTCATGGCTAGATCTCTTCGACTCAGGTCGTGATTGACACTTGTGCTCATTCGCTGTCTCTAGTGACGAGCTTGCCGATTCAACGCGCCGTTGTGCCATTCAGCGATCCGGACTTCGGCGACGTCCCGCACTTTCGTCTGCTTAGCGGCAATACGCTGGATGGCACGTTCGCAGTCGACGAGCGCTCGGGTCAACTGAGTGCGATCGTGGATCAGCTCGACTTTGAAGTCCAGAGTCGCTTCCAGCTTTCAGTCTTGGTCTCGGACCGATTCGGCGCTACGGTCGTGTCGACTGTCTCTATCGAGATCATCGATATGAACGAGCTCCCATACGTTCCAGATAAGCAGTGCTTCGTCACAGAAGACGCGCTCAGCGGTGCGACAGTGTGCCGCGTGAGTACGACGGATCCAGATACCGCAGCGTCAGCAAATGGGATCGTTAACCTCCGGCTGGTCGCGACTGAACCAAGTGACGCCTCGACCGCGTTTGCTCTCGACTCGGCGTCCGGTCTCCTCACTGTCGCGAACGCGACGATCCTCAACTTTGAAACGCTGAAGCAAGTGACGCTCACGGTCTGCGCGGCTGACAGAGGCACGCCATCGCTCCGAGGCTGCGGCACAGTGGTGGTCTCGATCACGGACTCGAACGACGCGCCGTCGCTCGTGTCGCCTCATGAGTGCAACGTCGACGAGCTGGCGTACGATCTGAGCGCTAGTCGCCTCGCGGTGAGCGTCAACCGAACAGTTTGCGTGCTGCAAGTCGACGACGAAGACGCGCACAGCGGCAACAGACAGTGGGCGACGCACACATGGAGCTACAGCGTCGTCTCGCCAACAAACAGCGACATCACGTGTCCTTTCAGCGTCAGCGATCAAGGTCGCGTACTCGTGTCGAGCCCAGCTTCGCTGGACTACGAGCTGCTTCATGCGTGCGTGCTCTCCGTCCGAGCGACAGATGGCGGCGGATTGGCATCTCCGTGGCAAACAGTCGAGATCTTCATCCGCGACATCAATGAGCGCCCGAGTATGCGTCCGGCGCTCTTCTCGATCGACGAGAGCGCCGCGGCTGGAGCAAAAGCGATCGGGGCGATCAATGCGTTCGACCCAGACACGTTGAGCGACGGCACCCGCGATGTCGTTCAAGTTCGTCTTGTTAGCGCTCCTGACGTGTTTGACATTGTCGACAACGACGTGACGCTCGTGCGACCTGTGCTCGACTTTGAGACGCAGTCCGAGTACGCGCTCCTTGTGGTTGCGACAGACACGGGAGGGCGTCGAAGCGCAGAGACGACGATCCGAGTGCTCGTGAACAACGTGAACGAACCGCCCGTGATATCGCCGATGGAGGTGGCGATCCTTGAGAACCAACCTCGCTTGACTCGCATCCTGCCAAGCGTCGGAGCAGTTGATCCAGATGGGGACACTGTGATCTACAGTCTCGTCGAAGAGCGCTCCGGTTCGGGACTCACTCCACATGCCGCAACGACGTTTGGCATCGATGCGATCACTGGCGTCCTCTTCCAGAGCGTCGAGACACTGGACTTTGAGACGACGCTGCAGTACTCAGTCCTCGTCAAAGCGCAAGATAGCGCTGGGCTCTTTGCAACGGCACTCGTGTCAATCACTGTCATTGACGTGAACGAACCGCCGACAATCGCGAGTCAGTCTGTGAGTGTGCGCGAAGACGCAGCCATTGGAACGAGCCTTGGCGCTTCGTTCATCGACATGACGCAGGACGTCGACGCACTCGATCGCTCACAGTTGCAGTTCGCGATCACGGGTGGCAACGACGATCGCATGTTCGCAATCAACGCGAGCTCAGGGCAAGTGTCGCTCAGCAAGCGACTCGACTTTGAGACGACTACGCGCTACACGCTTGGCATCACAGTGCGCGACCACGGCGGACTCGAGAGCACAGCCCAGCTGATGCTGCTTGTTTCGAACGTGAACGAAGCTCCAGTGGCGTTTGGCTTCAACGCTAGCGTCGCAGAAGACACAGTGTCTGGGTCCGCGCTTGGCGCTCACGTGGTCGCGTCGGACTCCGACACGAACGACACGCTGACGTACTCGATCGCCCGCACGATTGTCGGCCAAGTCGACTGCTTTGTGATGAACAAAGCGACTGGCGCACTCTCGCTCGCGATCGACTGTGTGCTCGACTTTGAGACCGAGGCGCTGTGCTTCTTCTCGCTTGCGATCGACGTCTCGGACGGCGCACTCGTCACGACCGTGATCAGCTTCATCACTGTCACGGACGTGAACGAAGCACCGCAGTTTGAAGCCGACAAACTGCACGCGATCCTTGACGAGAACGTAGCTGCAGGGACAATCGTGACGGCGTTCCGCGCGACAGATCCAGACGCGAACGATCAGCTCACGTACTGGGACTGCGGCCAGAGCCAGGAGCGCACGTTCTTGATCGAGACTGTCGGAGGCAGCAACAGCGCACGAGTGATCGTGTTGAATGCGTCTGCGCTCAACTACGAGCGCACGCCGACGTTCTGGATCGACGTGTGTGTCTCGGACAAGGCGAACGCGACGGCGCGGACCAAAATGGTCGTCAGTCTGAACGACGTGTACGAGGCTCCGTTCTTCACGCGCGACGCTGTTCACGTCGATGTCAAAGAAGACGTCGAGGTCGGCGACACGATTGGCTCTGCGCTCAACTCTGTCGTCGTGAACGAGCAAGACGCAAACTCGTACACCGACGAGTGCGACCTCGAGTTCGGCATCGTGAGCACGACGTGCGACTCTGAGCTCGTGTTCTCCGTCGACGCATGCGGACAGCTCGTGCTCGAGAGCGGCTCCTTTGACTTTGAGCGACAGAGCGAGTGCGCCGTTCACGTGGCGCTTTCGACTGCTCTCGTGAGTGCGACCGGCGCGATCGCTTCGAGTGGTCTCTTGACAGTGCACCTCCATCTCGTGAACGTCAACGAGCCGCCTGCGTTCCTTCAGAGGACGTACGTCATCTCTGCGAGTGAGAGCGCCGCAGTCGGGACGCTTATCGGGTTTCTTACTGCAAGCGACCCCGACGCGAACACGGCGCTGGCGTTCCGGATCGACGCAAGCGCAGCAACAGCAGACGCACAGCTGCCGTTTGCACTCGGAGAAGACGGCGCGATCACATTGACGCAAGGACTCAACTTTGAAAGTCAGCAGTCGCACGAGTTCAGAGCGCTCGTTCAGGATCAGTGGGAACTCAGCGCCAGTGCAACTGTGATCGTGAACGTCGTCGATAGCGACGAAGCGCCAGTGTTCCAGCAGCCTCAGTACGCGTTCACGATTGACGAGAACGCGCCAGTTCAGTCGCAGGTCGGAGTCGTCGCAGCGATCGACACAGACACGTACCAGAACAGCACGATCACGTACTCGATCGTCAGCGGCAACGACGTTGGCGTGTTCTCCATCGTTTCTGTCAATGGAACCGGTCTCCTCGGCGTGGACAGCGCAGCAGCGCTCGACTATGAGCGCCGCAGCGCGTATGATCTGGTCGTTCGCGCGCGTGACAGCGGCTCAGGTGCGCTTAGCGCGTTTGCAAACGTCCACATTGACGTTGCTGACGTGAACGAAGCGCCGACTGTGACTGCTGGACTCGTGCTCTTTGTCGCCGAGAACGCCGCTGCTGGAACGCCACTATCGCTGTCCGTAGGACTCGCAGATGCTGTGAACGGCACTGCGTTCGCACACGACCCAGACGCGCTCGACACGCTTCAGTACGCGATTGAAGGCACAACGAGCGTCTTTCGCATCGACAAGGACGTTGGGACGATCTTCACGACTGCGCCACAGGATTTTGAAGCGCACGCGACGTACGCTGTGCGTGTGCGCGTCACTGACGCTGGCGGATTGACAGCAATCGGGTCCTTAACAGTCGTCGTGCTGGACCGCAACGATGCACCGCGAGTCACGGCCACGACAGTGACGATGCGGGAGAACGCGGAGCGAGAAGGCCGCATCACGACTGTTGCGATCGAAGATCAAGACGAAGCGCAGACGCACTCGGTGACCATCAGTCGCACGGAGATCGTGACGAGAAACAACGAGACGACGACAAGGACACTGAACGACGTCGTCGCGCTGGACGCAACCACGCGAGAGCTCACTGTGCTCGATACGAGCGTGTTCGACTTTGAGAGCGTGCGCGAGGTCCGCGTCACGCTCGTCGTGACAGACAGCGGGTCGCCGGCAATAGAAGGCTCTGGTGTGGTCACAATCGTCGTCGAAGACGTGAACGAGGCGTGTTCGTTCGCAGCGTCCGTTCTGCATCTCGAGCTGCTCGAGAACGCTGTCGGAGTGATTGGGGACGTCTCTGCGATGGACCCAGACGTCGACTCGCGCGTTGCAAAGTGGGGAGCGCTCTCGTACGCGCTGCTTGCGAGCCCAAGCTCCGACATGTTTGCAATCAGCGCGTCTGGTGAACTGTCGGCGCTCAAGCCCCTGGACTTTGAATCCGTCAAGTCTGTCTCACTCAAGGTCGAAGCATCAGATGGCGCATCGCTCACGTGTCACACGCAAGTCGTAGTGACAGTTCAAGACGTGAACGAGCCGCCTGTGGTGCTCTCGGACGTCTTGTGGATCCAAGAGTCTGCTGCGATCGGATCTGGCGTCGCTCGATGTGCGAGTTGCGAGAGCGCAGTCGGCGCATCGATCGCGTTCTGGGACCCAGAGAACGACACAGTCGCGCTAACGCAAAACGCAACGACCGTGTTCTCTGTCGCTGCTGCGACTGGACTGATCCAGCTGGCGTCTTTGCTGAACTTTGAGACGACGCCGTACTACGATGTCGTCGTGACCGCGACAGATAGCGACGGACACGCATCGACCGCGCTGATCCGCATCAACGTCGTTGACGTGAACGAGCCGCCAGCGTTTGCTTCGCGCGCGAACTTTACGATTCAAGAGAACTCGCCGCGCGGCGCTCTCGTGGGCGTCGCGCCTCTAGCGTCCGACCCAGATGTGTACGACACGATCTCGTACGCGATCGTCGAAGCGAAGGACGAGAGAGGCGTCGCAGTCGATCTCTTTACGATTCACTCGTGCGACGGCGAGATCCGACTGAGCAGCGACCGCGGGCTCGACTTTGAGGCGAACGCCAAGTACTCGATCCGAGTCCGCGCGAGCGACCGATTCGGGCTGAGCGCGACCTCAGAGCCGATTACAATCGACGTGATCGATGTGAACGAGCCGCCGACGTGTCAGTCCATGACGTACACGCTGCGTGAGAACGCGCCAGTGGGCACTGTTGTCAGCGCGCTCTCGTGGTCGGACCCGGACACGACGAGCTCAAACACGATCACGACGTTCGAGGTCTTGCAACGGCCAGACGACACAATGGACGGAGCGTTCGAGGTCATCAAGACGAACAACTCGTACGCTCTCGTTGTGCGCGACACAACTACACTCGACTATGAGACGCGCCGAACTCTCATCGTGACGTTGCGCATCGCCGACCGATTCGTGAGCGCGAGCAAAAGCTCGAGCAGTGCGATCAGCTCGCTCACGTCCGAGTGCCAAGTCACTGTGCAGCTTCTGGACGTGAACGAACCGCCAGTGATCGCTAACGTGACAAGGCGCGTCGTGGATGAGAACGCCGCGCTTCATGCAAGCGTGGGGCTTCCACTCGCAGCGACCGATCCAGACGCGTTCGACGTACTGCGGTACGAGATCCAAGCATCACAGGCGACGAATGCTGCGCTCCCGTTTGAACTGAACGAAGCGACTGGACAGCTCACAGTCATCGGCTCGCTGGACGTTGAGACGACGCCCCAGTACTCGATCGCAGTCGTCGTGACCGACTCGGCGATGAACACGGCGGCGACCGTCGTGGAGATCGACGTCGCAGACGTGAACGAGCCACCAATGTTCCAGCGCAACTGCTTTGTCGACAGCAGTGGCGTCGTGCGCGACCGCTACGATGCGAACGAGCACTTGTGCGTCTACGTGACAGAGAACGTTGCGGTGGGAACGACGCTCGTGCACATCGAAGCGCTGGACGATGACAAGCAACAGCGTCTGTACTACGCGATCACGTCGGATCCTGCGAGCGCAGTGCGTGTTGTACAGACTGACGACCGATCGTGTGACTTGGTTGTCGCTCGGGACGCCTTTGACTTTGAGACGCAACGCGTTGTCGACGTGTTCATGAGCGTGACCGACACCGGCGCACGCGCGCTCTCGGACAGCGTCCGCGTGGTTTTGATCGTACAAGACGTGAACGAACCTCCGCGACTTGTTGAAGCCTCGACGATGTACTTGCGCGTGCCAGAGAACGCGGCGCCTGGCCTCTTGGTCGGACAGCTCCGAGCGATCGACCCAGAGGGCGACGCGTTCTCCTTTGTGCTCGGATCCGTCTCATTTGCATCCGACGCCCTCGTCCTAACGTCGAACGGCTCGATCTACACGGGGGAAGAGCCTTGTGACTACGAGTCGCTTGTGCAGCTTCAGGCGAGTTCAGAGTTCAGCTCAATGGCACCGGAGCTCCGTCTTCGCGGCGTTCTACTCGCGTTTGAGAACGTGTCGGTCGAGTTTGAGATCGGCGTGCGGGTTGTTGACGTCCCAGAGCCACCGGCGTTTGCGTTCCCGACGTATGCGATGGCTGTGCATGAGCTGGCAGGCGCGCAGACTATGCTTGGTGTCGTGCATGCGACCGATCCAGACGCATCGAGTACAGTCACGTACTCAAACAATGATGACAAGAGCAGCGCGGCCAGCTTGTTCATAGTCGACGCTACATCTGGCGCGCTGTCGCTACTCCGTAAAGGACAGCTCGACGCCGAGGCGCACCCGACGATCAGCATCACGCTCGTTGCGACAGACTCGACTGGTCTGAACGCCACAGCCGTCGTTCAGATCAATGTCGTGAACGACAACAACCCGCCGACATGCCCGGTGCTCCACTGCTGGGTCGTAGAGAACTCGCCGGCGATACAAGTCGGGTCGCCTGGGACGCAAGGAGCGTGCCGCATCGCGGTCAGCGATCCCGATCCCGACCAAGCGCACGTGTTTGTACGCATTGACGCGTCGCTGGACGATCTCTTTGCGATCGAGTACGGAACCGGTGTAGTCACATTCCGAGCTGGGAGTGCTTACGCCAACTTTGAAGCCGCAAGCCAGCACCGCATCCGGTACCAGGCAAGCGACGTACCAGCTTCTGGATACGCGCTCTCGTGCTCGAACGAAGTCGTGATCTCCGTGGTGGATGCGAACGAACCGCCGCGATTCGAGACGACTGAGTTGAGCGTCACTGAGAACGCACTAGTCGGAACTACAGTCGGCTTTGTGATCGCCGTCGACGAAGACGCAGGCGATGTGCTGCTGTTCGCGCTCGTGTCGAGTGACTCGCCGTTTGAAATCGATGCGCGCTCCGGACTAGTTCGGGTCACGAACGGAACGCGCGTCAACTATGAGCAGCAGCGGACACTGCCACTCACGCTCTCTGTGACCGACAGAGCTGGTCTTCAGACGGTAGGCACGATCTCCGTCACAGTCTTGGACGCAAACGACGCTCCTGTGATCGCTGCAGCCACGCTCTATGCTACGGAGCACGCCGACAGCGATCGCACGCTTCCAGCTGATGCGCTACAGCGCCTGGGTGCGCATCACTGTGTCGATGAAGACGTTGGTGACCGCGTTCGCTACCGTCTCGGCAACTATGACGACGTGTTTGTGATCGAGAGCGAGAGCGGACAGCTCTACGCGCGGACTTCGATGCTCAACTTTGAGACGCAGCGAGTGTACGCGCTCGACGTCTGGTGCTCGGATGGAAAGGTCAGCTCCAGCGCCACTGCGAAGGTCGTCGTAGTCAATGTGAACGAAGCCCCGGTCGTGCGCAGCCAGTCGTACCGCGTCGCAGAGAATGCTCTGCATGGGACAATCGTCGGTGTCGTTCAAGCAACGGATCCAGAGCACGACGATGTCAACTACTTGACCATTGCACACTCAAGTAGCGACAGGGAGGACGTGTCTGTCAAGAAGCTCGAGAAGGCGACGCCGTGCTTCTCTGGCGCAGACGACTTTGCATGGATCTCGGTCCCATCGGCGCTGTCCGACGCGTTCGTAGTCGTCGGGTCTGCTTCCACTCCAGTCTCGAACGTCACGCTGACTGTCGCAAGTCCCGGGCGCCTCTTTGTTCTGCTCGACCACGATGCAATGGCAAGTGTACCGCAGTGGATCACGGCGAGTGGCTTCAGCATCTTGGAGGGTGACAGCACTGTAGTGACGCTGAGCAGCTCAAGCAAGCTCGAGTTTGTCGTGTACGTCAAAGCAGTCGCAGCTGGGACGTTTGTCGTTCCTCCCAGCGCCAGCAGCGCGTTTTACGTACTTGGCGCGGCGCCACTGCCGCTGCAGTACTACGTGCACGGACGCGCCAGTCAGTGGTTCGAGATCGACCAAACGGGTCGGCTGTTCGTCGCTCCTGGCGCAGCGCAGCTCGACTTTGAGAGCTCGCACAATCGCGGCCAGCTGCTGACGTTCGAAGTCGCAGTCTCCGACAGCTTTGGCCTCACAACCGAGGCGTCAATGTCGGTCTTTGTCGACGACGTCAACGAAGCGCCGACGCTCTTGTCGCGAGCGTTTGCGGTTCCAGAGAACCCGAGCTCGGGTCAGTTGATCGGAACGCTCGCTGCATTTGATCCAGACAATGGCGACTCGTTGACGTTTGCACTTGCGTTCGAGTCATCGACAGTGCTCGTGTCAGCGTCTGGGAACGTGACGGTGCTCAACGCCAGTGCGTTCGACTATGAGACAAAGGCGTTCTTGCTCGTGAAGGTCCGCGCCACAGACTCATTCGGTCTCTACGACGAGCAAGATGTCCAGATCGATGTGCTTGACGTGAACGAAGCGCCAGTGTTCAGCCGTGCGCGCTACGTCCTAACGATCGCAGAGAACGCGCCGGCTGGGACGATCCTTGAGACGCCGATTCACGCGACCGACCAAGATCGTGAGCAAACGAGCAACCTTCGGTTCGATCTCGTCCAGAAAGACGCCGGCGGCTTCCCGTTCCGACTCGAAGGGTGCTCTGGGCAGCTCGTAGTGCAGTGGCCGATCCTCGACTACGAGTCCGTGAGCGACTACACGTTCGAAGTGCGCGCGACGGACTCTGGGTACCCCACTGCGCTCACAGCTACCGCAGTCGTTGAGGTGCGCGTCACGAACGTGAACGAAGCGCCGGTGTTTGGCGCCATGCCGACGTTCCGCATCGACGAGAATACGCTCGGCGTTGTCGGCAAGATCGCCGTCGCGGATCCCGATGCAAACACAGCACTGGTGTTCCAGACGAACGCGAGTGACGTCGTGAACGTCTCGCCGAGTGGCGACCTCCGAGTGATCGCACCCGCTGACTTTGAGACGACGCCAACGATCTTTGTGAATGTCGTTGTGCGCGACAATGGCACGAGCTGCGACGGCGCTGCAGTACAAGCGTGTGCGCCGCTCGCAGCGTCGACCGTCGTTCAGATCTTGATCACAAACGTGAACGAAGCGCCAGTGCTGACTGCAGTCGGCGACTTTGCTGTTCAAGAGAACCTCGGCGCCGGTGCGCTCGTTGGAAAGCCACTGCTGGTGATCGACGTCGACGGGACGGTCGGCATCAACTCGGGCTTCTCTGTCCGCAATCAAGATGCTGAGGAGCAAGTCGCGTTTGCGATCCGAGACAACGGTCAGCTCATCACGCTCGCGGCGATGGACTTCGAACGGCAGACAACGTACGCACTGACAGTTGCGTACTCGGATGGCGAGTTTGAGGCGGCAGTCAACGTCACAGTCACAGTCATCGATGTGAACGAAGCGCCGGTGCTCTCGACGCGACAGACAGCTGCAGTCGCAGAGAACGCGCCTGCGGGAACAAAGGTGCTGACGGTACGCTTCTCGGACCCCGACACATCGTCGTCGAACGTCTTTGAGATCCTAAGCGAGTACGTCCCGTTCGCGATCGCACAGTCGAGCGGCGTCGTCACGACGACGCGGCCGCTGGACTTTGAGACCGATCCAGTCAGCTTTGCACTCACTGTTCGCGTGTGTGACGCCTTTGTACCGACGCTGTGCGGACACGACATCGTCACGATCAGCGTGCTCGATGCACCTGAAGCACCAGTGATGGCTCCAGTCACGTGCACAATCGTCGAGAACACGGGGAGCGTCATGAGTCATGACCGAGTATCTGCGTGCGCGTTCGCTGCAGTGGACCCAGACGCTAGCTCGTGTTCGCGCTACGAACTCGTCGACGACTCGCTCTTCTCGCTTGTTCAGACAGTTGTGCGCGACGGCGTCGTACTGCAGCATGCGGTCAACAAGACAGTCTGTACGAACGCGGACGTCTCGCTTGTGTGGCATGGCGACAGCAACCTCGCGCTCGCGATCACGGACTTTGAGCACGCAGCGCAGTACGAGCTCGAGATCCGCGTCTTGGACCCGACGTTCGAGGCGACTGGCTTGGCCACAAAGAGCGTTGTGACAGTGAACGTGATCGATGCGAACGACTGTCCGATCCTCGCGTCCTTGGCGTTCACAGTGCGCGAACGCTCGCCAGTGGGTACGCTCATTGGGTACCCGCTTCCTGGACGCGATCAGGACTTTGGCGACGTCCTCACATACGCGATCGTCGAAGCAAACTCGCCTGCGGATCTCCTTGAGATCGATCGGCAGACTGGTCAGCTGAGTGTTGCGCGAGACCCCAGCGCCACTGAGCTCATGTTTCCAGTCACGTACACGCTTCGCGTGAGCGTGACGGACCGAGCAGGCTGCACGAACACAGCAGTGATCCAAGTCTCGACAGCGAACGCGAACTTTGCACCCGAGTGGTCGGCGTCGCTACCGCGCGCGTTTGCAGTCGACGAGAACGTCGCGCCAGGGACGCAGATCGGAGCACCTCTTGCTCAGTTTGTACGTGATCCAGACGGCGACGCGATCGAGTTCACGCTCCAGTCCAAAGCAGATATGCTCTGCGCCGATACGTTCAGCCTCGGCCTCACAGACGGTCAGCTCGCGCTTCGGAGCGGCCACGCGCTCGACTTTGAGTCGCGCAGTGCGTTTGTGTGCACAGTCGTTGCCTGCGATACGTCGAACGCGTGCAGCGTCAAGGACGTGCGCGTGGAGCTTCGCGACGTGAACGAAGCGCCTCGATTCAGCGAGCGCGAGGCGCTGTTCCAAGTGGCCGAGAACTTGCCAGCTCGGTCGCTGGTGCCTCGATGTCTCAGTGCCATCGATTCAGATCGAGGCGACGGCGAGCAACTGCAGTACATGCTCGAGTGCGACCGTGCAGCAGACTGCGATGCGTTCCGCGTCCTTGTCGAGACGGACTGCAATCGCACGTCGTGCGCTCGGATCGAGATACCGACGCCTCTCGACTACGAAGTGCAGAGTGTGTACACCTTGCGGCTCGTTGCGACCGATCCGCAAGGGCTGCGAGACACTGCAAGCGTCATGATCCAAGTCGCAGACGTGAACGAACTCCAGGCGTTTGTCGACGTCCGAACGCGCACCAACTTGTCTGAGAGCGTGAGCGTCGGCACCGTGCTGTTCACGCTCAAGACGCTGGATCCAGACGCTCGAACGCCCGTGTTCAGCACGATGCGCTACGAACTGATCGACGTGTATCCAGCCGACATGGGGTGGATCCGCGTGGATGAAGCGACTGGCGACGTGATTGTAGCAGACGCGATCGACTTTGAGACGCTGCAGAGCTTCACGCTAACACTTGGCGCGCGCGACAGCAGCGCAGCGCCACTAAGTATCACGACGATGTGCCACGTGACGGTACTTGACGAGCAAGACACAACGGTCGACAACATTGCGTTGCCTCCTGGCGCTCGCACGCTGGCGACTAGCGGCGGTGAGATCGTCACGATTACGGGAACGAACCTCGGCTTCAAGCAGCGCTCCGAGAGCTCCGTGACGATCAAGCAGCTTGATGTCCGGTATGGCGCCTACGGATCCGGTCTTCCATTCGCAATGTCCAACTGCTCGCTCGTCAGTGGCAACACGGCAGTGCAATGTACAACCGGTCCGGGCATCGGCACCGATCTGTACGTCTCGGTCACACTCGTGATGTTCGTGACCTCGCTCGGAAACAAGACGTTCAGCGCAACATCGAGCACAGCGCTGGTGTCGTACACTGCGCCAGAGATCACGACTGTCGACTGCCCCGCTCCATTCCCAACGCCAGGAAGTACGTCCGTCAACGTTGTCGTACGTGGCCACAACTTTGGGTTCCCAGACATGGCGGCAGTCGCAACATCACCGGTCGTGGCGTACGGCAGCGACTTCGTAGCTGCGAGCTGCTCACTGGCGATCGAAGACGCTGGAGCGTACTCACTCTTGTGCAAGACCATCGTTGGCACGGGTCGCAACATGGCGTTCACTGTCACGGCTGGTGGCCAAAAGAGCAACGTGTTTGCAACCGAGTGTCGCTACGCGCCTCCAGTCGTCTCGAGCATGAGTGGCCCTGCCAGTCTGTCGAGCGTCGGCGGCGAGTCCGTGCTACTCAATGGCTCGGGCTTTGGCGTGCGAGGCGTCATGGCTGTCGCTGCGTGGTACAAGAATGAGCGCCACGCGTTCGAGGCGACCGAGTGCAAAGTGGTGACTGACCACGTCCAGCTGGCGTGCGTGACTGTGCCAGGATCCGGCAAGCAGTTGCAGTGGCAAGTCGAAGTCGACGGCCAGCGCAGTGCGCTCTCTGCTGACGCCACAGTTGCGTACAACAAGCCGCGGATCTCGCTCGTAAAGAGCTTTGTCGACATGGCGACGACTGGTGGAGCCGTCTTCTTTGTCGAAGGCAGCGACTTTGGACCAGATAGCGCGCTCTTTGACGACCCGATCGTCGAGTACACTGTCGACAACAAGCGCGTCTACCGCAGCACGAACTGCAAGCGCAAGTACACGAACCCAAGCGTGCACAACTTACTCGAGTGCGTCGCAGTCGCTGGTACAGGCACGCTCCACCGCTGGCGCGTGTATATCGAGGGTCAGTACTCGGACTGGAGCGTCCAGAACACCTCGTACGCTGGACCAGTGGTGCTCAAGGTGTTCCGTCCAAGCGGCGAGACGCTCCTCCAGACCGAAGGCTCGCAGCAAGTGGCGATCACAGGCAAGAACTTTGGCGAGCGAGGCGTCGCGACGATCTCAAGCGTGACATACGGCATCACAGGGTTTGAGTTCGTGGCCATGAGCTGTGAGATCGTCGTGAGCCACGAGCGCATCCACTGCACGACTGTGCCGGGTGTCGGGAGCCGCCTCATGTGGGTAGTGACTATCGACGGACTTGCAAGCGCCATGCCGACGATCAGCTACGCCAAGCCGTTCCTGAGCTCAATCGAAGGACCTGGAGCCGCGAACGGAAATGTTGCAGGCTCCGAGTTGGTCGTCTTGCGCGGAGGCAACTTTGGTCCGAGCTCCGTGCCAATAGAGCGCATCTCGTACGGACCGTCCGGTCGCGAGTTTGTCGTGACGACCGTGTTGTCGCACAACGACTCGGTCATCTCGTGCCTCACTGCGCCTGGCGTGGGCGAGAACCTCACGTGGAAGGTCGTCGTGGGCGAGCAAGAGTCGGCGCGAACTGCTGCAGTGCAGAGCTCGTACGCGCCGCCTATGATCGCCACATACGCTCCAGTGCTCGCGCGCACGAACGGAACGACGCAAGTGACGATCCTCGGAAGCAACTTTGGCGCAAACGTGACGCTTGCAGCTTCTCGAGTCGTCTACGCGCCTCCGCAGTCGTACCTCTCGCCATTCACGCTTCCGATCCTCACATTCGGTCAAGTGGCATCGGCAACGAACGCGACCGAGTTCATCACAGTGCGGATCCCAGAAGGCTACGGCGCTGGCGCAACGCTGCAGATCATTGTCGGGACAGTGAGCGTGCAGCGATCACAGACGATCGCGATCGGTTTTGAGCCGCCAGTGATCGACTTGGTGTTCACAGACGAAGGTCCGAGCGCCTGTTTGCCGTCGTGCGTGCGCTTGACGATCGCTGGAAGCAACTTCTTCACGAATGGCCAAGTGATCGTCTCCAAGGTCCCGATCTCAGCCGCAAACCGAGCGAGCGTTGCAGGCGATAGCGTCGCGTTCGCGTCGTGGCACCACGACACGGTGATCGTTCCGGAGTTTGTCGGGCGGATCGGCTACGTCACACTTGTGATCGGCGAGAGCGTGTGGAGCAACTCAGCGCCGTTCAGCTGGGAGGACCCGGTGGTGCTTGACTGGAACACGCTCAGCGCGACGTGCCGCGTGCTTGACTGCAGCACGTCGCACCAGCTCGACGGCGATCCGAGTCTGTTCCGCACCGTCAAGACTGACGTCGCTGGGATCTACCGGCAAGAGTCTGCAACCGCTGGCGGCGCTCGCCTGAGTCTGTACGCCAAGTTCATTGGTCGCAGTCCGAGCGTCAAGATCGGCGAGATGGCGTGTACGAACGTGCAGATCAGCACGCCGGCATTTTCACCGAGCGTCCTGCTCCTCACTGGAGTCACTGACGTCGCGCAGATCCGCTTACTCACGTGTGTCATGCCGAGCGGACAGGGAAAGCAGCTGCCGCTCGTGGTCGTGCGCAGCAACAGCATCAGCAGTCCTCGGTCGATCAGCTACATCCCGCCAGAGGTCAACTGGGCGACCGCAGGAGCCACGTCGGCGCCTACAGGCGGGAAGACGCTCACAATCACAGGCACGAACCTCGGCGCGAGTCCATTGGTCGTCTTTGGCGGAAGCAGAGCGCTCGACATCCAAGAGCACTCGCACTCGCACGTGCGCTTCGTGATCCCACCGGGCGAAGGCGCGATCATTGAGCTGGCGCTGTATGCTGGCAACCAAGTGACAAAGACCGCGTTCAGCTACGAACGCCCCGTGATCTACACGATCGCAGTCTCGGACGCGTCGACGTCTGGCGGCGGCGTCATGATGCTCACTGGCGCGAACTTTGGTTCGAGTGCGCTGTCGTCGATGCACGCTGTGGCGCTTGGCGACGCGTTTGCGTGCGCTGTCACGAGTGTCACGCATGATCTCCTCAAGTGCACACTGGACGAAGGGCAAGGAAAGGGCCTCAACGTGGTCGTGAGCGTCAGTGGACAGCGCAGTCTCAATGCGAATGCCAGCTTCAGCTACGACGCGCCGGTCATTCGCACAATCAGTCAGACTGACGGACCGACGAGCGGATACACCTGCGGCTGCTACCTCGATGCCGAGAAGCCGTGCGCGACGCGGACGCACCCGTTCGAGTGCGTGTACCTGGAAGCCGCTGCGTCAACATCCACGACAGCTCTGAGCAGCTTCTGCATCACTGCAACCGTCGGTGGCCAGCTCCGCAAGGTCACAGCGACGCAAGTGCAAGACGTGTTCTCGAACGGCAAGCCCGTGTTTGCTGCGAGTGACGTGTCGCTGCAGCTGATCCGACAGAGCGGCTTGTGGACGCTCGTGCTCGAAGACAAGGTAGTGTACCGCGCCGAGATGACAACAGAGAACCCGCCGCCGACAAACTGGTTCGACGTCACTGCGACGCCACCTGCTGTCGCTCCCTCCGTGACAGTCTATCCTGGCGCGTGTAGCGCGGCTGTGACAAGAGCGTGTCCAGCGAACACAGACCGCTGCGAGCGCGTGGTGATCACGCTCGTCGGCAACAACTTTGGCACAAAGGCAGGCGACTGGAGACTACAGCTCGTCGGGTCGTCGCTGACGTTCCCACTGGCGCCAGTCAACGTCACTGCAAGCAACGTCGTGTACTTTAGCCACACGACGATCAAGTTCTACCTCCCGCCTGGCCAAGGCTACGACCGACGCCTGAACTTGGTCGTCTCGAGCCAAACAGTCGTGAACCAGTCGATCGCATTCGGGTACCGCAAGCCTGAGCTCCTCGCGTTCCGGCCACTGACGACGAATCTCTCGACGTGCGGCGGGTACGCGATCGCGCTGTACGGGAACAACTTTGGTCGCCAGAACACGAAGGTGCTCATCGGCGGCCGAGAGGCGCGCGTGGACTCTCGTAGCAGCCACTCGCGCGCGTGTCCAGCGAGCGAGTGCCAGTTCAACACGAGCGGCCCGTGTCTCGATGCCGCCAGTGGCGTGTGCTACCCGTCGGCGTACGCGCTCGAGCCGTCGTTCGCGTTCAAAGACGCATGCGATGGAGCGCTGTCGCACACGCTGTGCTCGAAAGCGACTGCTACAGTCGACGCTGAGAGCTTCGACGCGCACGACGACTACTCGATCACGACTGTCGTGCCTCCAGGCTTTGGCGCCGACCTGCCAGTGCTCGTCGTCGTGGAAAACTACGCGAGCAACGCGCTGTTGTACTCGTACAACCAGCCGGTCGTGACGGCGCAGATGCCCAACCAACCTGATGCAAACGGCGGGAGTGCGATCACGATCCGAGGCAGCGACTTTGGCTGCTTCCCGAACCAAGGCATCACGATCGGCTTCCAGACCGACAGCTCAGCAACTCGCCGACTCTTTGACGGCGCGATGTCGCTCGACGAAGTGTCGATGGTCGCGACCGACACGCCATCTGGCTCAACAGCAAACGCGTCGAACGCGAGCAGTGTCGTGTGGCAGAGCGTGTCGGTGCTGGTCTGGACGCCGCCCAAGACAAAAGCTGGCGCTACGACGATCGTCCTCTCGGTCGGCGGCAACGTCATGTCGCCGTCGAGCCAGACGGAGCTTAAGTTCCAGTGCAGCAACGGCTTCTACAAGACCACGACTCAGTTCTGCGACGAGTGTCCGGTCGGCGCAACGTGCAAAGGCGGCGAGACGCAGCCCGAGGCAAAGGCCGGCTACTGGCGCGAAGACGACGTCGTTTTGGCGTGCGACCCGAGCTACGCCTGCCTCGGCGCAAACGTCTGCGAAGTCGGGTACTCTGGCATCCGGTGCAACGAGTGCTCGGACGCGTACCACAAGCTCAACAGCGAGTGCCGCGAGTGTCCGGACGAGAAGTGGCTGACGATCGGTGTGATCTTTGTGGTCGTGGTCATCGGCGCCGTGATCAGCTACCTCCTCACGCGCAAAGGCGTGAGTCTCGGTCTCCTCTCGATCGGTGTCGACTACTTCCAGACGCTCTCGATCTTTGGGAGCGCGCGCATCGCGTGGCCAGCGAATATCCTCTCGATCTTCTCGACCATGTCAGCGTTCAATCTCAACCTCGAGCTCATCGCGCCCGAGTGCTTCAACATGCAAGTGTCGTACCTGAACAAGTGGGCGATGATCGAAGCCGTGCCGCTGCTGCTCACGGGCGCCTCGCTCACGCTCTTCGTCGCGCGGTACTGCTACAAGCGCTTTGTGAAGCGCCGCACGACGCGCTTGACGTCGCACAAGCCGCAGCTCTTTGGCTCGACGCTCGTGATGATGTACTACCTCTTCCTCTACTTGACCAAGACGTCGCTCGAGGTGTTCAACTGCGTCCAGTCGATCCCGCCGGACGGCCACACGTACATGGTCTCGATCTACGCGCGGTGCTACGAACCAGGCGGGATCCACCTCAAGCTCTTTCCGTTCGCCGTGCTGTCGTTCGTCGTGTACTCGATCGGGTACCCGGTCTTTGTGTTCTACACACTCTCGAAGAACCGCGTGCTCGTGATGGAGGACCAGCTCCTGCGCGCCATGCGCCGCGGCACGAACCGCCGCACGAACCCCAACTGCTGGGAGTTCCGGAAGAAGTTCTCGAAGATCTACTACCAGTTCAAGCCCACGTTCTGGTACTGGATGGTCGTGATCATCGTGCGCAAGTTCCTCCTCGCTGTCGTCGGCCTGCTCTTCCGGCAGTACCCAACGTTCCAGCTCGCGTCTGTCATGATGGTGCTCTTTGTCAACTACGCTTTCCAAGTGCGCAACCGGCCGTACATGAGCGCGTACGAGATGCAGACCGTGGTTGACGACTACACGCGGCACGTCGCGCACGAGACGCGCCTCGCAAAGGCTCGCGGCGAGAAGTTCACGCAGCCAGCGCATCTACGCATAGTCCACGAACGTCAGTCGAACATGCCGCTTGCCGCGTGGTCGCCAGGCGGTGGTCGCCGCGAAGCACGACCAGGGCGACACCGTTGCGAGACGACCGCGCCGGCGCACGCGTCGCCGCAGCAGCGGCAGCAGCAGAACATGGCCGAGTACCTCTGGGACCACAACACGGTCGAGTCGACGCTCCTCTTTAGCGCTTGCCTCGTGCTCCTCAACGGCGTCATGTTTGAGAGTGGGCAGCTCGGGAACGCCACGGACGGCTACAACAGCGTCTCGGCGGGCTTCCTCTCGGCCTGGACAATGCTCCTGATCTTTGCGAGCGGCTTGTACTTCATCGTCGTGCTCGTGACCGAGTTGATCGTCGCGCTCCGTCCCGACTACTTCACGAAGATCAACAAGGTCCAGAAGGTCTTCAGCCAGCACTCGGCGCACAGAGCCAAGCACACGAAGGGGCAGCACCAAGGACCGACGGACGTCGTGAGCGACTTTGACGACGCTCGCGGCGACGACGACGACGGACTTGAGATGGTCGCGCACATGACTGCGAACCCGCTGTACCGCAAACATGGGGCGCCAAGCGCTCGTGGCTCGATCCATCGGACGCGTCAACGCGACAGCATCCAGTCGCCACAAGAGCGAGCGCACGCACAGCGTCGACGAGGGAGCGAAGAGCGGTCGCTCGTATCCGACGCCTTGCCTGGAGGACTCAATCAGCCACTTGACGAATCGGAGAGCAGCAACAGCGAACGAGAGCAGTCGACAGCAGCGCGCGTCCACGCGAGGAGCTCTGCGCGCAGACTCTCGAGGTACGCGTCGCCTGCTCGGTTCGAGTCCGACTCGGACTCGGACAGTCGGCTCTCTTCAGATGCGCTCGCGCTCGCAGAGTTCACGGCGCAGCTCCTGGAGACCGACGACATCCACGCTAGCTGGCGCCGTGGACGCGAGCGAGAGTAGAGAGAAAGAGAGAGAGATTTGCATACTCTACACAATGCCTATCAACTCAGTTGTCTGTCTGGTTGTCTGCGTCTTATCACGTCTCGGGAGGCGCCGTGAAGCGCCCACGGACCTTCTCGAGCAGCGCGAGCGTCGACAGGTTCTCCACATCCTCTCGGAAGCTCCGCGCTTGTGCGTCTGCGTCTCGTCGCCACTCATTGCAGCGATCCGGAGCAATTGCGTCCGCCTCGATACACTGGTAGCTCCGCGCAGTCGCGTCGACGTACAGATCGAGGTGCCCGAGATGCCGAAAGACGTCTGCGAGACTCCACCAAACACTCGCGCGCTCGCTGCGCAATGCGTCGGACTCGGAGTCGTCGCCGTCAGGTCGAAGCTCAAGCATGTACAGCATGAGTCGGCACGCCAGGAGGTAGTGCCCCTGGGTCGCTGCGCGCTGCGCAAAGTCATGGAGCAGCTCCCACTTGCGGCGGTTGCTCTGGACCGATCGACTACCAGCAGCAGCCGCAGGACTGTGGCAGGACGACGCGCTCCATGCATCAGCACCAGACGCCTCGATCTTCTGCTGCAGGCGCTTGGCCTTCTGTGCGAGGCTCCACTGCCGAATCGCTGCGCTCCACGCCTCTTTGCTCGCAACTCGAGCCTGCGCGTCGTGGCGCTGGCGCTCGAGTGCGATCGCACACAGCGCGAGGATATCGCGCTCGACGTACGGACTCGGCGGCATGTCCTGGAGGTACGTGAGGTACTCGACGCTCTGTGCCCACTCGCCGCGCTGCTGGAGCTGCACGGCCGCGAGCAGGAGCCAGAGCGGGAAGCCGTCGTACTGCGGGAAGCACTCGATGAGGCGCGCGAGCATGCGCAGCGAGCCGCCAAAGTGCTCCATCTGCATCATCACGACCGCCGCGTCCTGGAGAATGAACGGGTCGATCGTCGAGAGGTCCGAGCGCGTCGCAGCGTCGTTGAGCACGACGCAGTACATCTCGTACGCCTGCGTGAGGTTGTGCGCGTCGTACGAGCTGTACCAGGTCATGTGGTGCGCGTACGCAAGCGCGAGTCGGTCGGTCCAGCTCACGCCTTCAGGTCGGAGCGTCCACGCGCGCTCGAGCACCGCGGCTGCGCTCCAGAACGCCCCGACGCTGTAGAACGCGCTCCCGAGCGCAAACAGAATTGCGTCGACTGTTGCGTCTCGCAGCGTCAAGAGCGCGTCGCGCGAGAGGACGACGAACGACGCAGCCGAGGCGAAGACCGCGATGCGCGTCCGCTCTTTCCGGATCACGCGCGTCATGAGCCACGACCGCAGCGCTCGCTGGACCTTGCGCAGGGCGTGCTTCTCGAGAAGCGCAGCGAACGTCCGCTTCGTTATGAAGCGCCGGTACGCACGCTGGATCGTTCGACTCGCGCGCTCTCGACGCCTGAGGCGCGCGTCCTGAGCAATCATGCGCCACTTCCGCGCGAGGAACGTGCGCTTCCACCAGCGCCAGATGCGCCGGCTCATCACGCGCTTCTTCAAACAAACGTACGGCCGAACGCGACGGAGGAAGAACCGCTGGACGCGCCGTTGCGCGAGCTTCATCTTGCGTTCGACATCGTCTGCAGCAGCGCTCGCAGCTTTCGTGTCCTCGGACGACGTCTGAAGCGAGAGCACGAGCTCTTTCTTCACGTGCGCGCTGCGGACGTTGCGCACAAGCAGCACGATGAAGCGAATGCAGAGCTGCAGGCGGCGCATAGACGCGTTTGCGCGCGCTCGTCGCTCCTGTTGCTGTCGCTCCAGCACTTCGCGTTGCTGCCGTCGCGTCATCTGGCGCCGTGTCGTGTACCTCCAGCGGATGCACGCGGTCTGGAGCACAATGGCTGCGTCTTTTGACACTGCGAGGTCGTGGACATCGTCAGCAGTGTCAGCGACAACGCCATCAATGACGACTGAGACCTGCACTTCCGCGTCTTCGAAGCCCATGGCCACAGCTTCGACGACCTCGTTGAGCAACAAGGCAATGCTTGACACGTCCTCGCACTCGCTTGGAGTGCTCTCATCGACGCACACGACGCTCTGCCGCGGCGCTCGCAGGCGGCGAATCCGCTCGAGCGACACGTCGAAGTCGTAGGTGCGCGCGTCGTCAAAGAGCGCCGTCTCCGACTCGATCTCGCGCTGGCACCGCATCAGCGTGCGCTCAATCAGCTCGAGCTCGCGCGCCGTCAGACTCATCATGACGTCGCGCTTCGGCGGCAGGCGCTTCTTCCACTCGCGCAGCTGGCGCTGCTGCTCCGCGCGTCTGTGCTCAGCCACGCGGTCTCTCCAGCTCAGCGCAGTCGCCTTCATGTTGGCGAACGGCTTGGAGTAGTACACGAGCTTTGATGGCGACGTCGCTGACCCGCCGACTACTTTCGCCTTCTCCTCACGGAACGCGTACCAGTCAAAGGCATGCGGAGCGTCGCCTCGCCATTGCGCTTGCACGGGATAAGTCTCGCCCTCGCTGCTTGAGCGTTCGTTGTCCTGTGAGTGCGTGCGTCGCGGCGAAGTGTGGAGAGCAGCAGTGTAGGTGTCCTGCTTCTTACAGTCCTGGACGCTCTCGCTCTGGGACGTACTCCACGGTACAGCCAAGCGCTGGAGACCTGGCCGTGACAGCTCTAACAACGTACTCGCACGCTCAGGCACTCGCTGGTTCGACTTGCTCTTGAGACAACATCGCTCGCAGCTCCACGCTGCGATTGCTGCGGCGCTCGGGCGAACGCGCACTGTCGTGCCTTGCGACGTGACTTTTACGTGCTCGGCGTACGCAGGATGCTGCTTGAGCGGCGGCGAGAAGCAGTACAAGTGGCACCGGAACGAGCACGAGGCGCACTGGACAATGAGCTTGCCGTTCAAGTTGCTCTTGCAGCGAACGCAGCTCGTGTCAATGAGGTCATCATCGCGTGTCCGGCGTCGATGCTTCTGTGCGAATCGCTTTGGCGCAATGCCAGGCGCCGTGTCTGTGTCTGTGTCGTCTGGAGATGTAATGGCAGTACAGCAGTCGGCTGCATCGCTTGATCTAGCGCTGAGTTGCCATGCAGGCGAGACGCTGAACTGCTCATCGCTGGCGCTGGTGTCGTCGCAGGCGCCAAAGTCGATCGCATAGTCACTCGCATCGTCGTCGTCGTCGCTCGAAACTGCAAGATCGAGCACATCGGCGCTTTCGCTGCTACGTCCAGCTTCTACTGCACGTGGCAGCGTGCATCCTGCGGCGTCTGCCGTCGACGCAGCAGATGGCGAGCTGCGCCACGCCTCCATGCTCGCTTGTTGTCGTGCCAGGCGACGACATCGCTGTCAGCTCAACTTAGAATTGACTTGATCAGATAATGCCTTGTAAATTGAGATAGTGATATTCGCGAGGGAGTTACATGTCAAACAACTTGCGACTTGACTTGCCTCGCTTGCTTGTGCCAGCGATCTCGCTTGACACTTGCTCGCTTGTGTGTCTGCTTGTTTGTGTGTCGGTCGAGCACGGTTTGCGTCGCTATGGCGATCGTTTGTGTTGTATCTCGAGTCTGGACAACGAGTCAGAGCACGAGCCTCGAGGCGTCCTCGTCTCGATCTCCAGCACTCGCTCGACTGCGTCGGCGATCCGCTTCGACGACGCACTTGACACGCATCGCGACTTCACGTTCGCGTGTCACGGCAGTCGCACATGTTGCGTGATCGACGATGGCTCTCGGAGCTGCCAACAACGGCGGTCAGACAAGAGCGTGGTGCTCAAACGATCCGACACGTCGTGGACGTCTTTGCTCCAGACCGCAAGGACAGCAACGAGCAAGAGACTCGCATGAACACAACACTCATTTCACCACGAGCTAACTTGCGCACACATCGATCGCGATTGCCATGGTCGAACCTCGGCTGTGATCGAGCCGCGAGTGCTCACGATCGTCGCGACCGAGCAGCGCGCCAGTCCGTCGTCAGCAATGAAGCGTGTCGAGGCGTGACCGAGTGTCCCAGCAGACGCACAGCAGCACCGCCGCGACGATGTGCGATCAAGACGACGTTCTTGTGCCAACGCAGATCCCTCCTCGCACACAACACCAGCAACAACAACCATGGTGTGCATCGTGATGTCAGCAACGAGCTGTGTGTTGCGCCGGTCAAGAGAGAGCAAGAGCAGACCCGGGACTGTTGCGGTGCAACGTGCAAGGTGCCCTGCGCACTCGAATCTTGCTCCAGCGCTCGGAGCACAGCTTCAAGCGAGCGTGTAGGCTCACTGTGAATAGAAGAGCCGCGACCAGCGTCACTACACGCGCTGTCGCACCGCACTCGAGGCTCTCGTTCTCTGCCGATGCGGATTGCCTTGATACTCAAGGCGCTTGCTGTCACACACACACGCACAGTGCACCCACGCATGTGCGATTCGTCTGATGCGATTTGTCTGCTACAGCTGACCAGGATTTTGCTATCGTTTGCACGGACACCTGAGCATGTGAGTGATGTGAAAGACGCGCTTGCCGATGATGCGGATGTACTAGGTGGTAGTAGTAGCGGCGGTGCTCGCACAGACGCACGTCGATCCGAGCGCAGAGAGGCCGTTGTCGGTCAAGCCCCTGCAGTTCCAGGTCGACATTGCTCACGCATATTCAGCAGCTCCGACCGCAAAAACGTCAAAAGAGCGAGACTGAACGAGCGCGCGCCAGGTTGGGACACGCACGTGAACTGGTCGGCCCCATCTCAAGGCGCTTCGGTGGCACCTGCGCGCTGGACCTGATGGACGCTCGCGGCCTCGACACGCGTTAGACGGCGAGCGTTGAGCGCCTCGAGTTCATGTCGCGCGCACGGATTAACCAACCAGCGCGCGAGGTCGAGGCGCTGATGCCCCGCCCCTGCTCAGCCGCGACGTCTGGCGACCTAGCGCCGGATCCGCCTCGCGGACACACTGTGCTTGTGGCTCGCGCTCCAGGCTCCAGGCTCGAGACTCTGCTGTCTGTCGTGCAGGATCGTACACGACATGCGCGCGCACAGCGTGTGCAAACCGATTGTCGCACCTCAGGCATGATCTTGCTCTATGAAGACGCTCCATCATTTCGCTCTACAGGTCGATGTTTCGCCCTCACACTCACGCGCTCGCTCTCGACGTGGGTCGACTCGCGTGGGTGTGCGTCCCGCGCGCGCTCGGTTCGTCTCTCGAGACCGCATTCTCCAATTCACCGCCGCGCACACACGCACTACCTCAGCGCCGCACCACATCTCCTCTTCTTCTCCGACTGCACTTCGAGCCCGCACATCAATCATGGGACTCAAGTGGCGCGGTTCCTCGCTCCTCCTCCTGGCGCTCCTCGCGTTCGTCGCGCTCTGGTCGACGACTGACGCGCAAGCAGCCACGACTGCGCCGCCGAGCGGCTGCGACGTCTGCGCAAACACGAACGACTGCAGCAAAGCGTACTTGAACGCCCCGGGTCAGTACTGCGGTCCGTGGCTCGACACTGCGAGCCAGAAGCACTCGTGCTGCTGCCCGCGCGAAGCGATCTGTGACCGCGGCACGTACACGTGCAACTGCAAGAAGGCGACGACTGGCGTGTCGACGAAAGCGCCGGCTCCAACACCGGCACCAACCAAGGCTGCGTCGTCATCGTCGTCCAAGAAGTGGATCTTCATCGCGATCGGCGTCGTCGTGTTGCTGATCATCATCGGTGTCGCGTACTACTTCTGGTCGCGCTCGAACAGTGGCGAAGGCCGCCGCAGCTCCTCAATGAGCGGCAAGGATGTCGTGGTCGTCCAGGAGCAGCCTGTCTACCAGCAGGGCGGCTACGCACAGCAAGGCTACGCGCCAGGCGCCTACCCGCCGCAGCAGCAAGCGTACGAAGTGCACCACTACCACAGCAGCAGCCCGCGCCGTGGTGGCGGTGGTATGGGTGCTGGCGCCGGCATGGCGGTCGGCGCCGCGGCAGGACTCGTGGGCGGCATGCTCATCGGCAATGCGCTCGCAGATGGCGGGGACAACAACCAGAGCAGCGGTGGTGGCGGCGGCTACGGCGGTGGTGACGACACGTTCGCAGGCGACTTCTAAGCGAAGCCAAGCTGCTCTCAACTACCTGCATCATGATCGTCGTCTCTACACACCACCACACACTCGTGGCAAGAGCGACAAGAGCGAGCGAGTCCTCGAGTCTGCGGATTTGTTTATGAATGAAATGATGGAGCGACCGCTCCACCTTCATAGTCTCTCGTCTTGGATCGTGTCGGTCGGGTGCTCCTTGCCATGGATCGATACAGCACGCTCATTCACTCGTTTTGGTGCAGTGTGCGTTGAATGTGAGCCGAGTGCGCACTTGGCAGAGGATCGGTTGAGAACACACAAAGACCTTCGGAGCGCGCAACTAGCGCGTCCAGTGTTGCTGCATCGCGCTGATGGCAAGAGGAGGAGGCGCGCCAACGCGCTGCGGCGCAAAGTGCCGAGTGCATCCTGAGTTGCCCACGTCGGACCGTCCTTGTTGTCCTTGTTTGTCATGACGGTCTTGGTGGTGGTGCCAGTGTGTGTTTGTGTAGCCATTCATGGTATCGTCGTTCGGACAGCAGGAGTGCAACGAGTTGAACATGATCGTCGTGTGCGAGTCCTCCACAGACGGACGGACTGATCATTTGAAAGACTGCACGGCGTGTGGTGGTGGTGCGCACAGCTGTGCGAGGCGCATGGCAACGAGGTCGAGTGTCCAACGCTGCGCTGGATTTTCTCGCCCGTAGCTACACGACGACGCCATCGACGACGATGGTGATCGTGGTGGTGGTGCTCAGGAGCGCTTGGCATCAATCGCATCAAGAAGGGCAGATCGACTTCGTATGGCTTCGCGTATTGAATGGGAGAGAGAGGTCGCGCGACAGTAAACACTGCTGTAGACAGTCAACTCGCACTCGAATGCATCAAAATACCGCTTTCCAGGTCCGCGATCATGTCTGTAGAGAATCAAATTCGAAAGCGTCACGCACTCCATCAAAAACGCCAGTGCAAGTGTACTCTCTCGTCAGTTCATTCCCCGATCGACCGACGCACGAGCAAAGGAGCAAAGGAGCAAAGGAGCACGAAGAGCTCCTCTGCTGCGTCTGCTACTGCGTCTGCGTCTTTGACAAGGGCGACAATAAGGACAACAAGAACAAGAACGACGCTCCCGAAACTCGTACGAACAAGACAAAGGGACTAGCGGTGAACCATGGCGCCGCGAACGCACCTGCTAGCGCTCGCGCTGCTCCTTGCGCTATGCGCGACGCTCGCGCAGGCGCAGACAACGACGACGACGACAAACACCACCAGCGCACCTGCAAACAACGCGACCATGACAACGACGACTGCGTCGCAGTGCGAGATCTGCCGCGACAAGAACGACTGCGCCAAGGCATACCGCAACACGCCCGGCGTGTACTGCAACGCGTGGCTGAACGCCGCGAGCCAGCGCATGGCGTGCTGCTGCGCGAGCACGAACCTGTGCGCGCCGTCAACGACGGACTGCAAGTGCCGCGTGGCGACGACGAAGAAGACTGTGTCGTCGCTCTGGATGTGGCTCAGCATCGGCGCGTTCGTGCTCTGCGCGCTCATTGGCGCGGGCGTCGTGGTCTGCCTCAAGAAGCGCCGCAAGAGCCAGCAGCCGACCGAGTACGTGACGCAGCAGCCAGTGTATGCGCAGGCGCAGCCCGGCTACGGTCAGGCTGGTTATGGCCAGCCAGTGTACGGCCAGCCAGTGTACGCACAGGGCGGGTACGTCCAGCAAGGGTACGGTCCTGGGTACGTCCAGCAAGGCTACGGCCACGGCGACGGCGGTCGCGGCCACCGTCGCGGCATGGGCACAGGCGCTGCAGTCGCTGCCGGCGCGGGCGCAGGTCTCCTCGGCGGACTGATTTTGGGCGAAGCGCTCGGCGACATGGGCGGCGGCGGTGGCTTCGAGGGCGGCGGCGGCTTTGAAGGCGGCGACTTCTAAGCTTCTAAGACTGAAGAAGTCTGAGCCTGAACACGCGATAGCAATAGCGATAGCGTATCCTCACGACTGCGCTATAGTGCACACGCAAGCGAGCGAGCGAGTTCTTCGTAATCTATCCACACATCTCTGCACGCGTCTTGCGACTTGTGGTTGATACTGTTGTGTTGTGCTGTCTGTGGCTTGACATCGTCTTGCATCGTGTGTGTGAGCTCTGTGTGCTTGGCATTCTCTCTCTCTCTCTCTCACACACACACACAGAGACACACTGCAATCTGCTTGTGATAGCGCACGCGTAGTAGCCACTGCGAGCTGGTCGATCAGTCGAGCGACTGCATTGAGAGAGCGAAGACTCGTCGTTGCTTGCTTGCTCGGAGCGCGCTGGCACTGGCACTGGTACTGACACTTGAGCGAGTGAGAGAGCTGGTGAATGCTTTGTGGGTCAATCGAGAGAAAGCCATTCGCGAACCACTTGCGAAATGTATGCGCACCTCCTCCGATTCGCACAATCGGCAACACAGATGATCCCCACCGAGTCGACCGACAGACACACAGAACAGTCCATCGCAACACAACGCAAAGCACTCGGAGCAGCAAAACCCGAACCGACCCGAGCGACGCCACGCACCCGCGACGACGACGACGATGGCGAAGCAGTCCAAAGGAAGACCCGCTGCGTCAACGCGCGCTGTGTCGTCTTCTTTATCTGTACTACAGAGGCGCACGCCGCCTTCTGCTCCCAGCAAACGCGCTCGACGCAGTCGTGAATCTCCGCAGCGTCGTGCCGTGCCATCGTATCTCCCAAATGCGCTCATGGTGCTTGCTGCGCTCGCGGCTGTGGCGCTCGAGCTCACGACGTCCGGGCAGTACGCACAGTCAAAGGAGCTCATGAGCGCGCTCAAGAAGTGCTTCATCGCGTTCGTGTGTCTGACGAGCCGCGTTCAGCTCGCGTCGCTCTACTGGCCGCCACACAAGCCCAAGACGCTTGCGAACGCAGTGTGGGGCCACTGCAAGGCGCTGCTCGTCGCGATCCTCGCCAACTCGGCTGGAACGACTGTGATCCGCCCGCTCTTTGGCGCTGCGCCGCAGTACGAAGAGACCGTGCAGCTTGTCGTGCCTGTGTACTTTGCCGTCGAAGCCGCGCTGGCGCTCCTGCGCGTGCCACTACCGGTGCTCAACTGCGTGATCACGCTCGGCGTGGGCTGGCTCAAGGCCGTGACGATCTCCAAGATGGTCTCGCAGTGGCAGAGCCGTGGCATTGACGCCCACCCAGTCGGCTTCGTGCTTGTCTCGGCCGCGAACCTGTACGCCAGCGGCCTCGTGCTGCGCTACGTCAAGCACTACCACGAATCCCGAACGCTCGTGGCGCTGTCGCTCCGCGTCGTCTGGTCGCTCGCGCGCATCCTCTTGGTCTCTGGCGCCATTGGCCTCGTGGCGCACGTCGCGAACCACTTCATGACGCAAGAGGCGCGAGCAATCGAAGCGGCGGCGCTTAACTTCCTCGTCGCGTGGTTCGCACTCGACAAGTACTGGAAAGGGCCGTTGACGGCGGTGCTCACGCTCGCGCTCGAGGCGTCAGCGCGTCGCGCGAAGCTCAAAGAGGCGTAGAGCCTGAGACGGAGAGAGAGACCTGCGCGCACATTGGGATGCCCGCAGCGCTCGCGCGTACCACCACGAACCGCACAAGACAGCGCGTAGAGAGAGATAGAGGGATAGAGAGAGAAGCCACTGCGTTGTTCCTACGGTTGCCTCTCACTTCTTTAGCTTCTTCTTGCCGCCGCCCTTCTTCTTCTTCGTCTTCTTCCCGCCGCGCTTGCCGCTCGAGTCGGCACCGATCGGCACGAGCGCGCGGATCTGGAAGCGACTCCCAGGGATCACGTGCGCGTACTCGCCGCGCTCGAGTGCGCCACTCGGATCGACGACGATGAGGCGCTGGCACTGCTTCACGCGCTCAAAGTTGCGCTGGAGCACCTCGACGCGCGGGTGCGCAACGCCGAACGCGGAGCTGTAGATGCGCGTGGCGCTCTTGAGGAGCAAGTACGCCTCCTCCATCGCAGTGCCCGTCGGGTCTTGGCTCAAGCAGCACGCGAGGTTGTTCATTGCCGTCGCCGTGTCGATGTGGTCGTCTCCGAGCGCGAGCTTGCGCGCGTCGAGCACGTGTTGGTGGCACTTCTTCGCGAGTCCGACCTCGCCGACGTAGAACAATGCGCAGCCGAGCGAGCTCTTCACGAGCGCGCGCGCCGAGTGGCTCGATGACGACGATGCAGCGAGCAAGTCTGCGAGCTTGAGCGCTTCGACGTAGTGCAGCAGGGCGGAGAAGTCGCGCCGAGCGCTGTCGAGGATGCTCGCAGTCGTGAGGTGGAAGAACACGCGCGCTTCGACACTATCGCTGTCGTTGTCGACGAGCGGCGACGCCAGCGACTCACTGCGACCGAGTGGTTCATCACGCGAGCAGCAAGACACGACAACGCACAGCGTTAGCGCTCAGCTGATCGAGACCCAGCGGCGTTCGTGCAATCGCGAGCGCTCGCACCGCCACTCTCTGTACTTTGCCTTGCACTCCTCGAGCGCACCGAGCGCCATCTGCAAGCACAAGCGTACAGCGAGTCATTCAGTCGTCAACTCACGGATGAGCAGAGTCTGTAGGAAGAGCAGTACTGTCAAGCCAAACACAAGTGCATGGCAGTACGGACGTGGAACTGCGCCATGTTCTGGTACGTGATCGCGTGCTCCAGCTTTGCGAGGACGCTCGGTGGGAACGCCGGCGGCGAGACGAGCTCGCGGATGAGCGTGACGCGTGGGATCGAGTCGGAGACGCCAACACTTCCACCCAAGACGGCAGCCATCGAACTGCCAGGCGCTGGCGCTACTTTGCGAGGCGGTAAGCGCGCAAACAGCATGCTCTGGACACGTTTCGTGCGCTTCGCGCCGCTCGCGTTCGTGCGCTCGAACGCCTCCAAGTGTATCCGAATGTCGTCGACCACGCCTTCGAGTGTCTTGCTCTCGTTCGCAAAGACGCTCTCGACTTCGAGCGTGAGACTGTCGAGACTATGCTCGACTGTCGCGACGCTCGGATCAGCGGATGGCTCGCTCGGTGCACGGGGCTGCTGCGTGGCGGGCGAAGCCGTGTCGTCGCGCAGCAGTTTGATGTTCATGTGCTGCAGCAGCAGCTCGAGACTGAACTCGAGGCGACAAGACTCGACTGCGCGCCGCAGCTGCGCGCGTTCGCGAGCCAAGAGCTGGTTGTGGAACGCCGATGCGATGCGGCAAACGAGCTCGAGGAAGTGCGCAAAGCACATCTCGTGTGGCTCGAGCTCAGGCTCGAGACTTGGTGCGAACGCATCTTTCATCTCGCTCACCATCTGACGTTGCATCGATCAGAGCAACATCGTCGAGTGTGTGTCGTGAGAGTTAGAGAGAGAGAGAGATCTGAGTGCCGGAAGAGTAGCATCGCCACGACTAACGAACCTGCTCGACCTGCGTGTACGAGAAGTAGTCCTCGTACTCAAAGTACGCGTTGAGAAAGTCGAGGAAGCCGTCGAGCGAGATCGTCGACGTCGTGTCCTGCGCGTTCGCGCGCGCAGTGTGCGCGAGGATCACGCCGTCTTTGCCGTACAGCTGGAAGCTCTGGATGAGCTTGGGCATGTGCACTTCGAGCACTTCGAGGACGCTGTGCTTGATCACTTGCAGTCGCAACGAGTCCATTCGCGACGCTGCAGTCTCTCGTCTCTCTCGCGATGACTCGATCTCTGCGAGCAGCGCTGCTGCGAGCTGCGCATCAGTCGCTGCTCGACTCGGTGCTGCAGCAGCAGTGGCACTGAAGCGCGCTTTTGCAAGCTTGATGATCGCGTGCTGGAAGTCACGGTAGATGAGAAAGCGCTCGTTTGCTCCTGCTCAAGCGCACGAGCACACAAGCAAAGGCTAGCATAAGTGCTCTGGTGTTCTTCTCCAACCGTCGTCGACTCGAAGCAGCCACGTTGTTCAGCTTGCCAGTGGAAGCGTGGAAGGCGTCTTTCGCGTCGAAGAGCGTAAAGTGGCGATGCTGGAGGAAGTAGACTTCGCGCATGAGTGCCTCAAAGCTGCGACGTGTTGCAGACGTCAGGACGAAGGTTGTGAGTGCGCACCACACGCAAGCTCTACCTCTCGATACAACAAATACAGTCAGAGACACCGCACCTGACACCGAGGTCGCCCGTGCGTAGCGCATTGAAGAGGTCGCGCGTCTGCGCATCGTCCTTGTCGGTCGCCATACTCGCGTGCTGCGTTAGCAAGAACAGCGGCGCGAGAGCGAACGACGAACGAACCAGCTCAATGGAATGCTAAATCGAGGTCTGAAGGACCCGATCTACGACTTAAGACTTGAAGACTCGGCTAGATCGAACTCGATAACATAGAGTTGACTCCACATACAACAGAGCTCACGCAAGCGTTAGATCATCCTTTGGACTGCTTCGCCATCGTCGTCGTCGTCGCGGGTGCGTGGCGTCGCTCGGGTCGGTTCGGGTTTTGCTGCTCCGAGTGCTTTGCGTTGTGTTGCGATGGACTGTTCTGTGTGTCTGTTGGTCGACTCGGTGGGGATCATCTGTGTTGCCGATTGTGCGAATCGGAGGAGGTGCGCATACATTTCGCAAGTGGTTCGCGAATGGCTTTCTCTCGATTGACCCACAAAGCATTCACCAGCTCTCTCACTCGCTCAAGTGTCAGTACCAGTGCCAGTGCCAGCGCGCTCCGAGCAAGCAAGCAACGACGAGTCTTCGCTCTCTCAATGCAGTCGCTCGACTGATCGACCAGCTCGCAGTGGCTACTACGCGTGCGCTATCACAAGCAGATTGCAGTGTGTCTCTGTGTGTGTGTGTGAGAGAGAGAGAGAGAGAGAATGCCAAGCACACAGAGCTCACACACACGATGCAAGACGATGTCAAGCCACAGACAGCACAACACAACAGTATCAACCACAAGTCGCAAGACGCGTGCAGAGATGTGTGGATAGATTACGAAGAACTCGCTCGCTCGCTTGCGTGTGCACTATAGCGCAGTCGTGAGGATACGCTATCGCTATTGCTATCGCGTGTTCAGGCTCAGACTTCTTCAGTCTTAGAAGCTTAGAAGTCGCCGCCTTCAAAGCCGCCGCCGCCCTCGAAGCCACCGCCGCCGCCCATGTCGCCGAGCGCTTCGCCCAAAATCAGTCCGCCGAGGAGACCTGCGCCCGCGCCGGCAGCGACTGCAGCGCCTGTGCCCATGCCGCGACGGTGGCCGCGACCGCCGTCGCCGTGGCCGTAGCCTTGCTGGACGTACCCAGGACCGTACCCTTGCTGGACGTACCCGCCCTGTGCGTACACTGGCTGGCCGTACACTGGCTGGCCATAACCAGCCTGACCGTAGCCGGGCTGCGCCTGCGCATACACTGGCTGCTGCGTCACGTACTCGGTCGGCTGCTGGCTCTTGCGGCGCTTCTTGAGGCAGACCACGACGCCCGCGCCAATGAGCGCGCAGAGCACGAACGCGCCGATGCTGAGCCACATCCAGAGCGACGACACAGTCTTCTTCGTCGTCGCCACGCGGCACTTGCAGTCCGTCGTTGACGGCGCGCACAGGTTCGTGCTCGCGCAGCAGCACGCCATGCGCTGGCTCGCGGCGTTCAGCCACGCGTTGCAGTACACGCCGGGCGTGTTGCGGTATGCCTTGGCGCAGTCGTTCTTGTCGCGGCAGATCTCGCACTGCGACGCAGTCGTCGTTGTCATGGTCGCGTTGTTTGCAGGTGCGCTGGTGGTGTTTGTCGTCGTCGTCGTTGTCTGCGCCTGCGCGAGCGTCGCGCATAGCGCAAGGAGCAGCGCGAGCGCTAGCAGGTGCGTTCGCGGCGCCATGGTTCACCGCTAGTCCCTTTGTCTTGTTCGTACGAGTTTCGGGAGCGTCGTTCTTGTTCTTGTTGTCCTTATTGTCGCCCTTGTCAAAGACGCAGACGCAGTAGCAGACGCAGCAGAGGAGCTCTTCGTGCTCCTTTGCTCCTTTGCTCCTTTGCTCGTGCGTCGGTCGATCGGGGAATGAACTGACGAGAGAGTACACTTGCACTGGCGTTTTTGATGGAGTGCGTGACGCTTTCGAATTTGATTCTCTACAGACATGATCGCGGACCTGGAAAGCGGTATTTTGATGCATTCGAGTGCGAGTTGACTGTCTACAGCAGTGTTTACTGTCGCGCGACCTCTCTCTCCCATTCAATACGCGAAGCCATACGAAGTCGATCTGCCCTTCTTGATGCGATTGATGCCAAGCGCTCCTGAGCACCACCACCACGATCACCATCGTCGTCGATGGCGTCGTCGTGTAGCTACGGGCGAGAAAATCCAGCGCAGCGTTGGACACTCGACCTCGTTGCCATGCGCCTCGCACAGCTGTGCGCACCACCACCACACGCCGTGCAGTCTTTCAAATGATCAGTCCGTCCGTCTGTGGAGGACTCGCACACGACGATCATGTTCAACTCGTTGCACTCCTGCTGTCCGAACGACGATACCATGAATGGCTACACAAACACACACTGGCACCACCACCAAGACCGTCATGACAAACAAGGACAACAAGGACGGTCCGACGTGGGCAACTCAGGATGCACTCGGCACTTTGCGCCGCAGCGCGTTGGCGCGCCTCCTCCTCTTGCCATCAGCGCGATGCAGCAACACTGGACGCGCTAGTTGCGCGCTCCGAAGGTCTTTGTGTGTTCTCAACCGATCCTCTGCCAAGTGCGCACTCGGCTCACATTCAACGCACACTGCACCAAAACGAGTGAATGAGCGTGCTGTATCGATCCATGGCAAGGAGCACCCGACCGACACGATCCAAGACGAGAGACTATGAAGGTGGAGCGGTCGCTCCATCATTTCATTCATAAACAAATCCGCAGACTCGAGGACTCGCTCGCTCTTGTCGCTCTTGCCACGAGTGTGTGGTGGTGTGTAGAGACGACGATCATGATGCAGGTAGTTGAGAGCAGCTTGGCTTCGCTTAGAAGTCGCCTGCGAACGTGTCGTCACCACCGCCGTAGCCGCCGCCACCACCGCTGCTCTGGTTGTTGTCCCTACCAAACGCTTGATAGTGAAGAAAACAAGGATATCCGATTTTTTAATTATTGAGTCTATATTTAACATGAACAAAAAATTGAGTTATGCTATATTCCGGTACCTTACGTGTTGTACGATTTTTGTTAAGGATTTTCGTAACCTGTGTAACTGAAGTCTAATACAAACGTCAAGTGATTTGTTTCGTGAAGCAGAGAATTCCTATACTCAACATAACATGTGATTAACTGAAGTAGTTTTTGGGATACTACAAGGAGCATACTTACGCCATGTCATTGGGCTTCAACGAAGCAACACAGAAACGACAGCTATGCGAGCAGATGAAGAGGACAGAGTGCTTGACAACGAGCTCTCGGCGTGGGTGCGTATGCGCGAGCGCTTGTACGTGTTCCTCCCATGCGCTTCAGGCTACCGCTGCAACGTATTCTCACTCATTATGCGCGCGACAAGCAGAAGCGCGAGACGCGAAGCTTCTTGCTGCAGGACGTGAATGCTGCGCTCGATGGTGCGCAGAAAGAGCTCGAGCGCCTCGACTTTCTCTGGGGACGCATCCGCTTCTCGCGGTCTACGACCACGCCTGCGATCAAAGCAGACGTGCGCGTCGAGGTGTGTATACATGTGTGTATATGCTAGTTGCTGGGCTTACGCACGCATGAAGCGCACACCTCACACCGCTGGTCTTTGGATTTCTAGGGTCACTTGGTCGTGCTCGCGAACCTCGAAGTGAAGTTGCTGTCAAAGCCGAATCGCAATGGGCCAGTGCTTGCAGCGTACGTGAACTGCGCGAGTACAATGCTGTCTGTGGTCGTTTGTGCGCTCACGCATTCAGCACGCGCACGGACGCAGGCTGCAGCAGTACTGCGTGCTGAACCAGATCCTCGAGTTCCACGGTATCGTCCAGACGCAGCTGGGGCGACTCGCGGCGCTCAAGGGCTTCTTGGAGAGCCAGCATGACGAGCTCAGTAGCGACGACCCCGCGCACGGAGACGTCGAGATGCACGTCGACGTGGTGCAGGCGACGCTCCAGGTTCTCCAGTCCTCACGGATCATGCACTTGCTCGTGCTTAACAAGTCTGCTGACAGTGCGACTGCTGCGTGTGGGCAGAGCCTCACGCGCATCTGTCACGAGCTCCGGAACGCTGCGAACGTCTTGCGACTGCCGAGTCGACGGCGCTTCCCGTACAGTTCGCACATTGATCACGTACGGCGCTCGTTGTCTCGTGGTTGAGACGCATGACTAGTGTGCTCAAGGTACTGACGGCGACATCCGCGAACGATGTGTGTGGCAATGGCGTCAGACGTTCAAGGCGCCGCTGCCGCCAGAGCTCATTGTCGACTTCTCGATCCACCGAGGCGAACTGGTGCAGATCTGCGCTTGGACTGTGATACTCGTGGTGAAGCTAGCCGACCTAACAAGTACTCTGGGCATCGCTAGCTCCTCGAAGCCTTCAGTGTCGCGGCGACGCACAAGAGCGTGACGCCGATCCCAGAAGGGTGCACGACGAAGAAGGAGTTTGCTGGCTGCGTCTGGTGCGTCGCTCGTGCCTCAGGTCGTGAGTGTATCCGCGATGCCCTTGAGACTCACGCGTGTCTGTGATCGTCGAACAGCACGCTCCGCGGACAAAAGGTAGAGATCACAGACCACGCGAGCATCTCCGTGCCGATTCCGCAGCTCGACGAGATGCTGAGCCACGTCGACGACCTCGTTGCGTGGCTTGTGCGCGTGCGTGACAACACGAAAGCGCTGCTCGACTGTCAGAGCGCGTAGCAGTCAGTGGTTGATCAATGAGATGTGGATCACCAAGTGTCGCGCTCGAGTGGACATATCATATAGTAAAACGAGTATAGATTCGAACGCCAGGAATAGACCTGTTGGTTATCGAGATGACCTTGTTGACAGCAGAGTACGACGAGTCCAAGTCTTGCGCAGTCAGACGCAGGACGCGCGCGAGCGACATCAAGCCCAAGGAAGACTCGAGAGCATCACGATGGAGTCGGCGCGGATGCCGTCGCTCCAGCCGCTCGGGAACCTGAACAACGTCATCGGTCAGATCGGTCCTGGCGTTGTCGCCAACAGCGCGACGGCGCAGGCATTGCCGCCCGCGACCTCGGTGTTTCCAGGTCCGACGCTGATGCTCGAGAGTGCTACACCATCGATTCGCACCGGTACGATGAACGTCATTGGTGGCTCCGAGCGACAGCTCTCAGGGCTCAAACCGGTCGTGCCGCTGCGCAAGCGCGGGCAGTCGTTCCGCGAGACCAAGAAGATCACAACGTCCGTCGACACGGAAGGACGGCGGCACTTGAACCAGTAGTACGTCATGTGAATCGCTGGCGTTGGTGTCCTGTCAATGAATCGTAGCGAGCAAGAGCAAGCATGACCAAGAGTCTTGACGCACTCGCTGCATTGCTTCGTCTACACTCGACAGCACATTCCTCGAAGAGCTCGGACGCGGCGCGTACGGACTCGTGCTGAAAGTCGAGTCGAACGAGACGAAAGAGGTCTTTGCTGCGAAGATCGTGGACAAGAAGGTGCGGGCACTCGACATCGACACGAGCGCATCTGTCTCGTTGTTTGGATGGTCTTGCAGTGTGCTCACGATGCCTCACTCGATGTTTGGTGTGCATGTGTGGCACTACTCACAGGCACTCAAACGAGTGCGCGTCGGACGCTTCGGGAACGCGCTGCAGACCGTGAAGAAAGAGCTGAGTATCTGGAAGCGCTTCAAGCACCGACACATCGTCGTGCTGCGCGAAGTCATCGACACGGACGGTTCGCAACGAGGCTCTGGGCATCGTGTTCATCGAGTTGGTCTGCGCACTGACGTTGCTGATGCGTGTCTGTTGGTCTCCAGACAGCGACGAGCTGTATATGATCAGCGAGTTGGTCGAAGGCGGACCTGTGCTTGACGGAGACACGTGCGTGTCGGCAGAAGACAATCGCTCGCATGAATGTGGAGACGCTCTGAAGACTCACTGGTCGATCTTTCTTTCTTGTACAGACACTGCACACCGCTGAGCGCCGAGCTCACGAAGCTCTACTTCTGCCACCTCGTACGCGCAGTCGTGTCAACGTTCTTGCTACTCCCCACTCGCGCGTCGTGTCTGTCTCCTCACGCTCTACTTCCCTTCTCGTTGCTGCCGCAGATCGAAGGCATCGACTTCCTGCACGAGAACAAGGTGCGAGCAACCGGTTGACGCGCTTGGTAGACTGCATCACTCTCTTGCACTCACGCTGATGTTGCTGGCATGACCTTGCGGGACGACAGATCATCCACCGCGACATCAAACCTGGCAACTTGCTGCTCAAGGGCGACGGCAACGGCGGTATGATCCTCAAGATCGCCGACTTTGGCGTCTCGCATGTACGTCTACCTCGGATGTTTAGAAGTCACCTCCTCACATCGATTCAGGAGGGCTAGTGTCGCTCATGTGTGCCTCGGTTGCTGTGTCAATGAAGGAGATGGAGAGCGACGACGACAGTCTACGGCAGACTGCTGGCACTGCGATCTTCATGGGTGCGTACGCGCTCACGCTGTGCGTGATCGATATCTGTCGATCCTCACTGCGCACGCTCACATTGCTCTCCACGACCGTCGTCGTGTGCGACGATCACTAGCTCCTGAGATGCTCACGGGCGAGAACTTTCGCGGCAAACCTGTCGACATCTGGGCGTGCGGCGTGACGCTGTACATGTTTGTGTACGGCCACCCGCCGTTCGAAGCCAAGACGATGACCGAGCTCTACGGACGGATCCAAGTGCGACTCACACGCTCCTTGTTCGCAGCTGATATGAGAGCGATTGGGTGACGACTGACACACAACTTGTGT
Organism: Pythium guiyangense; assembly: GCA_003730235.1. Lineage (NCBI taxonomy): Eukaryota > Oomycota > Peronosporomycetes > Pythiales > Pythiaceae > Pythium > Pythium guiyangense. Next base: position 414,096 of record QXDM01000067.1, on the reverse strand, counting down.
CTGTGGTCGTGTTAGAACGACCCGATTCCGTTCCCTGAGCGTGTTGGCGACCGCGTCGTGGAGAAAGAGCTCGTCGACCTCTTGCAACACGTACGTCCCACTTGAACGACGCCTTCGTTGTGAGAGAGACAAGAGGCACTGACACTTGGCGTTGGCTCTGGCTGCGGCAGATCCTGGACAAAGACCCGAACCAGCGCTACGGCACGCCTCAGATCCGCGTACGTCCGAGTGCTGCTCATGCTGTCGATTGACTCTGAAAAGAGCAGCGAGACTGACCGAGCTCTTGCTCTGTACGTTGCTGTTGGCACTTGAGCAGGCGCATCCGTGGGCGTGGCGAGACTTCCAGACATCCGCGATGAAGTGCGTGACAGACCAAGACGGTCGGCGGTCGACGTACACGGGCTTGGCTGGCGTCGTGTCTGTCGGCAAGAGCCTCCGGCAGATCTTTGCACGGTGCGCCATCGATTGCTCGAGACTGCTAACACTCGTGTGCGTCAGACCTGACGGAGCTCCTCGTGCCGTGCTGTTACTAGACCAAAGGTCGTGTTCCCAGCGCTGTCGCCAAACAGCTCGTCGAACAAGCTCACGTCGCCACCGCCGCTCGTGAACTCGAGCTCGGACATCATCATCGCTCCGAGAAGACAGAGCCAGAAGTGACGCACGCACACTTGCGTAGCCATGCAATCGATGCGACTGCGCTGCTCGTGTTGGTCTGTTTCGAGGACTCGGTGGCTCCTATCGATCGTAAGCTACTTCTTGTCCGAGTGCCCGAGTCCTTTGTCTGGACGAATGAAGTCGCGCACGATCTGCTTGAGCTCCTTCGACTCGGGGAACCGCCCGACCGCTTTGCGCGACCAGAGCAGCTCCTTCTCGCTGTCATTCGCGTTCTCGTCGTAGACGTACACTTGGAACACGCCGCCTTGGTTTGAGTTGGGCGTGAGCTTGACTGAGCGCAGGTCGTTCTGGAACGTCGTGAGGAGCTCCTGACCGAGCCACGCAGCGCGGAGCATCCAGCGACACCCGGTGCAGTACTCGATCTCGACCACAAACGCTTCAGTGCTGTCGCTCTTTTGCTCGGCGGCGGCGGCAGCGTGTGCTTTCGCTGCTTGCTCCTTCTTGCGCTGCGCGGCTGCGACAGACTGCGTGCGCACACGAGAGTACTGCTGCAGCGCCACTGCAGCGGTGACGACTGCGAGTGCTTGGAGCGCGATCGACGCGGTGGTCGTCGCCATGTCGAAATGTTTGTGCGCCAATTGTGGGATGCGAGAACAGTGAGATCCGATAGTGAAAAAAAAGAGGGAGTGGCCATCTCGACCGCAATGAACAACAATCATGGTGTGTATAAGGCGACGACGGATCTCTACGCAACGCCTCGTGCGGGTGGGTGTCTATGCTAATACAAGCTCGCGCATCTTGAGGTGCTCGGTCTGGATGAGCTTCTCGAGCTGCGAGACGTTCGCGTGCGCATTGAGCTCGTAGATGCTCTCGAACGAGTGCTCGTTCTGCTCGAGGATCGTCTTCCAGGCCTCGCCGCCGCACGTCTCGAGGTTCGAGCGCATCACGACCTTCTCGCCGCTCGGGAGGAGCACGCCGACGAGCACGGCACCCTCTTCCAAGATCAAACCCTCGGCGTCGTCCGACGTGACGTTGTACACGACGCAGTGCGGCGCCGAGATCGAGTGCGCCGTGACGTTGATCAGGATCGAGCCCTCGGCGTTCACTTCGCGCGCGCACACGCCGCTCAGGACGCTGTGCGACACCGCGCCCTTCGCGAACTCGCAGTTAAGCACCGTGGCCGACGTGATCGCGACGTCGTCGCCAATGTTGCTGTGCGCGAGGCTGTCCTGGATGCCGAGGAACGACCGGAGGCAGTCGGCCTCGACGCCCGGCTCGGTCACGAGCCGGTTGTTCTTCAGGTACAGCTTGAGCTGGCCGTAGTCCCACCAGTAGACGTCGCTGCCGACGTCGACGCACCCAAAGAGCGCGCGCTGGTGCTTGCGCGTGGCCTTGAACGTCGCCATCATCGCCTGCATGCGCGCGTAGTGGCTCGCCGACACGGCCACGTCCACGCCCTTCTGCGCCATCACCTCGGTGTACGCGGCCTCTTCGAGCGTGAGCGGCATCCAGAAGTGCGGGTCGCTGTCGAACTTGCCCTCCTTCGCCGCGAGCTCCTTCGCGAACTCGTTCAGGAGCGCCGCGAGCATGTCGGCGTCGACGCTGAACGACCCGAGGCTCGTGCCCACGGACTTCATTTCACCGAACGACGCGAGCAGCCGAATCGCCGTCTCGTGCGTGACCTTGTCCACTTGCGCGGCGTCGTCTTGCTGGTTCACGGCGATGAGGCCGTACTTCTCGAGGCCCTTGTCGGCCCACTCCTGCTCCGACGGCATTGGCGCGAGCGCCGCGAGGATGTCGATGTGGTGCTTCGCCTCGTACTTCACGCCTGCCGACGGGATGAAGACCTGGTCGCCCCAGAACACGGAGAGACGGCCGCGGCGGCTCGACGCGTACACGCCCGTCTGCTTCACGACGGCTTCGAGGATCGTCATGGGCACGAAGAGGTCGTTCACCTTGACCATCGCAGGGAGCTTCACGCCCGACTTGTTGTTGTTCTCGCTGCCCGGGAGCGGTGCGAGGCGCGTGCCCTTGCCCGCCGTGTGGTACAGAGCGACGCTGATCGAGCCCGCGGCGAGGAGCGCCGGGAGGTCGATATTGTACAGCTCCTTGCCGGCGCGCACGGCCTTGGTGTAGGCGTAAAGCGTGCCGAGGCCGTTGCCAGCGCCACCGCGCCAGTCTTCGTGCACGGCGATGACCTTGGCGCTGTTGGGCGAGATCGAGCCGCGCGTGGCCATGAGGCGGTCCTGCCAGTACGCTGCCTGGTGCGGCGTGGACGTGCACACGATGATGACGTCGAAGCCGTCGAGGCGGTTGATCTCGTCGATGTTGCGCTGGTGCGGTGTGGACGTGGCAGGCGCCATGGTGCTCGTCTTGGGCAGAATCGAGACTAACGCAGCGTACGCACGGTCGAGGCCGGCGCGGAAGAGGTTCTGAAGCACTATGGTGGCGATTTGGACGGCGCGAGCGAGCGCGCGCGTGGAGGAGAGGGAGAGGTGGCGGGAGCGGTCGAGGTCGAGCAGTCGAGCGGACGCGTGGTAGTTTCGGCTGGGCGGCCAAAAATCGGGAATGACCCGAGTCTGAGGGAGTCAGCGGCTGGCGGGTCCGTGTGCAGTGACGCGTCGTCCCTCTCAAAGTCGATCGCCACGCATGCGTGTCGTCCCGTCGTTGAATCTTGTTCGCGTATATGCAAGTGGCATCCATCTCGCAGGTATGCTTGTACGCCGCGCAGTTGGTTGACGTCTGCATGCGCTCTCGAGCAAAGATGCTGCACGGCATTATGCAAAACAACAATCGCGGCATGCAACACACACGTATGCATGCCGAAACGGTACCCAGCGTGTCATTTTTTGAATTACCTAATGTTTCTGGGTGGCAGTTACCACATACAATTATCAAGTCAAAGCTGTGCCTCTTGAATGTACAGTTCACACTGTGCCTCGTCGCTCGACCCATGTTGCCTCGTACGTCAGCGACCGCCAACCTCAAAGCTCCATGGTGGTGTGAACCAAAGTTCAGTGTGCGCTCGGATCGAATCGTCGCACGCGCGCCGCCAGCGCCAGAGCGAGAGGACGTCGTCGTTGGACACTCGGTCCATCATCGTCATCATCATTCGCTGTTGCTGCTGCGCTCAAGCTCATGCGCTCCGCCACGCTCACGAGCGTCGCGCACGTGCGTGCGCCTAAACTCGCTCCTGCGTCGAGGACGCTTGGTGCGAGCGCCGCGAACCGCGCGTGGTACGTGAGCGTGTCGAGCAGCGGCAGTGCTGCAGCAACGAGACGGCGCCAGGCAGCACCACTCGTCCTCGCGTCGTCTGCGTCCTCGTCCTTGATCTCTGGATGATTCGTGCTTGCAGCAGATGGCGCATCAGGACAACCGGCTGGCGGCGAAACCAGTCGAAGCAGTGCGCTCACGCGCGCTCGAGTGCACAAACGCCCGGCGCAGCTGGCATCCTGTCGTGCCAGTTGCTGCAGCACTCGCAGCACGAGCACTTGCACGGCAGGATGCGAGATCGACAGGATCGACGCCAGTGCCTCAGCGCCGTTGCTCGCGACGATCTGCTGCGCGCACGACTTGCTCAAGCTCAGCTTCAGCAGCGCTTCGACTGCGATATGCACGAGCACGCCGCCCTGTCGAGCGTGTGTGTGCGCGCACGATCAGATCAACAGATCGAGAATCCATCGTAAGAGGCGATGAGGACGAGGAGGTGGCGAGCACGAACGTTGGACATTGGGCAATGGACAGCAGTAGTATCCACAAGCGGTGAATGAGCTGCAGCACCTGAACGACGACGCGCAGCAAAACTTCTATGAGCGCTGACTGGTGTGTCTGCAGTGCATCTGCGAGCGCAACGTGCTCGCTGCATCACGAACATGAGCGCGACGTGAGTATCGTGTACGTACGAATGCGCGCGAGAGCCTCAAGCGATGTGATCAAAGCCACTCGCCACGCATACGCACTCGAGCGATTCGCATGCGAGGAACGTGTCGTTGAGCTCTGCAACGCGCACGATGCACTCGCTTTCATCTGCTGCCTTCTCCTGTGCATGCGCAGCGCACAGCTACCGCAGCGTTGACACGGTCTCAGTGACCGCCGGCTCATTATCATGCGAATGTCAGGGCGCTATAGCACATCGAGACGAACCTGTGCTGCAATCTCGAGTGCTCGAACGCTTGGTGGCGGCGCCACGGTGTCCATTACAAGTGACAAGGTCGCGACGCTTCGCACTATGGTCGCAGTACAAAGTGCGCCACTCGACGCTGGATCAACTCGAGCTGCTATCAATCCCGCAAGTGAGCGAGGAATGGCGCAGCATGGCGAATACACTGCATGCTCTCTTGTACTAGTGTTTGCTTGCATGGATCGCTGCTGCAGCGATCGATGCAATCGAGCGTACGTGTCCATCGTCCCCATCGTGACAGCCTTCACAGAACTTGATAGTGAAATAAATCGGTGTTGGGCATGCTCCAAGCAGAAAATTGTGATAGTGCTTCAACGTTGTCAGATCAAGACGCGGCGAGTGAAGTGCGATGAGCACGAAGCGATGACAGTGTGCGTCTCGCTCGCTCGCTCGCTGTCACTGGTGCGACTGCGACTGTAAGACTCGCGATGGCTCTCTGTATCGCCTTCACTGCCACTGCTGCTGGTGGTGATGGGTCGCCGACTGCTTGAGCAGCGCAATGACACGTACTTACGCGCCATCCAAGACCTCGAGCGCATCGCGACGACCACGACGGTAGGCGCACCGCTAGCTGTCGATCTCTCTCGATCTCGATCAATCTCCTGTAACACGTCTGTGTGCGTACGGCTTTGAGCTCTTTGCTCACAAGCGAATGCGGTCAAAGCGTGCAATGCGTATGACCCGTCGCTGCAGCACCGCAGCGCGCTGCGCTTCCACCTCTCGCTGCTGCAGCACTACTTCCTGCGCAAGTACTAGCGACCAAAGCACGACGTAGCGCATAGAGATCTACACGACACTGTCGCTGTCTCTCTCTCTGCTCTGTCTGTCTGTCTGTCTGTCTGTTGGTTCGATTGCCTCTCGATGTGTGCGTCTGTGTGTGCTTGTGTGTGCAAGTACCAAGTGAGGAGAGATGCGGAGCTCTGGGCGTCTGCTGATCCTTCACAGCCGTCAGCGCCACCATCGCCTCATCGACTCTCGCGTTGCGCCAGCGTCGAGTGTGCGAGCCGTCGCACTCAAGAACGAGCCATCGCCAATCGCTTTGTCACGTGCTCACGCTGCAGCGCACGCCCTTCAGTCTGTCGAGCGCGAACCGCAGCGCGTAGCAACAGACACACAGACAGACACACAGACACACAGACAGACGCAACTGGGAGCTCACAACGTCAACGCAAAGACACTGATCTCTCTCCATTCACTCTCGCTCGCTCGCGTACGTGCTCTCTCGCTGGACGACACACCGAGCCGAAAGAACAGCCATGGCGGACCTCGCGCTTCTCTTGTGAGCTGTGAAGCTGCCGGACTTGCACTCGAGGGGCTACTTGACCGCGGTCTTGTCTCGGTCTCGATCAGCCCTCAAGCCAGCGCAACGCGGTGCTCACTGCAGCTTCTCCATCTTTGGTGCTTGACCCGACAGCACTTGGCGCACTGCTGATGCCGCCCACGCGCGCCATTCAGCGGACCTCTCTGTCGTCAAGCACATCAAGCGCAGCAAGAGCAAGAGCACCGCATTCGAGGCGCGTCAGTCACTCTGGAGACGCAAGAGGACGCCTCCACGCACACGCACACACACACGATGTCGCCACGTGCACGAACGTACGAGCGTGTCTGGCGTACTCGATTCCGCGCTCTGCGGCAAAACACTCATCGAGAGCTTGATAGAGCTCACTGTCGGCTTCCACAAGCTGCCGCTTCAGCTCCATGTACTCTGGGTCACTCCACCACAAGGTCCCCTGAAGCTCGTGCCGGCGCTTCTTCATCACGACCTCGATCCGATTCTGCTCGCGGCGAATGCGCTGGAACTCGGCGGAGCAAGCGTCGTACCGCTGTTTGCTGCCGCGACTCGATCGGTCGGGGCGTGCTTCAGTTGTGCGGCCGTCGCTGTCTCGCTGCTCGACATGGTTGTTGATGCTGTTGCTGGTGCTGGTGCCAGCAGTCTTGTTGGTGCTCGTGCTGGTGCTGACGCTCCTGGTCGTGTTGGTGTCGATGGTGCTGCTTGTGCAAAATGCTGAATGATCGCTTGCGCTGCCGCATCGCCTTACCACCTGCGCTCATGCAGAGAGTCACACGCGTCAAGAAGCATCCTGTCTTCATGTGCGTCGTGTCGCCTTGCCAACTAGAGTCGCACGCGTTAAGAGGCATCTTGTCCTCGTGTGTGTGTTGTGTTGCGCTCGTAGCACTCGAGTGTGTGTGCACAGGCGTCTTCAAGCGAGTCTGAGGCCATCGTGTTGGCATTGTGTTGGCATTCGACACCTTGTCTCAGGAAATGCTGGGAAAGTGTGTTGGCATTAGAATGTGTAATTGGTTGGCATTAAGTCTACATTTAGAAATTTCAGTATCTTTGCGACTACTGAAGCAATTTACGAGGTTGAGATGCCTATATATTCATTTATGCAAATATTATGTGGCTAGATTATTAATCGTATGTTTTGTATTGATCGTCCAAGCAGTTTTGCGATCTATCGCACACGAGCAACAGAGCAACAAGCTAGTCAGCATGGCGAACACACGAGGAAGAGGAGGAGGGGGTCGGTCGACGCTGCGCGCGCTGCTGCTGCAGCTGCTCGTGCTGAGCGCCGCTGCCGTCGCGCTGAGCGCTGCACAAGGTTCGCGCTTCACGTTCAGCCTCACGACGCGCTCAGAGGTGCGTCTTTGCGTCCGCGTTGGAAAGCGATAGCGGGTGAAGGAGCTCGCTTGCTCGACGACTTCTCTATTTGTATGTAAAGATCCACTGCGATGCGAATGGCGAGCGCTAACAGATACTCGCCGTACACATGCACGCAGGAGTGCTTCATGGAAGAGGTGGATGCTCGGTCGTCGGACAACAAAGTGCTCTTCCGCTTTGGCATCGTCGACCCGAAGGCGTACGACCTCATGGACGTTGCGGTGCGTACGCAACGCTGATCTTGATTCGATAGCGTCGAGTAAGCAGTCGAGTGAAAGGGTCTTGTCGCTCATGTGCTGCGACTGCTGTGGTTCTGAGAGAGCAGATCAAGACGCCGTCGCAGAAGATCGTGCAGTCGTGGAACCGCACGCAGACCAACCTCGTGACGACGACTGCGCGCGAGTCGGGGCTCTACTACCTCTGCTTCCGCAAGCTCGGCGGCTCGTCCGGCACCATCACGGTCTCGTACTCGTTCGACTTTATCTCCACAGGTGCGTTGTCTTCCTCTGCTGTTCTCTTGCAGAGACTCATCCCATCAGAGTCATTCGCCCATTGCGACTGACTGACGAGCGTCCATTCGCATGCACGCACGGCAGGCAGCGTGAGCCTCGTGCTGTACCCGAACGTCGCGGCGACGATCGCGAAAGCGACGCCAGATGAGCCTGTGTACACTGCCATGGCGCTGTCGACGACCAAGGGCGTGGCGACGTCGCTCGGCATCGTCGAGTTTGACTTGCAAGGCGTGTCGTCGAGCCTCATTCGCACGAACACGCGCGTGCAGCTCGAACTGTCTGTCGACAGCGTGTCGAAAGATCGCGTGGACATCGCTGTCGCGATCTTCCCGCGCCAGCTCCAGTACCCGATCTCATGGAACTCGCTCGGCAAGTACGTACTGCGACTCGCTGTGTGTGGTTCTTCATAGTCGTGGTTTGCTGACGCCAAGGGCTCGAGTAGCTACGTGCGCGGCGAGTACAAGGACCGGACGATGGACAGCGCAGGGGCCGAGATGGGGAGCCACCTCACGTTCGACATCACGGAGCTCGTGTCGTCGAAAGTCGCGATCCAGCAAGAGACGCTGACGTTTGCGGTACGGTTATGCTTTTGTTGTAACTGGCATCACATGACACGGACTAACGCTACTTATAAATGACAATTCCTAGCTCTTTGCGAACGAAGACGCTGACGCGAACGTCTTTGGCATGACACACGTCTCGTTCGACTACTACCCGCAGATCATCTTTGAAGGTGCGCACTTGCGGCATCTCGCGCTCGCAACTATGATCATGTGCCGAACAGACAGACACTGCTGACGCCTGTGCATGTGTGCGCTTCGACAGACTTGGGACTCGACCTCATGCGCGAAGTGGCGTACTTCAAAGAGACGGTCTTCACGCTCCGCGGCGACATCTCGTACATCCTCCACAGCGAGCGCGGGAGTCGTGACGCTGCCGAGAGCGCCAACTCGCGCGTCAAGTGGCTCTCGCTGCTCACGAACCTCGTGCTCATCGGCATTGCGTTTGCGCAGGTCATGTACATCCGCAGCATGCTCGAGAGCAGCTACTAGAGCAAGTGCGCAGATCGCCTCGTGGACGCAAGCGACGCGATCTGCTGCGTATCTGAGCGAGCGCCAGTGGACAGTCGACTTTCATTCCTCAACACGCAGCGCATGAAGCGTGCGCTTCGTCTTATTCTCTCTCTCGTGTCGCGATGGTCGAGGCGACGGGACCAGCACAGGCGATGAAGCGCTGTCCTTGTCGACCTACTGACGAGCGAGCGAGCGCCTTAGAACGCGACGCTGCGATCGATGCCCCAGAACGCGAGCGTCTCCTCGGCGCTCTCGCGCGCCTTGAGCAGCGCAAACGCGACGCGACCGTCCGACGCAGTCGTGTACGCGTACACGGCCGAGGCCTGGCGGCTGTTGTACTTGGACTGCATCGACATGGTGTAGCCGCCCGTGTCGTGGATCACGACCAAGTCGCCAACTTGGATCGGCGGCAGCAGCAGCTGCTTCGCCATGAAGTCGCCCGAGAAGCAGAGCGGTCCCGCGATGTCTTGCTTGACGAACGCACTTGGCGCCGCTGCCTTGACGTGCCCGTCGCGCGCGAGCACCGTGATGCAGTGCGACCAGAGCTCGGGCAAGTACGCCGTGCGTGGGAACTGGTCCGCGCCGACGTGCACGACGCCGATGTGCTGGCCCGCCCAGTCTTTCACAGCCTCGACCTTGGAGACTGTCACGCCAGGCTTCACGAAGATGCTCCGGCCGAACTCGGTGATGATCGACGTGAACCCGCTCGTGAAGAGCTCGGGCACTTGCGCGCGCAATGCGTCGGCGTACTCGGCAAAGTCGTATGCCTCGGTGACGCCGCCATCGTAGACCGTCGGCAAGCCGCCGCCAATGTCCATGACCGTGACCTGCTGCCGCCCGACGCGCACGTTGATCTCGAGCGCAAACGCCACGGCGCGCTTGGCGCCGGCGACGAGCAAGTCGATCGGACAGCCCTGGGACTCCACGTGCACGTGCACGCCCTGGAGCCACGCGTTGTCGAGGAAGAGCTGCACGAGGCGGTCATGTGTCTCGGGCGTGAGCGGCAGCCCAAACTTGCTCGCGACCGTCGCCGTGCTCGTGGCGTCGATCGTGCCGCCGCCGACCACCGGGTTGATGCGCAAGCCGATCTGCGCGTCGTGCGCGCCAGACGCCGCGGCGTCCGGGCCAATGGCTGCGAACGCAGCCTGCACCTTGGCGACCTCGGTCTCGTTGTCGAGGTTGATGTACACGCCATCGAGCAGGAGTTCCTGGAGCTCGCGCTGCGTCTTGCACGGCGAGTCGTACACGACCTTGCGCGGCGCAAAGCCGAGCGACAGCGCGTGCTTCGCCTCGGCGAACGACGCGCACTCGGCACCGAGACCGCGCGCCTGTGCCTCGCGCAGGATCCCGCGCAGCGGGTTCGCTTTCACGGCCACTGCGTGGTTGAACTGCGGCTCTGGGAGCGCGGCGCAGAGGTTCGCGAGGCGCGCAGTGTACGCGTCCCAGTCAAAGAGGTTGATGAGCGGGCTGTCGTCGTGCAGGATCTGCTGGGCCACGGCTTGCTGCACGACGTTCGTGACTGCAGCGCTGCGTTCCGCGTGCAGCGCCACGAGCTCCTCGGCGCTGTGCTTTGCGAGCAGCGGCGCGACGTACTTGGCGTCTGCCGAGCGCACGTGCACAAGCGCCGAGAGCAATAGCGCTGCGACGTCGTCCGTGCTCACAGACGTCTTGCCATCGAGCGCAAGTGCTTTGAGGAGCTGCGCAAGAAGAGAGAGAAAGCGTTGATGTGTGAGTTGGACGACCAGTCGAGTCGGTAGGAACGGCGAAGAGCCAAACAGACAGACACGTGAAGAGCGACTAAAGATTCGCACCTCTTGCGCTGCGGTCGCCTGTGCGGTGCTGCCGTCGCCAAGCTGCTGCGCGAGCGCCGCCCAGTCGACGTGCGCCATGATGCTCGTGTTCTTCGTGTCGCGAGATCAAAATCTTCAATGCGATCTGGAACGCTCATGTAGCACACGATGTGGAGCACTCCAGATACAATTAGCGACTGACTCGACGACAACGACGACGTCGCGAATGCATGAAGAGCGAGCGATGCTCGTGCGCGTTGTGACGCCATGGGGTGGGTGGGTCTATCGTTCGCACACACACACACACACATATATGCGAGCACCTGGTTGTTGCTGCTGCATGTGCTCACGAGGCGCATGCACCACTCGGTGCTTTTTCCATTGAGGAAAGGTGGGGCGGCGACAGAAAGCCAGCTGCTGGACGAGGAGCTCCGAGTGAACATCGCACCGCCTGTCGACACTCGCTCCGCACGAGCGCTGTCAGTCCTTGCGTCACGACCACGACCGACCTCTCCACAATACGCTTGCTCGCAGCGTACGACGCAGACTAGTGAACGACCATGGAGCGCTCGACGTCACTCGCGACGCTGCGCTTCACGGTCCTCGCGCTCGCAGCAGTCGCGTCCTCGCTCGTGCTCGCTGCGCTGCACCGCCGCATGCGCGCGACGGCGCACCGCGTGACCGAGTCGCTGTTCTTCAGCGTGATCTTCACCGACTGGCTGTTCGCGTGCTCCGGCGTGATCGCGCACGTCATGCGTCTCGCCATGGGCTACGCGCGCATGGCGCAAAGCGTCGCGGGCGTGACGGTCGAGTCGATCTTCGCGCTCTCGTTCGTCGCCGCAGTCGTCTGGACGCCGATCCTCGCGGCGTTCGTGCTCTCGAGCGGCAACGCGCGCTTCTTCGTGCGCACGAGCTGGCTCGTGGCGTGGACGCTCGGCGGCGTCTACGGCATGGCGAGTGTCAGCGCGTCGCCGTTCAGCAGCACGTACCTCGCGATTGTCTTCAGTCTCTCGCTCGCACTCGTGCTCACAGCTGCGCTCGTGCTCTACGGCCGCAAGTTCGGCTTTCTCGCTCCGTCGCCGCGGCTGCTGCTGCACGAGAAGCTCCTGCAGTACGTGCTCCTCGTCGCGCTGCTGCAGCTGCCGTGCATGCTCTCGACCTGGCTCGGCCGGAGCGCCACGCCAGAGCCGCTCGTGTACATCGCCGACTGTCTCGTCTTCGCCGTCCCGGTGCTCAACGCGTACATCTACGGCATGCAGCCGACGTGCTGGCGCCTCACGCCGCCGACGGCGCAGGAGCTCTTGGCCGAAGCGAACCTCTACGCCGCCGACAAAGTCACGCTCGAGGAGCTCGATGGCCTGAGCGAGATCAAGTTCATCGCCGAAGGCGCGGCAGGTGCAGTGTACAAAGCCGAGTGGCTCGGCATCGACGTCGCGATGAAAGTGCTCAAGCTCCCGAACGCCGGCGACGACAAGGAGCTCTACCAGACCATGATCCAGCACTCGGAGCACGCGTTCATCGAAGAGGCGTCGATCTGCGCGCGGCTGCGGCATCCGAACATCACGTTGTTCATCCGCGCGGGGCACTACCAGGGCAAGCTCGGGATCCTCACCGAGTTCTGCGCGCGCGGAAGTCTCAAGGACGTGCTCAAGACGCACGCGCCGCTGCACTGGCGCCGCAAGGTCTCGCTCGCGCTGCACGTGGCAAAAGGTCTCACGTACCTCCACGCGCGCAACCCGACGTACATCCACCGCGACCTCAAGGGCACGAACATCCTCGTGACCGACACGTGGCAAGCCAAGCTCGCAGTACGTGTGCTGCTCGTGGCGGTGCGTGTCTGCGGCTAGAGACTAACGACTATGCGTCTCTCTCTCGCTGCGATCGCGCTAGGACTTTGGCATCTCCAAGGTCGCGAACTTTGTGAACCGCTCGGGTCCGAACCCGGAGCTGACGCTGCGGAACAACCAGACCGTGTTCAACGAGCTCACGTCGTTCGCTGGCACGTGGCGCTGGAACGGTACGTCTGTGCGCTGTCGTCTGCGTCGTCGCGTGGCTTCAGACACTCACGCGTCGGTGTCTCTGCGGTCGCTCGTGTGTCTGCGTCACAGCGCCAGAGATCCTCGTCGACCCGCACAACTGCCGCTACAGCCGCGCGACAGACATGTACAGCTTCGGGATGGTGCTCTGGGAGATCGCGACGGACGGCGCGATCCCGTTCAGCGACGTGCAGTTCGACTTTGAGGTGCGCGACTGCGTCGTGCGCGGAGAGCGCCCGGCGCTGAGCCCAGCGCTCCAGTGCCCCGAGCCGTTCGCGGCGCTCCTGACCAAGTGCTGGGCCCAGGACCCAAGCGTGCGGCCGTCTGCGACGCAAGCGACTGCGAGTCTCACGGCGCTGCTCGAGTCCATGACGAGCAGCAGCAAGAGCAAGAGTGGCTCGGACGGCACGAGCAGCATCTTCACGTCCTTTCGCGGCACGCAGTCGTTCCGTGGCACGACGTCCGAGCGCAGTCACCGGTTCACCAACTTCTTCCGCAGCCGCTTCTCGGCGCGCTACTCGACGCGCAGCAGCACGCGCAGCGAAGGACCGGACGAGACGTTTGCCAAGTACGCGTCGCCGCTGAGCGCGAGCGGCTTGGACAAGAGTCCTGTCGGCGGCGAGAGCGACGCGATCCTCGGGCTCCCGCTCGCGCGCCACCGCGGCAACTCGCGCGGCTTTGAAGCGCGCCTCTCGTCTCTGCTCGAGTACGACCTCGACGCCACGCCATCGTCCGACATCTCGACTGCGTTCAGCTCGAGCTCGGCCGAGTCGATCATGTCGCCGATCGTCGAGCTCCCGATCGACGCGATGCTCGAAGCCGGTGGGACGTTCATCGACGACAGCCGGAGCGACGGGAGCCGTAGCCTCTGCTCCGAGCTCGAGAGCAGCCGCGCGCTCACGGACGACTCGCTCCACGCGAGCAACAGTAGTAGCCGCAACGCGTCGCTGCACTCGAGCGGCAGCACGTGGGGCACGGCGTCGAAGACGAGCAGTGCGAACAGCCGCAGCGGCACGAACCACTGGGGGCTCCGCAGCGGCGGCGCGGTGAACCGCAGCTCTGCGACGGAACGACTGCGGCGCGAGTACGACGAGATCCACGACTTTGACTGCACGACCGGCGCGTTCATGGGCTCGCGCATCGTCGGGGACATCCGACACACGGAGCAGGGCATCTCGGCGTTCCTCTAACGCGCGCTTGCATACGAGAGGACAAGCTCCCAGGCGTGTACTGCGGCGACCTCGTGATCACGTTCCAGCCGTGCTGCTGCGCGTACCGGAACGAGTGCATGACGACGATCTTCTCCGAGTCGTGCGAGTGCTTCAACAGCGCCGAGGAGGAGGAGCTCATGACCACGCGGTTCTACCTCTTCGTCGCGCTCACGCTCCTCGCGTGGGTCCTGCTCATCTACGACAAGATGTGCGGCGGTCCGTACAAAGTCGCAAACAGCAGCCACGTGCTGCTCGCGACCACGCCGTCGGCGGCGCAGAGCATCGCTGGAAGCGAGTCAGAGGACGACGACGACGACCGAGATGACTCGTCGTCGCCATCGCAGCAGCAGCAACAGCAGCACGAGAGCAGCAGCAGTGCTGGCGGCAACGACGATGGCGATGCGGACCGTGAGAGCGAGGACATCGCACGCGACAGAGCGCACGTGGAGCTCACTGTGCTGTCGAGTCCGAGAGCAACGAGCAGCGCGCCAACTCATTCCGAGCCATCTGACTCATCGCCATCGCCTGCCTTGTCGCCGACTGCACGCGCCACCGCGTCACAACATGCGCTCCTCGCTGCACAAACGAGCGACTCGACGGAAAGCGCATGAGCGCACCCTGTAGCGATATGTAGTGTGTGTGTCTGTGTCGGTGCTTGTAATGTCAATGCAAGTGTGTTGAGTTGGACGAATGCTCTCGGATGCATCGATTGCATGCCTTGCACTTGGCGAAGATGGTATGAAGCAAACGACGACGTACATCAAGCAACAAGAATGCTTCCAGCGAGGTAACGCATTGGACACGTATTGCGCCCCTTCTTACTCTCCTCTTCTACTACTCACTCTTGCGATTGATCTACGCACACTGCCGCCCATGGCCCGAGAGCACGGCGCCATGCTCACACACAAATGCACACACATGTACAGACACTCAATGCATGTGACGGAGGCATCAGTCGGTCTAAATCTTTAGGTTGTCTCAGTGAAGTCGCTTGTACAGCGGTTCTCAGAAACGAGGAATTCACTCTGCCAGCTCGCGCCGGCAGCTTGAAGACATCACGCGCCGTCCAGTTCAAGACATGAAGAGATACACATAGAAGCACACATGTAGGCACATGAAGGTGAGATGTGCTCCTGATCGTCGAGCGTTGCTGAATGAGCCCGAGGAAGCATCTCGCGTCTCTTGGTGTCGTGCTGAACTCGCAGCAGCCAGTCATGTCGCGCTTTGAATACAAGGCTCTTTACTGTATTACGTTCAATTACAAGGCTCTCAATGATCTGTACTGCACACTTTCGATTAGTAGCTCCTGTCATCGCATTGATGCGCTTCGGCTCGAATCGCGAGCAAACATGGCTGCTCGCATCCGATGTGCTCGCAACGCCATTGTCGGTGCGACTGGCGCGACGCTGCTGCTCGGTGAAGCCGCTGAGCGCTACGACGATGCACACCGAGTCGCCTACGCAGCGCAGAATCTGCGCAATCACTTGCGTGCCGCTCGCACTGCGACTGCCACAAACACAAGCGACAACAAAGCAGAGAACCAAGACCAAGCGCCAGAGACACCTGCATCGCCTGCAAGCACAGCGTGGATCTCAAATGACAAGCCGCGCTTTCCGTACTTGCTCGGCATCTCACCAGGCGACAACACGGCGAAAGTCATCGGCACGTACGTCGCATTGGCGTTGCTTGGGCTTCGGATCGTGACTTTACGCCTCGATACAGACTGACAGTGTCTCTCTCTCTGTGCGCATTTGACTGCTTGCTCTCTCTGCTAGAGTCCTCGATGGGTCGACTGCCATTGGTGCATCTCACACGCGACTGCAGCGCATCGTATCGTGTGTCTCGTTACACTGGCAGCATGATTGACACCACTGACACTGCTGCTGCTGCTGGACGCGTACCGACAGGCTCGTCAAACGAGAGCACAAGTGCGATGCTGCGCGACCTGCTAATGCCCGCGAGCGCTGTCGAGCAAGCAATCGGCGCAGTGGCGCAGCGCTGGAAGCGCCTCAAGGTGTCGCTGCACGCAGACGTGCCTGCGGCGTTTGCGCCTCGAACGAGGTGCGACGCGCACTGTCTTGACCCGCGAGTTGCGCCGACTGGATCCTCTCTGGCTCACTGTGCTCGCTCATACTGACGCGACTCTCTATCTGTGTGCATGCATGCGTATGGACTGTATCATGAACTTGTAGTGCGCTCACGCAGTCGCTGGACGACGTACTGACGGCACTCCAGACGCTCGAGAGCTCTGTGACGGAGCGAGCTCCGTCAGTAGCCACTGGCGCGAACGACGCTGCACCAGCTCCTGCTCCTGCCGCTGAAACGCAAGACGCCGCAGTGCCGCATCGACTGGTGTTTGTGCTGCAGGACTTTGACGTGTTCAGCCACGACGATGCAGCGCAGTGGCTCGAGTGGGTGCACCGCGTCACGACCGCTGGTTTGGCGCACGTCGTGCTGCCCACGCGCGCAGGCATCACGCCGCGCCAGCTCGAGGCGCTCGAGACGTGCCACGGCGCTGCGAACGGCGCGTTCGTCGCGATTCTGCTGCGCGTGGCGAAAGGCGTCGCGGACCCGTCGTCTGCGCTCGACAAGCTGCGCGAGCTCGAGGTGCGTGTCAGCACGAGCACTGCACTGGCGAGTGGCTCATTGACTGACTGACTGACTGGTTGCGTGTGCGTGTCGACAGACTGTGTATGGACTCGGACTGCGCGTGGACGAGCCGGCGCTGGACGATGTAGACCATACGCAGGTGTCACACGCCACTGACGCTGCGATCATCGTCGAGACGGCTGGGAACTGGTGGAGCGACCTCGCTGCGATCTGCGAGCGACTCGCGGCGCGCGGACTGAGCGCTGTGACCGACGCGAGTGAGCGCGAGGCACTCGTCCGTGCTGTGTGCGACGAAGTGCTCGACGAAGCGATGGCGTCGGTGCTGCAGCAGATCCGCTTGGACGGAAGCCTCGACCTCTTGTGCGTCGCGTCAGCTGCCAAGACGAGCGACACTCGCAGTCAGATCCGCAGCGATGGCGAGAGCGAGAGTGTCGCCGATGACGAAGAGACGGCGCTGCGAGCGCTCGAGGCGTGGAAGTGCCTCGAAGTCGTGACTGGCCTCGCGGCCAAGAGCGGCGTGATGGCGTCGCCGCAGCAGTTTGTGCTGCGCGACACGAGCAAGCCGCTGCTGTGCGCGCATCCCGTCGAGGCGCTGCTGCCGTTCGGACACACGAGAGCCGGCGAGACGAAGTTCTTTGAGCTCATCGACGAGCGGCTCTTGTTCCTGCGTCCCAAGGTGCGTCGGCCAGCAGCAGTACGAGCGTCGCTCGCGTTGATGCGAGGGACTGGTTGACTCTTGGTCGGGGAGAACTTGCCCAGGACTGACACGCTCGTGCGACGTGAGCAGGCGCCAGTCGAGATCGGCGTCGTTCCGTGCGCGACGTCGGAGCTCGTGAGTCCGTGTTGGGTCGAGACGCGTCCGATCATTGAGCGCGCATGCACCAAGCTATGGGTGCGTCTCGCTCGCTCGCTCTCACTGGTGCGACTGCGAGTCAAGACTCACGATGGCTCTCTGTATCGCCTTCACTGCTGCTGGTGTGGCTATTGACGCTTGATCAGCGCAATGACACGTACTTCCGTGCCATTCAAGACCTGGAGCGCATCGCAACGACCACGACGGTAGGCACACCGCTTGCTCTCTCTCTCTCGATCCCTTGAGCTCTCGTGTGACGCGACTGTATGTGTACGGCTTTGAGCTCTTTGCTCACAAGCAAAAGCTGTCGATCCAAGTGCTCACTCTCTCGTGCATGCTGACCTCATGATGTCGCTACGTCTCGACGCTCGACTGCGCAGCTCCGCGACGAGATCCGAGTGTACGCCGAGGAGATCGACGAGCGCCGACGGCTACTGATGGAACAGCGCGCAGAGTTCGTCCTCGTGCAGCTTCAACTGACAAAAGCCGAGCGAGCAACGCGCATCGCCGAGGTGCGTGGATAGAGAGCGACAGCAGTCGACGCATGCACGTGGTGTGAGGTGGAGCGATGCTGCGTCTGCTGCTTGCTGCCAAGTGTCAGACGACTAACTGCTGACTGTGTGCTTGCACTCACTGACGGGTGAACGGACGGACTCCAGCTCTCACTCCTGGAGCTCGAGATCCAGTCCAAGGACGTGTACTTGGAGCGCCTGCGCAGTCTCCTGCTCTCGTGACGGACGGCAAGAGCGACGCCAGCACGTCGCGCAAGTCTGGACGAATCGATCAGTGGACGCACGAGCAGATAACGGAGCGAGTGCTACGGAGACGATCCGCACGCTTCAGTCTGACGAGGGCGAGCAGCAAGTGCCTAGCAACAGAGGCCGGGAGATAGATGCAGAGAGACAGAGACAACACTTGGAGCACTCAGAGTCATAGCAACGACACTGTTCGATTCATTCGCTCTCACGCACGCTCGCTCATTCGCTGAGCTGCTCACTCGCTCACTTGCAGAGCTGTTCACTCACTCACTTGCGCACTCACTCACTCGCTGAGCTTCTTCGCAGACATGTACTGTGCTGGACCGCCGTGGTGGAACACGCGCTCCTTTGCCGAGCTCTTCCAAACCCTGTGTGTAGTCGTAGCGCTTGGCCACAAGCACGGCGATGCCGACCGAGGTAGATCAAGCGTTGCGCTCCTTCTTGAGCTCTTCACGCATGTCCTCGAGTGTCTTCTCAGCGACGCTGATGCGTGGCGCTTCGGTCGCCCAAAAGTACGCGATCGTTGCCACCGACGACACAAATGCTGCGAAGTTCATCAAGTCGGTGAGGAGCTTGCCGCTGTCGCTGGCGGCCGCAGCTTTGTCCACTCGGAAGTAGATGAAGCAGACGACTGCCAGAACGAGGTAGGCGACTCCGGCGAGCACCATCACTTTCGCTAGCGCAACGACAAGGAGCGCTACACAAGCACGTATGCCAGTGCACGCTGTCGACAATACGTATCAGTCTATTGACGCAACACAGAGCAAGTGAGAGTGTACCATCACGACGGCTAGCCGTGCGAGCTTCGAGCTTGGACTTAGCGTCAGCAAGTCGTGCCGCCGCGGTCGTTTCAGCTTCGCGGGCAGAGACGAAGTCTGCATGAGCGCACGTGGTATGGCGGTCATTCTGCGTTTCGCCCACAGCAAGACTAACAGCAACACCAGCAAGACCAAGCGCACCAGTACCGCAACAGCGCCACACGAACACCAGCAGCATCAACAACCATGTCGAGCAGCGAGGCAACGAACGCTGCACAACTGAAGCCCATCGCGACCGATCGAGTCGCGGCAGCAAACCGCGGTATGACGCTTGCTCCGCCGAGTTCCAGCGCATTCGCCGCGAGCAGAATCGGATCGAGGTCGTGATGAAGAAGCGCCGGCACGAGCTTCAGGGGACCTTGTGGTGGAGCGACCCAGAGTACATGGAGCTGAAGCGGCAGCTTGTGGAAGCCGATAGTGAGCTCTATCGAGCTCTCGATGAGTGTTTTGCCGCAGAGCGCGGAATCGAGTACGCCAGACACGCTCGTACGTTCGTGCACGTGGCGACATCGTGTGTGTGTGCGTGTGCGTGGAGGCGTCCTCTTGCGTCTCCAGAGTGACTGACGCGCCTCGAATGCGGTGCTCTTGCTCTTGCTGCGCTTGGCGACAGAGAGGTCCGCTGAATGGCGCGCGTGGGCGGCATCAGCAGTGCGCCAAGTGCTGTCGGGTCAAGCACCAAAGATGGAGAAGCTGCAGTGAGCACCGCGTTGCGCTGGCTTGAGGGCTGATCGAGACCGAGACAAGACCGCGGTCAAGTAGCCCCTCGAGTGCAAGTCCGGCAGCTTCACAGCTCACAAGAGAAGCGCGAGGTCCGCCATGGCTGTTCTTTCGGCTCGGTGTGTCGTCCAGCGAGAGAGCACGTACGCGAGCGAGCGAGAGTGAATGGAGAGAGATCAGTGTCTTTGCGTTGACGTTGTGAGCTCCCAGTTGCGTCTGTCTGTGTGTCTGTGTGTCTGTCTGTGTGTCTGTTGCTACGCGCTGCGGTTCGCGCTCGACAGACTGAAGGGCGTGCGCTGCAGCGTGAGCACGTGACAAAGCGATTGGCGATGGCTCGTTCTTGAGTGCGACGGCTCGCACACTCGACGCTGGCGCAACGCGAGAGTCGATGAGGCGATGGTGGCGCTGACGGCTGTGAAGGATCAGCAGACGCCCAGAGCTCCGCATCTCTCCTCACTTGGTACTTGCACACACAAGCACACACAGACGCACACATCGAGAGGCAATCGAACCAACAGACAGACAGACAGACAGACAGAGCAGAGAGAGAGACAGCGGCAGTGTCGTGTAGATCTCTATGCGCTACGTCGTGCTTTGGTCGCTAGTACTTGCGCAGGAAGTAGTGCTGCAGCAGCGAGAGGTGGAAGCGCAGCGCGCTGCGGTGCTGCAGCGACGGGTCGTACGCGTTGAACCCCACGCGCTCGAGCTGCTCGAGGTACTGCGACGCCGCCACGGCCGGCAAGAACGCACTGCGCGCGCCACGCGGGAGCTCGGGCTTGAGCGCACGCGCGGCGCGGAGGTGCTCCACTGCGCGGCACGCGACGTCAAAGACCGCGGGCGCGAGCTTCGCGCCTTGCGACGGGTCCTGCGCCGCAGCAAAGTGGTCGTCTGCCGAGAGCCCGTGCGCGCGCAGCACGGCGTCCGGGAGGTAGATCTGCTGCAGCGCGCCGTGGTGCGGCGTCCCGCGCAGCAGCGTCGCGAGACCGATCGCCACGCCGGCGTGGCTCGCGGCGCGGTCAGCGCGCTCGTCGCGAATCCCGAGGCACTCGAGCGTCAGGTACAGCAGCGACGCCGCGGTCTTCTCGGCGTAGACCTCGAGCTCTGCGAGCTCCTGCGGCTGGTCCGTGTCCAGGTCCGAGTCCTACGACGTGAGGCGAGGCGACCGACCGACAGAGAGAGAGAGAGAGAGAGAGGAGCAGCGAGTGAGCGCACGAGGCGACCGACAGAGAGCGAGTGAGCGCCGCCGAAACGACAGGACGCAGCAAACACGAGAGCAAAGCGCGCGAAGAACGTACGCGCGCGTCGAGTAGCCGCTCGAACCACCGCCGCGTGAGGTCGTGGTCGTCGATCGCCTTTGCGAGACCGCGCAGCAGGAACGTCTCTTGCGGCGCAGGCGACGACGACGACAGTGGCGACGCGTACAGGTCGTAGATGCGCTCGCGCCACCACTGCATGCGGATCTTCCCCGTCGCCTGGTTGCTCCGGATCGTGTCTTTGATCGTCGCGATCTCCGAGTTCACTGCGCGCTGCACAAGCGTACGCACAGATGGATGTATGCACATGTGTGAGAGAGTGTGTGTGTCAGTCGCACTCGCGCCATTGCAGCTCTCGAGTCGTTCAGAGAGAGAGAAAGCGAGAGAGCCTCGCAAGCACGTACGATCGCAAAGTACGCTGGACGCACGTCTTGCGGAAGCAGCAAGCCGCAGACGTAGTTGTCGTAGTCGTGCTTTCTGTGGTCGTAGTGTATGTCCACGGGCGAATGCAAGTATGCGAACGAGTGCATGAGCAACGTCGCGCAATGCACACAATGAGCAGGCTGCTCGCACGCACTGCTCAAGCACACGACGCTGTTCGTACCGGACGAGCTCGCGCAGATGCAGTGCATCGTTCGGGTGCACCTGCGGCGCTGCTGTGTGTGCGCTTGTGCTGCTGAGCGCGCGCGAGACAGCGGGCGCTCGCTGCGTGTGCTTCATCATTGGCATGGGCATGTGCTTCATGTGCTTCATCGCCGGCATGTCGAGCAGCAGCTTCGATGCGCTTCGAGCTTGGTGCTTCATCGCCATTTCTGACAGTGTGTGTGTGTGTTTGGTTTGGCGATTTTGTGCGGCTGCCATTGAAAGTGCGAACCACCGGAAAGAGCGTTTCTAGACATTCCCGACAGAGTGTCAAACAAAGTCGAGGTGTCGAACAAACTTGAGAGCTGTCGCTTGCAATATCGACATCCAACAAGCCAGAAAATGTGAGTCCCGAGTCGACAACTGCACACTGTCAGCATCTAATGACTACACTCGACAATTAGGAACATGTCGACAACGATGAACCAATCGAGTTTGTCAAGACACACAACTGGTCGAATTCGGGACTCGACAGCTCAAAGAGCAACAAGGTGTTGTTCGGTTCGTTGTAGACAGCTCAAAGAGCAACAAGGTGTTGTTCGGTTCGTTGTAGCACGTTCATTCACAGCGCTCGCTCGCTCATCGAGACCATGCATGCATGCTCGCAGGGAGCATTGGCACTAGAGACAACGTCGATGAGCCCATCGGCGTGCAACAAGATAGACCGAAACTTGCGCCCGTATTCACATCCACACTCGCAACCGCACTCACGTGAACGAGCGATCGAGCAAGACGAACGTACTCATCGCTTCGTGCCGCACGCGACGTCGTCGTGACTCTTGCTCGCCTTGATCCGACTCGAGTAGTAACCAGCTCAAACTAGACAGACACACACAACCTTTCAACGCGATGGCTTCAGACTCGCTCGGTGACGCCTGTGCACACACACTCGAGTGCTACGAGCGCAACACAACACACACACGAGGACAAGATGCCTCTTAACGCGTGCGACTCTAGTTGGCAAGGCGACACGACGCACATGAAGACAGGATGCTTCTTGACGCGTGTGACTCTCTGCATGAGCGCAGGTGGTAAGGCGATGCGGCAGCGCAAGCGATCATTCAGCATTTTGCACAAGCAGCACCATCGACACCAACACGACCAGGAGCGTCAGCACCAGCACGAGCACCAACAAGACTGCTGGCACCAGCACCAGCAACAGCATCAACAACCATGTCGAGCAGCGAGACAGCGACGGCCGCACAACTGAAGCACGCCCCGACCGATCGAGTCGCGGCAGCAAACAGCGGTACGACGCTTGCTCCGCCGAGTTCCAGCGCATTCGCCGCGAGCAGAATCGGATCGAGGTCGTGATGAAGAAGCGCCGGCACGAGCTTCAGGGGACCTTGTGGTGGAGCGACCCAGAGTACATGGAGCTGAAGCGGCAGCTTGTGGAAGCCGATAGTGAGCTCTATCGAGCTCTCGATGAGTGTTTTGCCGCAGAGCGCGGAATCGAGTACGCCAGACACGCTCGTACGTTCGTGCACGTGGCGACATCGTGTGTGTGTGCGTGTGCGTGGAGGCGTCCTCTTGCGTCTCCAGAGTGACTGACGCGCCTCGAATGCGGTGCTCTTGCTCTTGCTGCGCTTGGCGACAGAGAGGTCCGCTGAATGGCGCGCGTGGGCGGCATCAGCAGTGCGCCAAGTGCTGTCGGGTCAAGCACCAAAGATGGAGAAGCTGCAGTGAGCACCGCGTTGCGCTGGCTTGAGGGCTGATCGAGACCGAGACAAGACCGCGGTCAAGTCGTTTGTCGAGTCTTGAGCTGGGCGAGATTGAGGTTGAGGTCGAGGCAGAGCAAGCGATGGCCAGACTCAAAAACAGACTCGCATCGAGGAAGAGAGCGGCTCCCAGACCCAGCGACGCGGCTCTCAGACACACCGAACATGGACTTGGTACGCAACAAGCACGTACTGACTGGACAAGATACGCGTTCCTCAGCAGACAATGACGATAGACTAGCGGCTGCTACTGCTGCCGTCAAGTCCTTGTTCGAGATGTGCTTGGCGGATGTGCACGTTGCGCGTTGTATGTTGTCCATTCGCAGTGCGTCCGCCACTGTCACCCTTGCCACGATAGTCTACGTGTGTGTGCGTGCAGTCCTAGACAAGCACTTCGCGACTCTGTGCACCGACTGCAAACACGTCTGCTCCTTGCGACGGCGTTGCTTCAAACACCCGAGTATCCGCGGCGCTCACAGACCCGCGCGCGTCGTAGTACGTGCGCTGGAGCTCGTTCGTGAAGCGCTCGACATTCGCAGCGGGAACGAGCGCGACGATGCAGCCGCCCCAGCCAGCGCCTGTGAGTCGCGCACCAAGCGCGCCAGCCTCCATCGCACACTCGACGAGCGCATCGAGCTCGGGACAGCTGCACTCGTACAGCTGCTGGCAACTGCGGTGGCTCTCGAGCATGAGCGCGCCGAAGCGACTTGCGACGCTCGCATGGTTGACAGTAGCGTCGGTGACGTCAATGTTGTCGGTGGCATCAGTAGCGTCGGGAACGACGTCGTTGTTGGTGACATCGACGGCGTTACTAGCGCTGGCGCCGTGTGTCTGCATACTCAAAGCCACTTCAGTAGAGACACACAGCTGCTCGAACGCTCGCGCGCGCTCCGCTTCCGACCAAACGTGCAGTGCGCGCTGCTTGAGGCGGTACCCAGTCGCTCGCGCGACCACTTGCTGTTTCACGAGCAACACAAGCCAAAGCGGCCATGAGTCAGTCGCACTCGTTGCTGACATCAACCAGTGCGTGCGACAGCCACGTCCGCATCCTGCCTATTGACGCTCGCCAGGCTGTACCAGAGCAGCTGGCGAGTCTGCAAAGAGCTCCTCTAGCGTCACCGCAAAGACCGCTTCCAGATCTGCGCGCGAGTACTCGTCACGCGCACACGCGATGGCAGCGAGCGTTTGCAGGTCGCGCAGACTCACAGCCGCACCGCTTGCTTGCTCGAGCGCCTCTTGCACTTGAACCAGTCGATGCATCTACATGTAGTGAGTGTGTTCGTCAGTCAGTGAGTCAGTCGCATGGCAATGACATGGCGACAGTCTCACGGCAACGGCATCGCATCAGGATCCATTGTCTCGTGGTCACACATACACACGCAAACACATGTACACATAGACGCATGAACACACGTACACTGCGGCACTGGCAGACAAGCAGACAAGCAACCAGGCAGACAGCCAACTAACAGTCGAGACCACGCTGCAAGCCTCACCTGACGCCACGCGCGACCAACGCCACAGTGCTTTGCGATCAGCTTGGCGGCGAGCGCGCACTCGACAACGCGCTTGTTGAAGCGCTCGGCGGCGTCGACCGCTTTCTCTGCTACGACCAAGCTGTTCGCGACGACGAACGTCAGTCCGAGCGGCGCCGTCGGGAGCTCCACCCGCGTCGCTTTCGCCGATTGCGACGCAAACGAGATGCACAGCGCACTGCCGCGCTGCGCGAGACACGAGATCGTCTGGTCCATCCCGCCGCCCATTGTCCCGACGAGCTGCTCTGCGACGCAGCACATCTCGGCCAGCTCGGCTCGCATCGGCACGCGCTATGGATCTAGTGCTCGAGCTTGATGTGTTTGCCTTGATTGATTGGATACTCTCACAGATGCGTGCACTCGGGTACATCATGCCGTTTGCAGACCGTCGCTTGTGCGCTCATGGTACGCTTTCGCTACTTGCTGATCTTGTCCTCATCTCCGTTCTTTAGTCAGTGTCGCCATGGTGCCGCACGCCATGCTGCTCTTGCGTCGCAGTTCTTGTGTCGCCGCACTTCCTCGTCTCCATTGTTGTTGAGATGACAGTAGATCGAGGCACTCTTTACCGTTTATTACTCGAATAGAGCGCCATTTGTGTGGACAACATCACGATTAGCTCCTTTTAACGATATCGAGACCAACGCCGAGCTGACAACGAAGACGACAGCAGACTGATCATCGAGCAGCAGCAGCGCGCTCTTCATGGCGACAACGCGTGTCCGAGCAGTGCCGCGGCGCTCGCTACGAGCGCTCGTTGCGCTCTGTGTACTGCTGGTGTTGTCACTCGAAAGCGCGATCGCCACTCCTGCGAACGATCTCGCGCTCGAAGAGCTCCAGCCGCGCTACAAGACTGGCGGCGTCGTAGACCATGGCTGCCACGCGTGTCGGAGCGGCAACTGCTCGCACGCCGTCGAGAACAAGCTCCCAGGCGTGTACTGCGGCGACCTCGTGATCACGTTCCAGCCGTGCTGCTGCGCGTACCGGAACGAGTGCATGACGACGATCTTCTCCGAGTCGTGCGAGTGCTTCAACAGCGCCGAGGAGGAGGAGCTCATGACCACGCGGTTCTACCTCTTCGTCGCGCTCACGCTCCTCGCGTGGGTCCTGCTCATCTACGACAAGATGTGCGGCGGTCCGTACAAAGTCGCAAACAGCAGCCACGTGCTGCTCGCGACCACGCCGTCGGCGGCGCAGAGCATCGCTGGAAGCGAGTCAGAGGACGACGACGACGACCGAGATGACTCGTCGTCGCCATCGCAGCAGCAGCAACAGCAGCACGAGAGCAGCAGCAGTGCTGGCGGCAACGACGATGGCGATGCGGACCGTGAGAGCGAGGACATCGCACGCGACAGAGCGCACGTGGAGCTCACTGTGCTGTCGAGTCCGAGAGCAACGAGCAGCGCGCCAACTCATTCCGAGCCATCTGACTCATCGCCATCGCCTGCCTTGTCGCCGACTGCACGCGCCACCGCGTCACAACATGCGCTCCTCGCTGCACAAACGAGCGACTCGACGGAAAGCGCATGAGCGCACCCTGTAGCGATATGTAGTGTGTGTGTCTGTGTCGGTGCTTGTAATGTCAATGCAAGTGTGTTGAGTTGGACGAATGCTCTCGGATGCATCGATTGCATCGATTGCATGCCTTGCACTTGGTGAGGATCGTACGAAGCATCTCGATGTGCGCGATCATCGCGATCATCGCCATTGGTGAATGCTTCCATTCGGGGTGCGTCGGTGGCCAAGCGAGTACCGCGCCACTGTCTGGTGGAAACAATACCTTAGCGTCAGTGTAAAAATGTTCAGACACACTTGTGCCACCGTCTGGCTGTGAATTGCACTCGCGTGCCCCCACAGTCGCAAACTCACTTGCTCGCCGCGAGCAGCTCCAGCAAGCGAGTGAGTACCAACCCACAGCACGCGTGCGTGCGCTCGAGAGATCGACGGATCGATCGACAGATCGCCCCAGCAGCTACAGCCGCATCCACGTCGTCGTCCACGTCAACGTCAACGTCCATGCCAGCGATGCCAGCGATGTCAACGACGTCTTCGATCGCAAAGCCGAGCGCGCGTGCGTGGCTCGCGCAGCACTTGACGCCGCTCGCGATCAAGAAGATGGCGCTGCTCGGTGTGCTGTCGGTGCAGATCGGCTTCCAGCCGCTGCTCATGGGCTGGTTCGCCAAGGACGCGACGAACGTGAGCCTCCGCGTCGGCGTGATCGAGCTCATGAAGTTCGTCATGGCGCTGCTGCCACTCATGGTGCGCGGCGAGCTGTGCGCCGAGATGAAGAAGTGGAGCTTCCACAACGCGCTCCAGACGACGGCAGCGCCAGCACTCATCTACGTCCTGCAGAACTACTTGAACCAGAGCGCGGTCGTCGTGCTCGACGGCGTGACATTCAACATCCTGAACCAGACCAAGATCATCTGGACCGCCGTGCTCGTGTACTTTATGCTCCAGCGGTACCAGTCGCGCCAGCAGATCGTCGCGCTCACGATACTCTGCGCTGCCGCAGTGCTCATGACCACGTCGTCGTCGTCGTCTTCGCCGAACGAGTCGAAAGACGACAAGAGCGACGCGATCACGGACGCCGCGTTCTTCACAGGCGCGTACCAGGCGCTCATTGCCGCGATCCTCTCAGCGCTCGCTGGCACGATCATCCAGCGCGCGCTCCAGTCGCAGAAGCGCAACGCGTACGTCGTGACAATCGAGCTGAGCGTGCTCGGCGAGCTCACGATCCTGCTCTGGTCGCTCACGTCGGGCGTCGGCGTCATGTCCAAGCCAAACGCGTCTGCTGACGTCCACGGCCTCACGCCGCACAACACGAGCGGCCACGACTCGTCCGTGGGCATCTGGGACGGCTGGACGCTCCTCACGTTCTTCGCGCTGCTCTGCCAGGCCACGGGCGGCGTCGTCGTGGGCTTCGTGATCAAGTACTGCGGGAACGTCGAGAAGAGCTTCGCCGTCGTGTTTGGCATGATCATCACGGCGCTGCTGGAGAACCAGTACAACGGCAAGCCGTTCGGCGAGCGCGGGCTCGTGGCGATCGCGATGGTCGCAGCGAGCACGGTCATGTACACGATGTACCCGCCCAAGCAGGACGCCGCGCCGGTTGTGACGCCCAAGAAGATCGACTCGACGATTCCGATCCACCACGACTACGCGCCGTCGGGGCGGAAGCTCGTGGGGACCTACGACAAGCGCGACGACGTGGCGCTCGAGCTCGAGCCGTTTCTGTCCGATGCGACGATCAGCAGTCGCAGCGCCGCGGACAAGCACGTCGTGATGGTCGAGACACTGCCGCGGTGAACGAACGCCCGGCGGCTTCATATCTATAGGTCGCCACACGCGCGAGTAGGACGCGCGACGGCTGCGCGACGATCGGAATGCATGAGAACGACGCCAGCTTCTCTCTTCTCTCTCTATTGACGCAAGGACAACTGACGATTAGGTTGACGTCGTCGTCGTCGCCTCTCTCTCTCTAACTGAGCGTGAACGAGTGGCGCAGCGCAGCGCTGATGTCTGAAGCAGACTCGTCTGGGCTGTTGTTGCTCCAGAGGAAGCCCACGTGGCCGTCAGGTCGCACGAGTGCAGCCGCATGCGTCGACGCGAACTCACGCCACTTGGCGCGACTGACAGCGTCCTGCGCCACGCGCAAGTGGTGCACCGCTGCGAACGCCGCGAGCTCGGTCGTGTCGATAGCTGATGCGTTGGCTGTGGCGCCGTCGTCCGAGAGCACGACGAGCGCGACGTGCCGCAGAAGCGCAGCGTGACTCGAGCTGGAACGAAGCAGGTCTTGCACATTTGCCTGCTGGAGCTGGGCGTCGTCGACAACGAGCAGATAGAGCACGTCGCCGACGTCCTTCATCTGCTGCTGTGCCATCACGTGCGCATGGAGTCCAAGTGTCGACGCTTGCTCTGTCGAATTTGTCGAAATCCAAAAGTGCGGAAAGCGTTCGCCGACGCGGAACTCTGGCGCAAACACGCCTGGCGACGCCTGCTGTGTCTGAGCGCCCGCTGCTTGGAACAGCGCCGACGTGTCGAGCGCGTCGTCTTGCATGAGCGCGCGAGCGCGGGCGCTCCAGTCGCTCGCGTTGTACGAAAAACCAATGTCAAAGTGGTAGAACAGCATCCCGAGACTCGCGCGCGCGTCCACGATCGCCTGCACGCGACGCCGCATGAAGGCTCCGACTGCGCTCGATGCTGCGTCGAGCAGTGCGAGCGGCGCTTTCCCTACTTTCATGACGTTCTGCACGACGTCGCGCTGCATCGCGAGTGGGAGGAACTTGAGCGGCGCAGAGTTCACGAGCGTCGCGAGCAGCTTCGCGTTGTTGTGCGAGACGTTGAGCGCGTTCGGGATCTTCATCGTGCGCTCGACGTTCCGGAGACTCAGCTGCGTGTTGAGCTTCGCGACGAGCTGGCGCTCATGCTCGTACGACCGCAGCAGTGCAGCTGTATCGAGCTGACTGGAGCTCTTGCCACTGGCGTCTTGCTGCTGGATCGCGAGCGCGAGCTTCCACGCGAGGTTGTGCGCGTCCTGGATGCCGGTGTTCATGCCGAGTCCGCCAGCTGGCGGGAACTGATGCGCAGCGTCGCCGACGAGGAACACGCGCTGGTGTGCGTCGTACTGCTTCGCGACGCGCGCGCTCATGCGCCACTGTCCGACAGACAGGATCTGTGTGTCGTCTGCTGCGCTCGGGGTCGGGAGGATCTGCTGCACGATCGCGCGGCACTGCTCGGGCGAGAAATCCCAGTCGAGGCTCTCCTGCGGCGGGAAGAACGGGATCTGGAAGACCCACTCGCCACGACTGAGGTCGTGCGCAATGAGCACGCCGATGACGTCCTTGTTAAACTGCCCAAAAGCGACAAATTCGACAAAACAAGTGTCAGCAACTCGCCCAAATCGACACGAGCACCTCGCAACCAGTCGACAACATCGCGTCGCCGTCCGTACAATGAAGTAGAGCATCGCGGGGTTCTCGCGCGCCGCCTTCGACAGCGCAGAGCTCGTAAAGTGCACGTTCACGATGCTCTGGAGGTTCAGAGCGCCTGCCATGTCAATGCCGCAGAGCTGTCGCACGAGACTGTGCGCGCCGTCGGCGCCAATCACGTAGTCGAACGACGCGCGCTCGAGCTCTTGCGTCGCACTGCGCAGCCTCAGACGCACGCGTGAGAGCAAGAGTGAGTGGGCAATCGACAGACATCAAGACGCAATCGACTAGCGCAGTAGAGCGTACGTGTGGCGGAGCGAGACATTCGTTCGTCCAGACGCTGCGTCGACGCTCAGATCCAGCAGCTCGACGCCGCGATCGACTGGCAGCGAGTGCTCGTGCAGGAACTCGGACAGCATCGCCTCAAAGCGGTTCTGCGGGAAGTGCAGGAACTGCGTCGGCGATATTGCAGCAAGCGCAGCAGCAGGCGACGACGCGTCACGCGGAATGCCTAGCGACCGAGCAGCACAGCGATCGTGAGCTCGAGTGAGAGAAGCGATGACCGCCTGACTAGCGCCATACGCACAGGGTCCGAACTGATCGATGCGCGCAAACTCGCGCGTTTTGCCGACGCCTGTGCAGTAGATGTAGTCGCGCCACTGCAGTGGACGAGAAGAGGAGCAATAGCAGAGCGTCAGCGATGTGAGCAATGCAATGCAAGAGTCGTGAGGACACACAAGACGCTGCACACACTATACCAGTGCACTTGGCGCAGCTTGCGCTTGCAGGCGGTCGTGGAAGCCTGGCATCGTCGCTTGCAGCACCTCCATCGTGCGCAAGTTGAGGAAGTGCGCCTGCGGGTGCGTCGTTGGCTGGAGCTGGCGCTCGACGATGCGCGTCGGGACATTGAAGACGCGATCGAGCAGAAAGCCCATGGAGAGCCCGACAGGTCCGCCGCCGACCACGAGCACACGCGGCGAGTGCCGGCGCATCAGCTGCGCGCCACTCATGCTGCTTTCGTGCGCTGCGTCACTGCTGCTGCTGCTGCTGCTGCTGCTGCTCGCGAGACGTGAAGACGGTCGATGTCGACGAATGAGCCTGCGGTCGAATTCGGCAATGCACGTCTTGTGCGATTGATACGCGCAAAAGACCTATCATTTTGTAATAGTGACAAAAACAAGGTTCACAAAGTACATCGATCGACTCAAACTCAAGATCGACACACCAGCATGCTCGCTTCAACATGCGCTGCTCCTGCGTTCGTGCCGATCGCGCTCACCAATACGCTCCATGCCGACAGCCGCGCTGTAGATGCACACGCTCGCTCGGCGCTACGCTTGGCACATGCGTTTGAGACGCGCTTTCGGCACGCGCCGACTGCAGTCGCGCGAGCTCCCGGTCGCGTCAACCTCATTGGCGAGCACATCGACTACGAGGGCTACGCGGTGCTGCCCATGGCGCTGCCACACAACGTCTTTGTCGCTGTGCACGCAAATCAAAGCGCTACGGCAGACGCTACACTCACAGTCGCGAACGTCAATGCATCCGCGTACGACGCAGCCATCAACGTCGTGATTCCAGACAT
Organism: Pythium guiyangense; assembly: GCA_003730235.1. Lineage (NCBI taxonomy): Eukaryota > Oomycota > Peronosporomycetes > Pythiales > Pythiaceae > Pythium > Pythium guiyangense. Next base: position 382,600 of record QXDM01000067.1, on the reverse strand, counting down.
CGCCAAAGACCAACCGCTGCCTCTCTCACACGCGACGACAGCTCGGACGGCGTGGACAACCTACATCCTGTGCGGCGTCATTAGTATCTGGAAGTGCTTCGCCGATGCAGCTCGACCTCGCGTGCACATTGACATGCTCGTGGACGGCGACATCCCTCCCAGTTGCGGCTTGTCGAGCTCGAGCGCACTAGTGGTCGCGTCAGCGCTCGCAGTCGCGTATGCGCTGGATCCACAGCGCGTGCCGATGCGAGCCGAGCTGGCCGAGATGTGCTGCGTCGCAGAGCAGCTCGTCGGGACAATGGGCGGCGGGATGGACCAGACGATCTCGTGTCTCGCGCAGCGCGGCAGTGCGCTGTGCATCTCGTTTGCGTCGCAATCGGCGAAAGCGACGCGGGTGGAGCTCCCGACGGCGCCGCTCGGACTGACGTTCGTCGTCGCGAACAGCTTGGTCGTAGCAGAGAAAGCGGTCGACGCCGCCGAGCGCTTCAACAAGCGCGTTGTCGAGTGCGCGCTCGCCGCCAAGCTGATCGCAAAGCACTGTGGCGTTGGTCGCGCGTGGCGTCAGGTGAGGCTTGCAGCGTGGTCTCGACTGTTAGTTGGCTGTCTGCCTGGTTGCTTGTCTGCTTGTCTGCCAGTGCCGCAGTGTACGTGTGTTCATGCGTCTATGTGTACATGTGTTTGCGTGTGTATGTGTGACCACGAGACAATGGATCCTGATGCGATGCCGTTGCCGTGAGACTGTCGCCATGTCATTGCCATGCGACTGACTCACTGACTGACGAACACACTCACTACATGTAGATGCATCGACTGGTTCAAGTGCAAGAGGCGCTCGAGCAAGCAAGCGGTGCGGCTGTGAGTCTGCGCGACCTGCAAACGCTCGCTGCCATCGCGTGTGCGCGTGACGAGTACTCGCGCGCAGATCTGGAAGCGGTCTTTGCGGTGACGCTAGAGGAGCTCTTTGCAGACTCGCCAGCTGCTCTGGTACAGCCTGGCGAGCGTCAATAGGCAGGATGCGGACGTGGCTGTCGCACGCACTGGTTGATGTCAGCAACGAGTGCGACTGACTCATGGCCGCTTTGGCTTGTGTTGCTCGTGAAACAGCAAGTGGTCGCGCGAGCGACTGGGTACCGCCTCAAGCAGCGCGCACTGCACGTTTGGTCGGAAGCGGAGCGCGCGCGAGCGTTCGAGCAGCTGTGTGTCTCTACTGAAGTGGCTTTGAGTATGCAGACACACGGCGCCAGCGCTAGTAACGCCGTCGATGTCACCAACAACGACGTCGTTCCCGACGCTACTGATGCCACCGACAACATTGACGTCACCGACGCTACTGTCAACCATGCGAGCGTCGCAAGTCGCTTCGGCGCGCTCATGCTCGAGAGCCACCGCAGTTGCCAGCAGCTGTACGAGTGCAGCTGTCCCGAGCTCGATGCGCTCGTCGAGTGTGCGATGGAGGCTGGCGCGCTTGGTGCGCGACTCACAGGCGCTGGCTGGGGCGGCTGCATCGTCGCGCTCGTTCCCGCTGCGAATGTCGAGCGCTTCACGAACGAGCTCCAGCGCACGTACTACGACGCGCGCGGGTCTGTGAGCGCCGCGGATACTCGGGTGTTTGAAGCAACGCCGTCGCAAGGAGCAGACGTGTTTGCAGTCGGTGCACAGAGTCGCGAAGTGCTTGTCTAGGACTGCACGCACACACACGTAGACTATCGTGGCAAGGGTGACAGTGGCGGACGCACTGCGAATGGACAACATACAACGCGCAACGTGCACATCCGCCAAGCACATCTCGAACAAGGACTTGACGGCAGCAGTAGCAGCCGCTAGTCTATCGTCATTGTCTGCTGAGGAACGCGTATCTTGTCCAGTCAGTACGTGCTTGTTGCGTACCAAGTCCATGTTCGGTGTGTCTGAGAGCCGCGTCGCTGGGTCTGGGAGCCGCTCTCTTCCTCGATGCGAGTCTGTTTTTGAGTCTGGCCATCGCTTGCTCTGCCTCGACCTCAACCTCAATCTCGCCCAGCTCAAGACTCGACAAACGACTTGACCGCGGTCTTGTCTCGGTCTCGATCAGCCCTCAAGCCAGCGCAACGCGGTGCTCACTGCAGCTTCTCCATCTTTGGTGCTTGACCCGACAGCACTTGGCGCACTGCTGATGCCGCCCACGCGCGCCATTCAGCGGACCTCTCTGTCGTCAAGCACATCAAGCGCAGCAAGAGCAAGAGCACCGCATTCGAGGCGCGTCAGTCACTCTGGAGACGCAAGAGGACGCCTCCACGCACACGCACACACACACGATGTCGCCACGTGCACGAACGTACGAGCGTGTCTGGCGTACTCGATTCCGCGCTCTGCGGCAAAACACTCATCGAGAGCTCGATAGAGCTCACTATCGGCTTCCACAAGCTGCCGCTTCAGCTCCATGTACTCTGGGTCGCTCCACCACAAGGTCCCCTGAAGCTCGTGCCGGCGCTTCTTCATCACGACCTCGATCCGATTCTGCTCGCGGCGAATGCGCTGGAACTCGGCGGAGCAAGCGTCGTACCGCTGTTTGCTGCCGCGACTCGATCGGTCGGGGCGTGCTTCAGTTGTGCGGCCGTCGCTGTCTCGCTGCTCGACATGGTTGTTGATGCTGTTGCTGGTGCTGGTGCCAGCAGTCTTGTTGGTGCTCGTGCTGGTGCTGACGCTCCTGGTCGTGTTGGTGTCGATGGTGCTGCTTGTGCAAAATGCTGAATGATCGCTTGCGCTGCCGCATCGCCTTACCACCTGCGCTCATGCAGAGAGTCACACGCGTCAAGAAGCATCCTGTCTTCATGTGCGTCGTGTCGCCTTGCCAACTAGAGTCGCACGCGTTAAGAGGCATCTTGTCCTCGTGTGTGTGTTGTGTTGCGCTCGTAGCACTCGAGTGTGTGTGCACAGGCGTCACCGAGCGAGTCTGAAGCCATCGCGTTGAAAGGTTGTGTGTGTCTGTCTAGTTTGAGCTGGTTACTACTCGAGTCGGATCAAGGCGAGCAAGAGTCACGACGACGTCGCGTGCGGCACGAAGCGATGAGTACGTTCGTCTTGCTCGATCGCTCGTTCACGTGAGTGCGGTTGCGAGTGTGGATGTGAATACGGGCGCAAGTTTCGGTCTATCTTGTTGCACGCCGATGGGCTCATCGACGTTGTCTCTAGTGCCAATGCTCCCTGCGAGCATGCATGCATGGTCTCGATGAGCGAGCGAGCGCTGTGAATGAACGTGCTACAACGAACCGAACAACACCTTGTTGCTCTTTGAGCTGTCTACAACGAACCGAACAACACCTTGTTGCTCTTTGAGCTGTCGAGTCCCGAATTCGACCAGTTGTGTGTCTTGACAAACTCGATTGGTTCATCGTTGTCGACATGTTCCTAATTGTCGAGTGTAGTCATTAGATGCTGACAGTGTGCAGTTGTCGACTCGGGACTCACATTTTCTGGCTTGTTGGATGTCGATATTGCAAGCGACAGCTCTCAAGTTTGTTCGACACCTCGACTTTGTTTGACACTCTGTCGGGAATGTCTAGAAACGCTCTTTCCGGTGGTTCGCACTTTCAATGGCAGCCGCACAAAATCGCCAAACCAAACACACACACACACTGTCAGAAATGGCGATGAAGCACCAAGCTCGAAGCGCATCGAAGCTGCTGCTCGACATGCCGGCGATGAAGCACATGAAGCACATGCCCATGCCAATGATGAAGCACACGCAGCGAGCGCCCGCTGTCTCGCGCGCGCTCAGCAGCACAAGCGCACACACAGCAGCGCCGCAGGTGCACCCGAACGATGCACTGCATCTGCGCGAGCTCGTCCGGTACGAACAGCGTCGTGTGCTTGAGCAGTGCGTGCGAGCAGCCTGCTCATTGTGTGCATTGCGCGACGTTGCTCATGCACTCGTTCGCATACTTGCATTCGCCCGTGGACATACACTACGACCACAGAAAGCACGACTACGACAACTACGTCTGCGGCTTGCTGCTTCCGCAAGACGTGCGTCCAGCGTACTTTGCGATCGTACGTGCTTGCGAGGCTCTCTCGCTTTCTCTCTCTCTGAACGACTCGAGAGCTGCAATGGCGCGAGTGCGACTGACACACACACTCTCTCACACATGTGCATACATCCATCTGTGCGTACGCTTGTGCAGCGCGCAGTGAACTCGGAGATCGCGACGATCAAAGACACGATCCGGAGCAACCAGGCGACGGGGAAGATCCGCATGCAGTGGTGGCGCGAGCGCATCTACGACCTGTACGCGTCGCCACTGTCGTCGTCGTCGCCTGCGCCGCAAGAGACGTTCCTGCTGCGCGGTCTCGCAAAGGCGATCGACGACCACGACCTCACGCGGCGGTGGTTCGAGCGGCTACTCGACGCGCGCGTACGTTCTTCGCGCGCTTTGCTCTCGTGTTTGCTGCGTCCTGTCGTTTCGGCGGCGCTCACTCGCTCTCTGTCGGTCGCCTCGTGCGCTCACTCGCTGCTCCTCTCTCTCTCTCTCTCTCTCTGTCGGTCGGTCGCCTCGCCTCACGTCGTAGGACTCGGACCTGGACACGGACCAGCCGCAGGAGCTCGCAGAGCTCGAGGTCTACGCCGAGAAGACCGCGGCGTCGCTGCTGTACCTGACGCTCGAGTGCCTCGGGATTCGCGACGAGCGCGCTGACCGCGCCGCGAGCCACGCCGGCGTGGCGATCGGTCTCGCGACGCTGCTGCGCGGGACGCCGCACCACGGCGCGCTGCAGCAGATCTACCTCCCGGACGCCGTGCTGCGCGCGCACGGGCTCTCGGCAGACGACCACTTTGCTGCGGCGCAGGACCCGTCGCAAGGCGCGAAGCTCGCGCCCGCGGTCTTTGACGTCGCGTGCCGCGCAGTGGAGCACCTCCGCGCCGCGCGTGCGCTCAAGCCCGAGCTCCCGCGTGGCGCGCGCAGTGCGTTCTTGCCGGCCGTGGCGGCGTCGCAGTACCTCGAGCAGCTCGAGCGCGTGGGGTTCAACGCGTACGACCCGTCGCTGCAGCACCGCAGCGCGCTGCGCTTCCACCTCTCGCTGCTGCAGCACTACTTCCTGCGCAAGTACTAGCGACCAAAGCACGACGTAGCGCATAGAGATCTACACGACACTGCCGCTGTCTCTCTCTCTGCTCTGTCTGTCTGTCTGTCTGTCTGTTGGTTCGATTGCCTCTCGATGTGTGCGTCTGTGTGTGCTTGTGTGTGCAAGTACCAAGTGAGGAGAGATGCGGAGCTCTGGGCGTCTGCTGATCCTTCACAGCCGTCAGCGCCACCATCGCCTCATCGACTCTCGCGTTGCGCCAGCGTCGAGTGTGCGAGCCGTCGCACTCAAGAACGAGCCATCGCCAATCGCTTTGTCACGTGCTCACGCTGCAGCGCACGCCCTTCAGTCTGTCGAGCGCGAACCGCAGCGCGTAGCAACAGACACACAGACAGACACACAGACACACAGACAGACGCAACTGGGAGCTCACAACGTCAACGCAAAGACACTGATCTCTCTCCATTCACTCTCGCTCGCTCGCGTACGTGCTCTCTCGCTGGACGACACACCGAGCCGAAAGAACAGCCATGGCGGACCTCGCGCTTCTCTTGTGAGCTGTGAAGCTGCCGGACTTGCACTCGAGGGGCTACTTGACCGCGGTCTTGTCTCGGTCTCGATCAGCCCTCAAGCCAGCGCAACGCGGTGCTCACTGCAGCTTCTCCATCTTTGGTGCTTGACCCGACAGCACTTGGCGCACTGCTGATGCCGCCCACGCGCGCCATTCAGCGGACCTCTCTGTCGCCAAGCGCAGCAAGAGCAAGAGCACCGCATTCGAGGCGCGTCAGTCACTCTGGAGACGCAAGAGGACGCCTCCACGCACACGCACACACACACGATGTCGCCACGTGCACGAACGTACGAGCGTGTCTGGCGTACTCGATTCCGCGCTCTGCGGCAAAACACTCATCGAGAGCTCGATAGAGCTCACTATCGGCTTCCACAAGCTGCCGCTTCAGCTCCATGTACTCTGGGTCGCTCCACCACAAGGTCCCCTGAAGCTCGTGCCGGCGCTTCTTCATCACGACCTCGATCCGATTCTGCTCGCGGCGAATGCGCTGGAACTCGGCGGAGCAAGCGTCATACCGCGGTTTGCTGCCGCGACTCGATCGGTCGCGATGGGCTTCAGTTGTGCAGCGTTCGTTGCCTCGCTGCTCGACATGGTTGTTGATGCTGCTGGTGTTCGTGTGGCGCTGTTGCGGTACTGGTGCGCTTGGTCTTGCTGGTGTTGCTGTTAGTCTTGCTGTGGGCGAAACGCAGAATGACCGCCATACCACGTGCGCTCATGCAGACTTCGTCTCTGCCCGCGAAGCTGAAACGACCGCGGCGGCACGACTTGCTGACGCTAAGTCCAAGCTCGAAGCTCGCACGGCTAGCCGTCGTGATGGTACACTCTCACTTGCTCTGTGTTGCGTCAATAGACTGATACGTATTGTCGACAGCGTGCACTGGCATACGTGCTTGTGTAGCGCTCCTTGTCGTTGCGCTAGCGAAAGTGATGGTGCTCGCCGGAGTCGCCTACCTCGTTCTGGCAGTCGTCTGCTTCATCTACTTCCGAGTGGACAAAGCTGCGGCCGCCAGCGACAGCGGCAAGCTCCTCACCGACTTGATGAACTTCGCAGCATTTGTGTCGTCGGTGGCAACGATCGCGTACTTTTGGGCGACCGAAGCGCCACGCATCAGCGTCGCTGAGAAGACACTCGAGGACATGCGTGAAGAGCTCAAGAAGGAGCGCAACGCTTGATCTACCTCGGTCGGCATCGCCGTGCTTGTGGCCAAGCGCTACGACTACACACAGGGTTTGGAAGAGCTCGGCAAAGGAGCGCGTGTTCCACCACGGCGGTCCAGCACAGTACATGTCTGCGAAGAAGCTCAGCGAGTGAGTGAGTGCGCAAGTGAGTGAGTGAACAGCTCTGCAAGTGAGCGAGTGAGCAGCTCAGCGAATGAGCGAGCGTGCGTGAGAGCGAATGAATCGAACAGTGTCGTTGCTATGACTCTGAGTGCTCCAAGTGTTGTCTCTGTCTCTCTGCATCTATCTCCCGGCCTCTGTTGCTAGGCACTTGCTGCTCGCCCTCGTCAGACTGAAGCGTGCGGATCGTCTCCGTAGCACTCGCTCCGTTATCTGCTCGTGCGTCCACTGATCGATTCGTCCAGACTTGCGCGACGTGCTGGCGTCGCTCTTGCCGTCCGTCACGAGAGCAGGAGACTGCGCAGGCGCTCCAAGTACACGTCCTTGGACTGGATCTCGAGCTCCAGGAGTGAGAGCTGGAGTCCGTCCGTTCACCCGTCAGTGAGTGCAAGCACACAGTCAGCAGTTAGTCGTCTGACACTTGGCAGCAAGCAGCAGACGCAGCATCGCTCCACCTCACACCACGTGCATGCGTCGACTGCTGTCGCTCTCTATCCACGCACCTCGGCGATGCGCGTTGCTCGCTCGGCTTTTGTCAGTTGAAGCTGCACGAGGACGAACTCTGCGCGCTGTTCCATCAGTAGCCGTCGGCGCTCGTCGATCTCCTCGGCGTACACTCGGATCTCGTCGCGGAGCTGCGCAGTCGAGCGTCGAGACGTAGCGACATCATGAGGTCAGCATGCACGAGAGAGTGAGCACTTGGATCGACAGCTTTTGCTTGTGAGCAAAGAGCTCAAAGCCGTACACATACAGTCGCGTCACACGAGAGCTCAAGGGATCGAGAGAGAGAGAGCAAGCGGTGTGCCTACCGTCGTGGTCGTTGCGATGCGCTCCAGGTCTTGAATGGCACGGAAGTACGTGTCATTGCGCTGATCAAGCGTCAATAGCCACACCAGCAGCAGCAACAACAACAGTGCCAACGATACAGATAGTGATCGTGAGTCTCGCACTCGCACTAGTCGCGCTCGCATGAGCGAGCGAGACGCGTACTTACTTATCAAGCACCGCAGACATAATGATATCGGTGTTTTCAAATGTAGACTCACATACACAAACGCCCTTTCAAGCCAATACTGGATAGAGCCTAAATAATGATGGCACATCTCGATACCTTATAAAGTATACTATCAAATATACCAGCTCATACAAAACATAGTAATTATTACTTGTATGTTTAATACCCCTTTCAATTAGATTTCAATTTGGCGTTCTCTAATCAGGCACTATACTGTGCACTGCACATGATGGCTTCAAACTTGCTCGCTGACGCATACAAGGACCAAGATATGCTTCATTTCCTTCAGCGTGACTGCAATTGTCGAGACGAGTCGACAGAGCGCTCGACCAGGAACGCCATCAACACCACCAGCAGCAGCACAGCCAGCGTCATGTCGATCAACGAGACATCGACCACCGCACCACTGAAGCACGCCCCGATCGATCGAGTAGCAGCAGCAAAGCAGCGGAATGACGCTTGCTACGCCGAGTTCGAGGTCGTGATGGATAAGCGCTGGGACGAGCTCCCACCGGGCTCGTGGCAGTGCGACCCGGAGTACATAGAGCTGGAACGACAGTTTGAGATAGCCCGCAGCGAGTTCTATCGAGCATACGATGCGGGCATCGCGGCTGAGCGCGCAATCGAGCACGCCAAGCGCATTCGTACGTGTACACGTGCCTATGACTATGATACATGTGACGATAGTACTCTGGCTGTGTGTGTGCGTGTGTGTGTGCGTATGTGCGTATGTGTGTGGCCTATTGCGCCTCCAGTGCAACTGATGCATATCGATGTGGCGCTTTTGCTCTCTCTTGCTGTGTTTGATGTGTTTGACGACAGAGAGAGTCACGGAGTGGTGCTCATGGGCGACGTCAGCAGTGCGCCAAGTGCTGTCGGGCCGACCACCGAAGAACGAAAAATTGCAGTGAGCACTGCGTTGACTTGAGTTCTGACCGAGTCGAGACCGAGACCGCGACTGAAGCCACGACGATGTCGAGTCAAGTCAAGGCGCGTCTTGAGTGCACGCGCGGTAGCTCAGGTGAGGGGCGCTAGCTTGGTGACGACTGCCCCGCACTACACGTACCGGTCAGTGAGCAGCTGAGCGAGTAAGCGAGTAAGCGAGTAAGCGAGTGAGTGAGCGAGAGAATGAAGAGATAGAGTAGCGTGGTTGCATTGATCTTGTGTGCTTGTTAGTAGCAGCTGCAGCGCCGCTCCGTCTCACGCCGCGTGCATGCGTTGATCGCTGTTACTATATCTCTGTGCACCTCGGCGACGCGCGCTGCTCGCTCGGCCTTTGTCAGTTGAAGCTGCACGAGGACGAACTCTGCGCGCTGTTCCATCAGTAGCCGTCGGCGCTCGTCGATCTCCTCGGCGTACACTCGGATCTCGTCGCGGAGCTGCGCAGTCGAGCGTCGAGACGTAGCGACATCATGAGGTCAGCATGCACGAGAGAGTGAGCGCTGGACTCTATAGTTTTCGCTTGTGAGCAAAGGACGCGAAGCTGCACGCACACACGCACACATCCTATGATTCACCACGACCAGCTCAGCAGATCAGACAGAAAGTCTTTCGTATGCCCTACGTTTCACCGAATCAATCGGTGCTCTTGCTCCGGAGCGCGTCGATCATGCGAATGTCGTTGCGGCTCGAGAAGCGCTTGCACCGGCACGTTGCTCCTCACTGATCGCACCAAGATGAACGAACAAACGTTGTTGGTCCAACTGATTGTGTTATGAGGTGCGCGGCAGGCGCGCAGTACGAGTCTCGCGTAGCTCCTTGTCCACTTGCTGTCACTCGATGCACCGCACGATGCAGGCGAGAGCTATTTCCGCTGCTTCTTGCTGTACGCTGCTGCGTCCGCAGCTTGCTGTTGTTGTTGTTGCTGCTGTTGCGTCACACTGCTGCTGCTGCTCGCATTGTTGCTTGTCGTCGGGTCCGGACTCGCGGTCGGACGCCGCTTCGCGTCCAGCGCCGCCAATTGGCCCTGAAGCTGGTCCTTCTTGAGCTTCACGCGGTTCTCAAACTCAAACCCGCTCTTGAAGTAGTCGAGCCGCGACGGCGCCGATATGTGCAACAGCTCCTCTTCAATGGCGCACGCCTATCGACCGTGAACGAGCGATACAACCACACATCCGCCGCAACATGTGAGCTCCCGAGCCAAGACGCAGCGACGATTCAGTACAAACGACGTAAAGGACGCACCACTTGCAAGAGGTCTTCGTACGTCGAACACCGGCTCGTGTACGCGTCGCGGATCTTGGATCGCACGGCTTGCCGCTCTTCGATCGTCAAGTACATCCGCCAGTCTTGCATGCTCGTTGCAGACTGCGAGATGCTGCGCGTTGTTGCAGGCGCAAGTGCGCTTGGGCCGCCGCTGCCGCTCGCACTCATGGACGACGATGGCGCTTGGCCGCGAAACGCGCTCTGCGACGACACGGGCCGATTCAGCACGCCCGACGACGTCACGGCGCGCAGCATCTGTGGAGGATTTGTGTTGGGCGTCGCGTGCAGCACGGACGGGATCGAGTTCATGCCGACGCCAAGGTGCGAGCCGAGTGTCCCGCTGCTGCTGCTGCTGTGGCCCATGACTGGATGGCCGCTATGGCCGCTGTGTACGACGTGGCTGCTGTGTCCGCCGTGCACGTTGTGTCCGCCGTGTCCACTGTGTCCCGACACGCCGCCGCCGGCGCCGCCGCTGAGTGTGCGCTTGAGCGACGGGATCGACGCAGCCGCCTGCGCACCGCCGTTCGCGCTGTCTTTCATCGCGCCGATGTTCATGCTCGCTGGCTCTGTTCGCGCACGCGCAGCTCGTCTCGTTCTCCTGTGCAGCCGTCGGTGCTCACTCGCGCGCGAATGTGCTGCTGCTGCTGCTGCTCGGACGTCACGCGCAGCGCCTGCTTGAGATGCTGCTGCTGCTGATACTGCTTGCGCTGGTGCAAATGGCGAGGGGGGCTTCCGTTTTTTCTCTCGCATCGTCGCCGATGTGCGCCACACGACAGAGACACACTGTGTTTTGTCACTATCGATCCGAAAAACATACAGAAACCAAGTGAAAGTGCACACGCATGGTCTCCCTGGATTTCCGCACTATCCAGGTGCCGCAAAGAGTCAGACGTTGAAGCGCCAGCACCAGCACCAGCTCCAACGAGCTCCAGCTACTATGAGCATCAGCTCCAGCAAACTCCAGCTCCAATGAGCTCCACATGCAACAAGAGCGAGCGCTACACACACAGCGCCAACAGGCATGCATTTGATCGTGTCAATTGTTGCGCTACTCGCACTCTGAAGGAGCACTCGTGCGTCCGTCTTCTACAGACTCCAGCATCCGCATCTAAGCAACGATGATGACCACCGAGCACTTGTGGCTCTTCAGTCGTGCGGCCACACGACTGGCGCAAACGCGTCGCAGAACTCGTCAAAGCGCATCGTCAGCTGTGTCTCGAGGCGCCGCACGTCTGCGAGCGCAGCACTGCAGCGACTGTCGGATGCACGCGCTTCAAGCGGTACACGCGTGGTCTGTTCGCGCTCGCGAGCAGCAGCCAGCTCGCGCTGAAGCGCGCTCAAGCGCTGGTCATGCGCGCGAGCAACGATCTGCTGGCGCTGTTTCTTGCCTCTCGTGCCGCGTCCATTGCCTGTTCTGCTTGATTGGGTACGCTGCTGCTGCTTCTGTTGCTTCTTTTGCTTCTGCTTCTGTTGGTGCTGCTGCTGCCGTGTGTGCATCGACCGATGGAAGCGACTGCGCCACGCGTCGCTCAGCACGTAGCCATAGACGTACTCGCCATCGTCGCTGTCGTGGTCGCTGTCGCCGTCACTGTTGTCACGGCTGTCGCTTTCGTCAGACTCGATCTCGAATGCGTCTGCGTCATCGCGGTACTGATGCATTGATGGAGGCGCTCGTGCACTTGAGCTGACAGCTGCAGCTATCGGCGCGGAAGATGGTGCTGGTGGTGGAGGATGATGATGAAGCGCAGCGCTTGCTGTGTTGCTGCCTTGTGCGAATGCAAGCATCGACTGCAACGGCAGTGGTAGTGGTGGCAATGGCGCATAGCTCGGTGTGAGCCACGTCGACTGCTGTGTGTGGAAGATGCGCGGCCATGCCTCTGGGAATGGGAACGGCGGTCGAATGTACTGCGCCGACGCGCTGGCGTTCGAGCTGCTCATGTTCATGTTCATTTCATTGCGTTGAGCGATCTCCACATCCTGGCACTTGGATTGTAGAATGCCACTTTGATACAGCACATGCGAGCCAACGTGGTCACTTCATGTGCTACCATCACTCAGACACTTTGCATCGCATTTGAGAGGGTGATGTGGTCACACCACTCCGTGTGGCCACACCACTTTGCGAGTTTGACTGGAAGCGAGGTCAAGAGCTCCACACTCACGCGCGCGCATCGACCAAGCGACGACGACTGCAGCTCCAGCGACTGACTGACTACTCGCGCGGTGCTCACTCGACCTCGACCACAGCTTCGTCACACACATACACCTGCCTGTCTGTTGTCTACGCATCAGCACAATGCCACCACAGAAGCGCGGACGTTCGCAAAAGAGCAAAGTCGAGAGCGCAGACGATGCATCGGCAGCAGCAGCGGCGCAGCAGCAGCACGCAGGCGGCGACGAAGTCGAGATGATGGACGAGGACTCGAGCGACGACAGCGACAGCGACAGCGAGAACGACCTCACATTTGCGGAAAAGGGCAGCGACGACGACGATGACGATGATGACGACGAAGACGAAGACATGGAGGATGCGTCGAGTGGCGCGGGCAAGCAAGACCGCAGCGTGAACGTCGAGTTTGTGTTCTCGGACCCGCGCGAGTCGCACTTCCACAGCGTGAAGCAGTTCCTGCTGTCGTACTTGCCGCCGTCACAACCGTTCGATGTCTCGGGTCTCGCCGACGCGATCGTGAACCAAGTCGCGACTGGCACGATGGTGTGTGTCGACGGCGAGGACGACGTGTACGGCTTCATCACGGCACTGAGCCTCGCGCGGTACGCGTCCGCGACGAGCATCCAGCAGATCCTGCAGTACGTCACGAAGAAGTGTCCATCGAGCGACCTCGCGCGCTTCCAGTCGATCTTGAACACCAAGTCGGTCGGCTTGCTCGTGAACGAGCGCATGGTGAACCTGCCGTACCAGCTCGTACCAGCGATCCACTCGGCGCTCCACGAGGACATTGAGTGGGCGATCGCGAACGAAGAGACGGCGGAGCTGCGCAAGAGCTTTGAGTTCGACTACTTCCTCGTGCTCGCGTCGTGCGCCGTCGAGTCGAGCGGCAGCGGCAGTGGCAAGAGCAAGGGCAAGAAGACGAAGACGCAGTACGAGCAGACCGTGAAGCTCTTCCACAACTTTGAGGACGAGTTCCTCGAGCAAGAAGCCGACGTGGCGTTCGCGTTCGAGACGCCCAAGAGCGACCGCGATGCAGTCGACTCGTCGAACAAGACGACGGTCGTGCTGCTCATTGAGCGCGCGAAGCACAAGGCGGCGCTCGCGACCATCTCGGCCATGATCAACGCGTAGAGAGCGAACGAGAGGTGGTCTTGTGTCTATTTAGCGTTGCAATGAAAGGCGCCGCTGTCGCGAGTGGCAGTCTGGAGGACGGCGAAGTCTTTGGTAGTAGTCAGTCGTCGTCTGTGAGCTCGTGGGCGTCAGCTGTGCTGCTCCATCCAGTCCTTTGCGAGACCGATGCTGTTGCGCAGACGACGCAGCTCGACCTCTTCCTCTGGGCGGAGGAACCGACTGCTCAGACGTCGGTCTGGTGTCTTGAGCTTCTGCTGGTGGTGGTCTGGAGACGCACTGCGTCTGCGGACTCGCCCGTCGTGGTCCGCTCTGACAGCACGAAACGTCTGCTCGAACGAGATGCCATTGCGCCAGTACGACGCGTTCGTGCGCAGTGGCGACAGAGGTGCAGCGGGCCAGTCTCGGTCGAAGTGATGCGATGACCTGTGCTCGTCTTCGTCGTGCTGCTGCTGTTGTAGCGATGGTGCATTCGACACGGTGTGCGCTGGACGTCTCGGCGCCGCGCGCTTTGAACCGCCGCCACTGCTCTTGAGCTCCGTCGTGATACGCTCGACTGCGTCTTGCGAGAACGACGCGAGCTTCGCTTCGAGTGCGCGGAGCTTCGCTTTCTGCTTCGCGACTGGCGAGAGCTCCTCTTGTTCAGCGGCTTCCGCTGGCTCCAGGTGACTGCGGCTTGGGCTCGCAGCGCGTGTGAGCGAGCGCGGTGACAGGCGACTGACGCGCCACGCTCGACTCTGCCAGTCGCCCAAGTCGTTGTTGTTGCTGTTGCTGTTGCTGTTGCTGTCGTTGTTGTCGTGATGTGAATGAGACGGTTGCTTGACCGATGCTGCTACCTTGCGTTCATGTGGGGAGAGTCCGAGATGCGCTGTTGCGCTCGCGACACTGTCGGCTCTGTGCATTGCGCGTGCGTCAGACGAGTGCGCACTTCCGGCGCGCGCGAACGACGGTGCGACTGGCGCGGCAGCGCGCTGGGTCTTCTCGTGGAGCTGCATGGCCGCAGCAACGATTGCCGCCTCGGCGCGGTCGCGCTGCTGCTGGATCGCAGTCTGCATCTCACGCTGGATGTCGGCAACTTTCGCGAGGTACTGTTGCTCAAAGACCTCGAGGCGCAGTGCGAAGCTCTGTCTCGCAGTGATGGCAGCAGTAGTAACAACAAGCACCGTAAGTCGTGTTGTGTAAGCATGAGCGAGTCGCACAGACTCCGATAGACCGACAGACCGTACAACACAGTGCGGTACCTCTTCGATCTGCTGGATCGAGCGCTCCAATGTCTGTTCCTCTTGCTTCTTGACGAACGCGAGCTCTTCGAGCGCTTGATCCAGGAGCGCGTGCATTTGACTTGTTGTCGACTCGCGCTCGGCAGTGAGACGATCCACGTGCTCACACAGAGCGTGCACGTGCTCGTCAATTGACAGCTGTGGACGCGCACGAGATCGCGAATGCTGCTGCTGTTGCGTGTCGTCGTCGTCCGTCGAGCTCGCACCTGCATCAGTGTCGTCGGGACCCACGCGCCGGCGAGACGCAACGCTGCTGCGTCTGCTTTGTGCGCGCTGCGGCGAGACAAACACTTGACGGTGCTCTGGTGGATGTCGACGCGTAGTAGCAGTAACAGAGTAGCGTCGCGGCGGCGATCGCGACACTCGTGGTCGCGCTGCTGTGACGACTCTACAACTGCGCTCGCGCTTCGCAGCTGTCGGTTGACTCAAGAAGATGCGGCGGAGACGCTCGAGCTTGCTCGTACTCGAGCGATTGCGAGCGCATCGACCTCCAGCGCTGCTGTCACTGCTATCGTCATGACTACTGCTATCGCTACTGCTACTACTGCTATCGCTATCGCTTGAGCTGCTGCGACTCGAGCGATCGCTGCTCGCGCTCCAAGGCGTGCGCTGCTGCTGCGGCATTGCTCGCGTCTTTTCGAGGTCGTCGTTGTGGTGTATCACTTCGTAGTGAACACTCATTGAAGTGGACCACTTCAGCGCAAGTTGAAGTGATTGATCCGACAGTTGGGCGTCGTTGTCTAGCTCTGTCAAGGACTAGCAGCCACTATGACTTGGTCTTCGCGAGCGCTTCATTCTCCAACTCGCTGCGGTGTGCACAGACACGATGGCGTCGATCCTTGCGTACGCGCGTGACACGTTCCTCCACGTCTGCACCGTGATCGCTCACCTTCTCCACCTCGATCAGCTCGTTGCGATCGGACACAGCACCAAGTCCACGACGAGTGCTCGGAGCCGTCATGATCGTGCGCTCGAAGCTCCACCAAACACCGTGACAATTGAAGCACTGAGTCCACGGACGTTCTCGCACGAGACTTCACTGCCGTCGCAACAGGCGTCACCGCGTCCAGCAGCATCAGCAACAACGACAGCCGCTCAGCCACAGCAACAAGACGAGGATGCAGAGCAGGAGACACACCCGATCGAGTCGAGCTCGCATAGCGACGTCAGCGAGATCACGCCGGCGTTGGTCGACACGGAACACGCGACGTCTGATGACACGACGCAGCGCAACACATCCGGTAATGTCGACACGACCGCGCACGAACTGATGGTGCTCCCGACCGCGCACGACCTGATGGTGCTTCCGACCAAGCAGTCTGTGAGGCAGGAGCCAGAAGTGCTAAGCTCTGCCACCACCGAGTCTACGCCAGCAGCACCTACAGAGACGGACAAGGTTCCAGCTCCATCAACACACACACCAGAAGACAACAACATCCCAGCAGCAGCCACGACTGCGCGCGAGTCTGTGCCTGAAGACAAGCCTGCTCCGCTTGAGCACGCCGGCAGCGAGCACGACTTGCTTGCTGCTGCAGCTGCTGCTTCTGCGGCGAGTGCATCTGCTGGTAGCTCATCTGCCGAGTCGCCGTCGCGTGCAACAAGCGACAAACCGAGTCCGCTGAGCGACACCACGGACGATCTCGACCGCGTCTCGACCGAGTCGAATGCGACGGACGACACTGAAGAAGACCGCGTCCGAGCGCTCGATCAGTCGTTTGGAAGCGACGATGTGCCTGACAAGCGTCGCGTGAAGAAGGACAAGTCAAAGGGCATCTTGAAGGACAAGTCAAAGGGCAGCCAGAAGGACAACCAGAACGACAACCAGAAGGACAACCAGAAGGACATCCAGAAGGACAAGTTGAAGCGTTCAAGCCGCCAGAGTGGGTCGAGAGGTCCGAGACGCCGGAGCTGGTCGGCGTCTTCGTCGAGCGACGATGAAGATGCGCTCAAAGCCGAGATGTACGCCGCGAGTCCGCGCTGTCTCCCGCCGCTCAACCGCGCAGCGTTCACGACGATGTGAGTTGCCACAAGTGTGTGCATGTCTGCATTTCTAACAGTGTCGTTCGGTTTCTGAACGTGCTTGTTGTTGTCCTGCCGTTTCGTAGCCCTTTCTAAAGACAGCGCCACTACGATGACTATGATGACGTACGACTGAAGAGAGAGAGCGAGCGTACATGCTCGCGCAGTTTGGGCTTGGATGCGTTCAGGGCTCGATCACAACTGCAGCTCGAGGCGTCCAGGAGGCAGTTGGTGCATGCTACGCTCGATATGTCCGTCAGTTTGGAATCAACCGTGTCTTGTGTCCTCGTTGGTGTCTTGTGTCTCTGCCTCATTTCTGCCTCATTCAACGCGCTTGGTCTGGTGCACACAACTCAACTTGCCTCGCCACGCGCACTCGACTGAAGCAAGATGTCGCGTCGCAGGCAGAGCGACGACGACCAGACCAAAATCAAGTGCACTGTCAAGCTGAAGCACCACTCTGAAGAAGCTCTGGCTGCGCGCGCCAATGCCGTCAAGGTCGACGAGTACCGAACGAGCGCGACGTGCTCGTCGTGCTTCGCGACGCTCACTGCCGAGTCGTACAAGGTGGTCTCGTCTCGCACTGTCAAGCTGAAGCTTAACAAGATCAACAAGTACCATGATGTGACGCAATGGCTCTGACACGCATCCACGCCAAGCAGTGCGAGGACTTGGATGACGAGAACGCACTTGTAGGCACGTTTAGGATGATGTAGTTAACTGACTAAACGTACAAGGTGCCTGCCGTGTGTTCTGGGGCAGAGACACGAACGGTGCGCGCAACATACACACCGTCGCGACGCTCAAGATGAATGGTGAAGCGTGACCAGGTCGTCTCCAGAGAGCGCAGCGTGATCAAGACAAGTGAGATGGGCTGTGCCTTCGGGTGCAGCCCGTGGGTAGCGGCGACTAGCTTAGGATTGACTAGGCAGTCTGGAGGACGGCGAAGTCTTTGGTAGTAGTCAGTCGTCGTCTGTGAGCTCGTGGGCGTCAGCTGTGCTGCTCCATCCAGTCCTTTGCGAGACCGATGCTGTTGCGCAGACGACGCAGCTCGACCTCTTCCTCTGGGCGGAGGAACCGACTGCTCAGACGTCGGTCTGGTGTCTTGAGCTTCTGCTGGTGGTGGTCTGGAGACGCACTGCGTCTGCGGACTCGCCCGTCGTGGTCCGCTCTGACAGCACGAAACGTCTGCTCGAACGAGATGCCATTGCGCCAGTACGACGCGTTCGTGCGCAGTGGCGACAGAGGTGCAGCGGGCCAGTCTCGGTCGAAGTGATGCGATGACCTGTGCTCGTCTTCGTCGTGCTGCTGCTGTTGTAGCGATGGTGCATTCGACACGGTGTGCGCTGGACGTCTCGGCGCCGCGCGCTTTGAACCGCCGCCACTGCTCTTGAGCTCCGTCGTGATACGCTCGACTGCGTCTTGCGAGAACGACGCGAGCTTCGCTTCGAGTGCGCGGAGCTTCGCTTTCTGCTTCGCGACTGGCGAGAGCTCCTCTTGTTCAGCGGCTTCCGCTGGCTCCAGGTGACTGCGGCTTGGGCTCGCAGCGCGTGTGAGCGAGCGCGGTGACAGGCGACTGACGCGCCACGCTCGACTCTGCCAGTCGCCCAAGTCGTTGTTGTTGCTGTTGCTGTTGCTGTTGCTGTCGTTGTTGTCGTGATGTGAATGAGACGGTTGCTTGACCGATGCTGCTACCTTGCGTTCATGTGGGGAGAGTCCGAGACGGTGCCGAGACAGAGTTGAACTGTCGGCACAAGTAAGCATCGTGTAATCGAAGACAGCGTATCGTTTCTAATCGAATGCCTTTCATTTCTACTTTACCACTTTGCATGTCAATCATGACGCGTGGACCGAGCAGATCAAGCTTGCGCACGGCGGTGCTGCTCGTGCTCAGCGCGATTGCGATCTGCTGTAGCGCGAGTGTCGATGCGCAGTCGCACAGCTCGCGGTCTGTGCACCGAGCAGGCTCCGCGACGCAGCATCGGTCGCACGACCGCCATCATGCCAACCCGAGCGACGACGATGGCGACGAAGACGAAGATGAAGATGAGGACGACTGGGATTTTATGAGCGACGCTGCGATCCTCTCACTCGCTGCGCAGCAACAGCAGCAGCAACACTCTGCAACAGCAGCGACCGAACTCTGCGCACAGACGCTCCCGCTAGCGTATCTGAACGACGACTACTGTGACTGCGCCGACGGGAGCGACGAGCCACGAACCGCTGCGTGCTCGCACATCTTGCCGCCAGAAGTGAAGGTGTTCCAGTGCGGCAGTGGCAGTGATCAGGCTATCGCGTCTGCGCTCGTCGGCGACGGCGTGTGTGACTGCTGCGACGGCAGCGACGAGTCTTCGGCTCGCGTCGCGTGTCCAAACACGTGCGCCAAGCGCCAGGACGAGCGCATCGCGGCTCTGCAGACACAACTCGACGCAGTGCACGACGGCCTGCACGTGCGGGACGAGTACACGGCGCAGTACAGCGCTGCAGTCGCGCGCTTGCGCACAGCGCTCGACGAGACGCTCGGCGTCGCGACTGCGATCCAGCGCGCGTTCGAGTATAAGCAGTCGCAGCTGACAGCGCGCGGGACGCAGCAGCCGTCGCCGCAGGAGATGCATCAGCTTGAAGCGATGTACCAGCAGCTCCGGGGCTGGCAGTATCGCGCGTACGTGCAGCAACAAGTGCTCGCGCCTGCGACGTTCGAGGACCGCGAGTGGAAAGCGCCGTTCGCAGCGCTCGTCGGCGCGTGCTTCAGGTTTGAAGCGAACGAGAAGGAGCTCAAGGGCGGAACCGTGAACGTCATCCCGCGGACGTACGTCTTCTCGCTCTGTCCGTTCCAGAACCTCACGCAGCACGAGCCGTCGTACCCTGCGTGGACGCGCGCTGAGCGTCGCGCCAAGCACTCGGACAGTCCATCGTCGGAAGACGACGACACGCTGCCAGACGCGCCGGCGCCGATCTTGCTCGGGATCTGGAGCGAGTGGACGGCACCGAGCGGTGCAGCGAGCAGCGTGACGCGTCGCACGCAGCACTACAACTATGGGCACCAGTGCGCGAACGGAGAGCACCGGCAAGCGCACGTCACGATCACGTGCGGCGCCACGGACCGCGTCGAGTCGATCGAAGAGAACGACATGTGCGTCTACACGGTCGCGTTTGCGTCGCCCGCTGCGTGCGACGAGCGCGAGCGCGTGGCGCTAGAGCGCGAACTCGAGCGTCTGCAGCGTAGTGGAGCGTCTCAAGACTCTGCGTCGGTGGCTTCAACCCACGAAGAGCTCTAGACATGAGAGACTAGCATCAGGACACTTGTTCGCTCACTTTGAACTCGCACGTACCTTCCGCAGCCACTCATGCCAGAGCCGGCGAACGTGAGCGTGCCTTGCCCATGGCGCTTGCCATTGAGCCACTCGCCGTCGTAGACATCGCCGTTTGGGTACTTGAGACGTCCGCGGCGGTAGATCGAGCCGTCGTCGCCGAGTCGCCAGGACCCCACGTCGTAGACCACGCCTGCTGCTCCTGGCATCACTTGCTTGCGCTGCTGTCGCTCCTTGTGTCTGTGCGAGTGCGTCGATGATCGGATCTCGCGTCTTGTGAACGAACGAGCGAGCGAGCGACGGGTCGAGCAGAGCAGACGCACTCGTTAGCAAGAGCAGTTTGTCTGTCCGTCTGACAGGCAGACACAGAGAGGACTTGCGCTTGCGGTGTCCAAGTAGACGAGCGCTCCAACGACAACGTCGGCGCTGTGCGCACCGACACCTCCGACGTGCCTTGACACGCACAACCAGCCAGCTCGAGGCAAGAGCAACGTCGATCCTGAAGCGACTGCGCCGAAGCTTCCAGACCGACTCGATGCAACCGCTGGCTTGCGACGATGCGACTGACTACGGACACACGCATGGCCGAAAGCGTTGGTGTTGGAGCCAATGCCTGCCAGCGTACCGATCCAGCACTGCATCACGAGCGAGCGTCTCGCACTCTCCACTCTCGCTCACTCACTCTTGAATCCGCTTCAGACTGCAGATCCAGCTCATCTTCCACTTGCTACTGCTGCTCCTATCGTCGTCGTCGTTGTTGCGCACCAACCCACCAGCTTCTCCACGCCGTCTACTTCTCGCCATCTACCTCGTTCGTCTTTGACGCCAGTCCACGGTCGCTCCAACTCTCGTCCAAGCACCACGCACCAAGTCTCTCTCGCTCTCACTCGTTCAAGATGACACGCTCCACTCCGCTTCTCCGCACGGCCGTCGCCACTCTGACGCTGCTCGCCAGCCTTGCGTCCGCACACACGTGGATCGACTGCATCGACCACGACCACAACGTCGTGCTCGAGAAGAGCGCGGCGTGGGTCTTTGGCGGCGTCAAGGGCAACGGCGTGTGCGAGGGCTACATCCGCGGCTACGCCGGTCGCGGCGACGCCGACATCAACACGAAGAACACGTACAAGATCGCGCGGTCGCGGCTGAGTGAGCCGGGCATCCCGCTCTGCGCCACCTCGTCGGCTGACGGCTACGCACATGGCAACAATGGCAATGGCAACAATGGCGCTGCTGCAGCTGCTGACAGTTGGCGCAAGCCTGTGACCGCGCGCGCCGGCGACGTGCTCTACTTTGCGTACCTCCCGAACGGCCACGTGGCCAAGGACCTCTGGGCACGCACGACGCAGTACGCCATCTACTCGAGCGGCGTCCCGGGTCGCGAGCTCAGCTTCACGACCGACCTGAGCGACACTCTGGTCGTGAACGGCTCGCGCCACGCGTACGACGACCTCCAGTGCGGCGAGACGCTCGATCGCCACGGCGCGCCGTCGCACCGCGCGGGCGACCACGTCCCGTGCGTCGGGAGCTTTGCGATCCCGCGCGACGCCGCGCCGGGTCGCCACCAGTTCGTCTGGGCGTGGGCCATGTACACCGAGGGCACGACGTACGACGGACCCGCGAACTTTGTCGACTACCTCTACACCTCGTGCTTTGACGTCGACGTGCGCGCGCCGTGATCCAAGAAAGCATGAGAGAAAGCGACAAGGAGGCGGCGAACTGGCGCTGAAGTCAGGCTCCAGTCGTGGTTGTCGTCGCCACCTCTCGCTCTCTGCGTGTCTGCATATCGTCTCGTAGTCCATCGTCCGTAGCGTCTCGACCACTCACTTGCCTCTGAATCCGAGCATCCATCCGCTAACTCGTCTGGCCATCTCCTTTGTCGTCTCTCAGTCACATCTACGACTGCCACCATCACCACCAATGAATGATGGTACGAGAGCTACTTCGTTGCCGTGAGCTCCTGACGGATGCACGTGTAGTTCAGCCTCGCGCCTGGTCGCTGCTTGCGTCTCTCTACGTCGCCTTTCGCCGCTTGCGCGCCTCGAACTTCTGGTCGAACTTGCGCCGGAGGTTGTGCGGCAAGTTGTCCGCGGGTTCCCACGTGAGGTCGTCGTAGCCGACCCACTTGATCAGGTACTTGAACGTCTTGAGCTTCGTGTCCTTGTCGCGCGTGCTCTTGCGGTCGCGGATCTCCTCCACGACGTACTCGTTTTCGCGCACGGGCTGACCCTCGAACTCCTCGATCAAGTCCTTCGAGACGTTCTCGGCCGGCTCCCACGTCGTCTCCTCGTAGCCGACCCACTTGATCAAGTACATGTCCGGCTCGCCGAACGACCGGCCCTTGCGCTTCTCGAGGATCGTCTCGACCTCGTACACGTCCGGGTCCTCCGTGTCAAAGAGGTCGTTCGGCTCGTCGTCCTCGTCGGACGAGAGCACGACCTCGACCGGCGGCAAGTTGCTCGCGTCCTTGCAACTGCTCTTGTCCTTGTCCTTGCTGCTGCTCTTGCTCGCGCGCTTCGTCTCGCGCTCCGAGTCGCTCGACGACGACGTTGCGCTCTCAGACGAACTCGACGAAGACGACGACGACGCTGACGACTCGCTCTCGCGGCGCCGGCGCTTGGCTTTCGCTTTCGAGCTGCTGCTACTTGAGCTGCTGTTGCGAGCGTCTTTGCGCGACGCCTTGCGCTTGCTGCTGCTCGCTTTCGCAGGCGCTTTCGACTTGCTCCCACTTGCGCTCGCGCGCGCTGCTTCGCGCTTGTCGCGGCGCTCCTTCTTCTTTTGCGCGTGCGCCGCGGCTGCAGCCGACGACGCGAGCATGTCTTCGTTCACGCTCCGCGCGTGGCTCGCGCTCTTGCGCTTCTCGTCGCGCATTGTCTGCTTGAGTGTATCGAGCGAGATCTCGGTCGTGAGCGCCTGGTCTTCGCCGGCGCGGTACGACCGCATCCAGTCGCGCATGATGAGGTGCTTGCGGGACTCGAACACGAGCGACTCGAGCATCGGCACGCCACGCAGAGCGCCGAGACTCAGCTGGTCCTTTGTCGTGTTGTAGAGCCCAAGTGACTCGGGCAGCTCCGTGCAGAGCGTCACGAGTGCGCGGTCCACGAGCACGGACGACTGCTCGAGGCTCATGCTGCGTCAGTCGATAGCGGCACTCGCGCTTCTCTTCTGCTGCAGCTCTTGCTTACTTGCTTGGCGCTGATTGATGTGGCGAGATGATTGTAGTGATAGTGAAGAAAAAGGTTGTTATCACTTGTCAACTCTAGCCGCATTAGCCGCATGTGATTTCAATAATTGCGTGTATGTACATTACACACCTTAAATTGGTACAAATAAGACATATTCTTATCACAAATAAGAAATATAGTCTTTGTACATCGCTTTGCAAGAGCAACATGCATCTCTCTTTGCAAGAGCAGTGTATTTCTCTACAAGAGCCAGGTTGTTGATCCCCTGTTTTTGCGCATTTCCTCCCTCGCAACGAAGAAGAACGGGAACTCGCACACAAAGAGCTCGCGAGTGCACGACACCTGCTTGCGTCGCACGTCCGTCTGCGTCTCTACTTCATTTGCGAGAGCTACACACGACAGACATCGACTGCCACGGAGCGGCGGCGGCACCATGAGCGCGATCGAGAGTCTCCTCATTGACAGCGACGACGATGACCTCGGCGACATGGATCTGAGCAACATCACGCTCGAAGACATCTTGCGCGAAGAGGAGCTCGCGGCGCAGACAGCGAGCGGCGCGGCAGCTGCGAGCGCCGTCGAGGGGAACACGCCGGACGACGACCTCTTCTTCTCCCCCGCGACGCTCACGCTCTCGATTGCGCCAGTGCCGGGCATGGAAGTCGTCAAGGCGCCGACGAGCAACGGCAGCGGGGCGACGCCGCTCGGCGGCGTAAACGCAAGCAAGAAGCTCGACCGCGCCAAGAGCTTGACCGAGATGAGCGCAGGCGGCAACGCGGCGCTCGCGACTGGCGCGGCGCACGTCACCGGCGCGCACTTTCGCACGGCGCTCGAAGTCGCCGAGGCGCGCGAGAAGCAGCTGCTGAGCTGCGTCGGCGTCGAGCTCATCTCGCCGCTGCAGGTGAAGCGCCGGCTGCGAGCGAACGCGCGCACAAAGAGCGCGAGCAGCAAGAAGCGCGGCGACAAGAGCGCAAAGGCGAAGGCTGCAAAGGCGAAGAAGGTCGTCGCTGTTGCGTCGGTCGAGAGCGCCGCGGCTGGCGACAAGAGCAAGTCGACCGGCGTCGTGAAAGTGCAGGCGATGGACGCGATCAGCCGGCAGCTGCGCAAGAACATCGAGTTCAAGGAGTTCGGCCCCGGGTCGCCGACGGTCGTGGCGATTCACTCCAAGTTCATCGCGATCGGGACGTCGAAGGGCCTCGTGATTATCTTTGACCACTTCCAGAACGTACGTACGTCTGTTGCTGTCGCTTGTAACAAATGTGCACACTGAGTGACTGTTGTCTGGTGATTGCTAGATCCGCCAAGTGCTCGGGAACACGAGCGACGCCGAGACGGACGGACCGATCACTGCGATCGACGTGTCGCCTGGGAGCGACTACCTCGTTTGCGGCTTCCAGAGCGGCCGCATCGTACTCTGGGACATGATCAAAGGCACGTCGCTCAAAGCCGTGTCGGACGCGCACGAGAACCCGGTCGTGAGTCTCCGCTTCCTCAAAGACCAAAAGGCCGTGCTCGTCTCAGTCGACACCAAGTACGTCGTCTGTCTGTGTTGTATGAGATTTATGCTCGTGTATCTGACTGCAGCTGCTCTTATATCCGATGTATCCTGACATTTGTACGACTATTTGCAGTGGCATCGTGAACAAACTCAACTTTTCCAAGATGATGGGCATGGTCTACGTCGTGGACGTCGACCCGATCTACGACGGCTCGGCCGGCAAGATCCTCTCGATCTCCGTGCTCCCGCAGTCGGCTGGCAACGCCAAGATCTCGCACTTGACGGACCAGTACTGCCTCGCCGCGCTCAGTAGCGAAAAGGTCACGTTCATCATTGCGATCGAGCCCGAAGTGAAAGTGCTCTACCGCTGGGCACGGCCAGACGACATTGGACACGACGACCCAGTGCTCCCGTCGCTCGCGTTTGCGTGGATCTCGTTCCCTGGGAGCTCGCGCGCGCTCGCGCCAGTGCTGTCGCGCGGCTGGGGGAGCCACGTGCAGTTCCTCGAAGTGGTCTTCCCTGGCGGTCAGCACCACGCCCACGCGCGCCACGGGTGGCCGACGTTCGACGAGCACGACCAGATCGAGTGCGGCACGGACATCATGGCGATCCAGTGGCTCGGCGACCAAGTGGTCGTGTACCTCACGTCGAACGACGAGATCTGCGTGTACGACGTCATGTCGCGGCAGGAGCTCGAGGTCGTCGACGTCTCAAGCCTCGAGCTCGTGTTCGCGTCGTACCGCGGGAAGAACGCGCGGAGCTTCTCCAACAGCTTCCGCGGCTGCGACAACATCCTCTACCTCCTCGGCCTCAAGGAGCTCCAGACCGCGCGCGTGCAGCCGTGGACGCAGCGCATCGACACGCTCGTGGACGAAGGCGAGTGGCTCGAAGCGCTCGCGCTCGCGCTCGACCACTACGAAGGACTAAAGGTCGCTGCCGCCGACCGTGCTGCGCGCGACCGGTTCCCGCCCGTGTTCTTCCGCGACAAGCAGAACGACCAGTGCCTGGTCGACATCCTGCACATGTGCCAGACGAACCAGCGCACAGGCGAGAAGGAGGACGTCTTTCGGCACGAAGAGAGCGCGGACGAAGTGCGGTGGGTCTGCGGCGAAGAGCCGTACCCGCCGGAGATCGCCAAGAAGCTCGAAGAGACGCTCCAGAAAGCGCGGAGCGGCCAAGTCACGAAGAACTTTGTCCCGATCAGCGTCGCCGAGCGCGTCGCAGACCTCTTGATGGAGTACGTGCGCCTCGCGATAGCAAACGCGCCAGCGAGTGCGTCGACTGGCACGAGCGCGCCGCCGGTGTGGAGCAAGAGCGGCTTGAAGCTTGACCTCGCCAAGAGCCACTACCAGATGCTCGCAGGCGTGTGCATCGAGTACTGCGCGATCATCGGCCGCACGGACCTGCTCTTTGGCGAGATCTTCAACCGGTTCAAAGAGGCCGGGAAGGCCGACGTGTTTGTCGAGCTCCTGGAGCCGTACATCCTCTCGGAGAAGCTCCGGAGCCTCTCGCCGCTCGCGATGCAGGAGTTTGTGCGCCACTACAGCGCGAACGACAAGCTCCCGCAAGTCGAGCAGTGCATTCTGCACCTGAACGTCGCGGAGCTCGACATGGACACGATGCTCAAGCTCTGCCACGATCACGAGCTCTACTCGGCGCTCATCTACATCTACAACGAAGGGCTCCAGGACTACACCACGCCCATTGACGTGCTCCTGGACGCCTGCACAGCCGAGCCAAAGGCGAAAGCGAAGAAGACCGTCGCGCGCACAGCGAGCACTGGGAGCCGCGTGAGTAGCCTCGCGTCGGCGTTTGGCGGCACGACGCGCACGCACTCGATCGGCTCGAAAGCGCCGTCGAGCGACGACGTGCTCTCGGGCGAGCGCCGGCGCCGCGTCTACGGCTACAAGCTGCTGCTCTACCTCGCGTACTCGCTCAGCGGCCGAACGTTCCCGCAGCACGCGGCGATTCCGCTCCAGCGCCTCGGCCAAGTGCGGTCGCAGATCTGCCATCACTTGTTTGAGAAGACAGTCGACGGCCGCACGGGCGTGTTCCCGCGCCTCGCGACGCTTGTGGCGCTCGACGCGCGCGAGCTGTTCAACATCCTCGCGCGCTTCTTCGATGACGCGAACGTCGACTTTGACGGCGAGAAGAAGAACGCGGCGTCGAGTCGCCCCACGAGTCGCTACGACTCGGCGCGCAACGCCGGGCTCGCCAAGTGCCCAAGCCGCCTCTCGATGGTGCTTGACCTCGCCGAAGTGATCTTTGGGACCCCGACGGCGTCGACCGCGTTCAGCTCGGTCGAGCACGGCCACTTCTTCATGTTTGAAGCGCGCTTGCTCAGCGGCGGCGCAATCGATCCGCAAGAGTACGCGGACGCGCGCGCTGAGGCGCTCGGCGAAGCTGCTGGCGCCTCGAGCAGTGCGTCGATGATGGACTCGCTCATGAACTTCCTCGCGCTCGGACCCGCGTCGCTGCTCGCTGGCAGCAGCGCCACGACAGACACGACGGCTGCGGCGCACGACGACGAGGGCTTTGACAAGGCGGGTCGCCAAGCGATGCTCGTGCGTTTGCTCCAGAAGCTCCACAAGGACTCGTACAACCACGCCGAGCTGCTCGCGAGCGTGATCCACGAGAAGATGAACCGCGCCGCGGTGCTGCTGTACAAGGAGAAGGGCGACTTTGCGCAGGCCGTGGCGTCGTACTTGGCCGACGACGACCACGACTTCCGCATGCAGGCGTTCAGCTACATCCGCGTCGAGACGGACAAGCTCGTGGACGAAGACGTCGACGACGCGACGCCGATTCGGCGCAAAGTCATCGAGGACGCAGTGCTCACGCACGCGGGTGCGCTCATGGACACGGACAACTACGCGTTCGTGGTGCTGATCCTCGGGCAGTTCCCCAACTTGAACAACAAGGTCATCCAGAAGTTCATCTCGATGGGCAAGACCGGCGCGAAGCTCGAGTTCCAGTACCTCAAGCTCATGCTCATGGGCTCGGGGACGACAAAGGCCGGCGGCGACTTGGGCGAAGAGGCCGACTTGGTGAAAGAGCTCCTCGACCGCTCGAAGCTCCGGATCGCAGACGACCCGTCCGTGCAAGAGCGCTTCGTGCTCCTGTCGTGCGAGTACGAGCCGTCCGGTGTGTTCCCGTACCTCGAGTCGCACGACAGCTACAAGGTCGACGCGTGTCTGAAGCTCTGCAAGGACTTTAGCATCACGGACGCCGAGGCGTACTTGCTCGAGCGCACGGGCGACGTCACGGGCGCGCTCACGCTCATTCTCCAGAGCCTCGAGCAGAAGCTCAAGATCCTCAAGCCCGCGCTCCGCGGCTACAACGCTGCGACGTCTGCAGCGTCAGCGTCGGCAGCTGCTGGCGCGTCCGACGTCCTCGGGACTCCCGCGCCGTCGGCCGCCGCGCGTCTCCAGCCGAACGACAGCATCATCGAGAGCATGGCGGAAGGTCGCGACGCGATGCAGACGCTCGAAGTCGCGCTCGCAATGTGCCAGCGCAACTCGCTCCGGAACCGCGACGAGCAGGCCGAGAAGCTCTGGTTCACGCTCTTGGACAAGCTCCTGCGCATCCAGAACGCAGTCAAGCGCGCCGTGAGCTCCAAGTCAACGGCGCGGATCACGACGCGCAGCGGCGGCGGTGGCGCGCAGACGGCGTTCCAAGTCGCGCTCAACGAGCTCATTCGCGTCGTGCTCGAGCGCATGGCGTCGTCCGTGTCGCTCAAGTCGATTCTGTTCAAGATCACGAACGAGCACGGCAAGGGCGAGTTTGGGGACTTCCGCCCGACGATCTTCGGCATGCTCGACACGTACAACTACGAGCAGACGATCTACACGACGGCGAACGGCCTCATTAGCGTCGACCTCTTTGACCAGATCACGACGCTCAAGCGCGCGCGCGCCAAGTGCTACGCGCCGCCGACGAACACGTGCGCGTACTGCAACGTCGCGCTGTCGAAGCCGCCGTTCGGCATGGCGCACTCGGGGTCTGCGAGCAGCGAGAAGTGGAACCTCGTGACGTCGATGGTGCTCGTCATGGCCGGCCAGGCGTTCCACGAGTCGTGCGGCAAGGCGTGGCAGCAGGGCGTCGACTCGAGCGCGTCGTCGACGCTGTCGACTGCAGCGGCGAATGGCGGCGCGAAGCCGTCGATGGCGCGGCAGCAGAGCATAGCGAGCACGACGGCGAGCGACGCGTCCGCTGCTGCTTCTGGCGACGACGAGACGGGCAGTCGCCTCCAGAAGAAGCTCCCGAGCACGCGGCGGTACTTGAACCGACTCAAGAACGCCCGCAAGAGCGCGCGGCGACAGGTCGCGCCGCACGTCGTGCTCGAGAGCCTCATTCGCGAAGAGAACGGCCGGAACAAGTACCTCAAGAGCTCGCGCGCGGTCTTCTCGCTCAAGCCCGACCCAGAGCAAGCGGCACGGATCAAGAAGCGCATTGGCAAGCGCACGCCAGGGTCGCTCCCCGTCGAGCCGATCCAGCGCGGCGGCATCTAAGCGCCTGCGAATGAGTGTGTGAGCGCAATGGGAAGACCAAGAAGATGACAAGAGAGAGCGCGTGTGTGAAGAAGATGAAGAAGATGATGATGTGTGCTTTGGAATGAGCAGTTGAGCGAACTTCGTGACTCATGTGTGCGAGAGCGATGGAAGCGTACTGCGACCATTGAATGCTCCGACTGAGTGGCAGGAGAGACGACAAAGGAGATGGCCAGACGAGTTAGCGGATGGATGCTCGGATTCAGAGGCAAGTGAGTGGTCGAGACGCTACGGACGATGGACTACGAGACGATATGCAGACACGCAGAGAGCGAGAGGTGGCGACGACAACCACGACTGGAGCCTGACTTCAGCGCCAGTTCGCCGCCTCCTTGTCGCTTTCTCTCATGCTTTCTTGGATCACGGCGCGCGCACGTCGACGTCAAAGCACGAGGTGTAGAGGTAGTCGACAAAGTTCGCGGGTCCGTCGTACGTCGTGCCCTCGGTGTACATGGCCCACGCCCAGACGAACTGGTGGCGACCCGGCGCGGCGTCGCGCGGGATCGCAAAGCTCCCGACGCACGGGACGTGGTCGCCCGCGCGGTGCGACGGCGCGCCGTGGCGATCGAGCGTCTCGCCGCACTGGAGGTCGTCGTACGCGTGGCGCGAGCCGTTCACGACCAGAGTGTCGCTCAGGTCGGTCGTGAAGCTGAGCTCGCGACCCGGGACGCCGCTCGAGTAGATGGCGTACTGCGTCGTGCGTGCCCAGAGGTCCTTGGCCACGTGGCCGTTCGGGAGGTACGCAAAGTAGAGCACGTCGCCGGCGCGCGCGGTCACAGGCTTGCGCCAACTGTCAGCAGCTGCAGCAGCGCCATTGTTGCCATTGCCATTGTTGCCATGTGCGTAGCCGTCAGCCGACGAGGTGGCGCAGAGCGGGATGCCCGGCTCACTCAGCCGCGACCGCGCGATCTTGTACGTGTTCTTCGTGTTGATGTCGGCGTCGCCGCGACCGGCGTAGCCGCGGATGTAGCCCTCGCACACGCCGTTGCCCTTGACGCCGCCAAAGACCCACGCCGCGCTCTTCTCGAGCACGACGTTGTGGTCGTGGTCGATGCAGTCGATCCACGTGTGTGCGGACGCAAGGCTGGCGAGCAGCGTCAGAGTGGCGACGGCCGTGCGGAGAAGCGGAGTGGAGCGTGTCATCTTGAACGAGTGAGAGCGAGAGAGACTTGGTGCGTGGTGCTTGGACGAGAGTTGGAGCGACCGTGGACTGGCGTCAAAGACGAACGAGGTAGATGGCGAGAAGTAGACGGCGTGGAGAAGCTGGTGGGTTGGTGCGCAACAACGACGACGACGATAGGAGCAGCAGTAGCAAGTGGAAGATGAGCTGGATCTGCAGTCTGAAGCGGATTCAAGAGTGAGTGAGCGAGAGTGGAGAGTGCGAGACGCTCGCTCGTGATGCAGTGCTGGATCGGTACGCTGGCAGGCATTGGCTCCAACACCAACGCTTTCGGCCATGCGTGTGTCCGTAGTCAGTCGCATCGTCGCAAGCCAGCGGTTGCATCGAGTCGGTCTGGAAGCTTCGGCGCAGTCGCTTCAGGATCGACGTTGCTCTTGCCTCGAGCTGGCTGGTTGTGCGTGTCAAGGCACGTCGGAGGTGTCGGTGCGCACAGCGCCGACGTTGTCGTTGGAGCGCTCGTCTACTTGGACACCGCAAGCGCAAGTCCTCTCTGTGTCTGCCTGTCAGACGGACAGACAAACTGCTCTTGCTAACGAGTGCGTCTGCTCTGCTCGACCCGTCGCTCGCTCGCTCGTTCGTTCACAAGACGCGAGATCCGATCATCGACGCACTCGCACAGACACAAGGAGCGACAGCAGCGCAAGCAAGTGATGCCAGGAGCAGCAGGCGTGGTCTACGACGTGGGGTCCTGGCGACTCGGCGACGACGGCTCGATCTACCGCCGCGGACGTCTCAAGTACCCAAACGGCGATGTCTACGACGGCGAGTGGCTCAATGGCAAGCGCCATGGGCAAGGCACGCTCACATTCGCCGGCTCTGGCATGAGTGGCAGCGGCTCATACGTCGGCGGCTTTGCCGAGAACTTGTTCGATGGCTTTGGCGTTCTGAGCATCGCACGACGCCAGCACCCGCTCACGAAGCAGTGGCTCCCAGGCGAACGCTACGAAGGCGACTTTGCGCGCGGTCGGCGCCATGGACTTGGCACAGCCAAGACGCGCAGCGGCGACAGCTACACTGGCGCATTTGTGGATGACTACTACCACGGCAAAGGCTCCTGTGCGTTTGCGAACGGCGATATGTACGACGGCGACTGGGTCCACGGCAAGAAGCAAGGACACGGCGAGCTACGGCTGCGCGATGGCTCGAGCTACGTCGGCGCGTTCCACCAAGACGCGTTCAATGGCTTTGGACGCCTGCTCTTGGGCAGTGGCGGCAAGCTCGGGTCGTACGTCGGTGACTTTGTCGACGGCAAGCGCCAAGGCAAAGGCGTGCGTGTATACGGCAGCAGCAGTAGCAATGGCGGCGCACAGCCGGAGCGGTACGAAGGCGAGTGGGTCGACGACGAGCCGCATGGCGTCGGCGTCGTCGAGTGCGCGAGCTACAAGCTCGTCGGGCGCTTCGTGCGCGGGAAAGAGTGCGGGCACGGTGCTATGTCGTTTGCGAACGGCGAGCGCTATGAAGGCGACTTCTTCGACGGCTTCTTTCATGGCCACGGCACGTTCGAGTATCGCGACGGCGGTGTCTACGACGGAGAGTTTGTCCAGTCAAAGCGCCATGGCACAGGTCGGCGCGTGTTTGCAAATGGCGACGAGTACATTGGTGACTGGGCAGACGACCGCATGCACGGTCATGGCCGCCTCACAAGTCGCCGCGAGCTGTCGCGTGGCGCCCGCAGTGTGCAAGTGTACGACGGCGCGTTCGACTGCGGCGCGCAGACTGGCGACGCTGTCATCTCGTACGAGTTCACGCCAGTAGACGCAGCGACACGCTTTGAGTACACGCAAGAGTACGAGTTCCCGCTCGATTCTGGCTGCTGGTACTGCGGTCGTAGCGCATCGACATACGTTGGCAGTGTCCTGCGCGGTGCATTCCATGGCTCTGGCGAGTTGCGCTCACCGGACGGAAAGCTCTGGCGCGGCAGGTGGGTGAACGGCAAGCTCAGTGGCATGGGCGAGCGCATCTACTTGCCGCTCGCATTTGCTGCAGTGCTCGAGCGCGAGAAGGAGCGGCATGCGAGTCGCAGTGAGAACAGCAGCAATGCACGTACAGTCACGACGAAGCTGTACAAGATCGTCCAGTACGAGGGCGAGTTTGTCGACGGCGTGCGTCACGGCAGCGGGGAGCTGCTGTACGAGAACGGCGATCGCGTGATCGGACGCTTTGTCCAGGGCTTTGCGCATGGCGTGGTCACGTACCGCTTCGCAGGCAGCGGCAAGGAGCGCTTCGCTGTGTTTGAGCACGGACAGCGCGTGCGCTGGCTCGAAGCCCACGAAGAGGACGCTATTCGAGCACAGGAGAGCGCAGATGCAGCCGCACATGCAGCAGTAGACGCACAGCGAAGCAGTGTCATCCGCGCGCTCATCGCATAAGCTGTCGTCAAGCATTCGCATTGTGAACCCATCGTCCACTACCGGTCTTGCAGCAATTGCGGTTACGGTCGCACCCTTTTGATCTCTGCTATACACGAGCAATTGGCCCTCTATATGAGCAACGAGCTGTTGGCGCGGACCATTTTGCACGAGAGCATGGCGTCGTCGGCTGCAGGTGGAGGTGGCGGCGGCGCAGACAGCGGTGCTGCGAGTCTGCGGCGGCTCGCGGCCGCGGTCGAGAACTTTGCGGCGCAGCTGCAGTGCGCGATCTGCCTCTGCGCGTACGCGAACCCATCGTCGCTGCCGTGCAACCACTGCTTCTGCGAAGAGTGCATCCACCGCGCGCTCGAGCTCAAGCCCGTGTGTCCGATCTGCAAAGCGCCGGCGAAGAAGCGCAAGCTGCGCTTCGACTCGATGATCTCGCAGCTCTTGCGCGCAACGGACATGCTCAGCGCACCGCCACCATCGACTGCATCGTTGCCATCTCCATCAGCTGCAGTGGACGCTGCTGCTCTCGAAGAGAAGCCACCAGCACCAATAGCAGCAGCAGCACCAGTGCTGCAACCATCGAGTGCAAACGGCACGGCCGAGCCGCCTCGTACGCAGAAAGCACCGCCAGCAGCGCATAGCAAGCGCTTGAGCAGCCAGGCACTCGCGCCGACGCTCTTTGCGCCGCGCGGACGCAAGACCGAGCGCCGCGCGAGTGCCGCTGCAGCGCCTTCGAGTCCAAACGCCCGAGCGTCTGCGCCACCAGCGCGCGAAGTAAACGGTGCAGCGGCAGCTACGAACGGCGCAGTGCCGCACGAGCCGCTGCCGCTCAACGGTCCGTTCGAGAAAGGCGAGCTCGTCGAAGTTGCGTCGCGCACGTGGGTCGGGATCAACAAGCTCGGCGGCGCCGCGCGCATCACGCACGTGCATGGCGACGACACGTACGGCGTCAAGTACGTCCTCGACAGTCGACGCGAGCGACGGATCCCCGACGCGTTCATCACAAAGCCGAGCGACGCGCTCGCGACGGACGTCACGCCTGGTCGCGCAGTCAAGCAGCGGCAGCGGCGGCCGACCAAGTACGCGCTCAGTGGCGACTCGGCGTCGTCGAGCGACGAGCAAGAGCAGCACGCGGCGTCGCCTGTGCGCGCGCCTGGACCGGTCGCTGGCAAGCGCAAGCGCTCGTCGCTCGTGTTCCTCTGCTCTGGGTACGACGATAAGGGCACGAACGAGATCGCCAAGTGGGCCGCGGCGCTCGACGCCGAGATCGTCGCGGGCTGGTCGACGCGCGTGACGCACTTGATCGTCAAGTGCGTCGTGAGCGCGAGCGCCCATGACAAGTCAGAGCCAGCCGCTGGCGCTCGAGCGTCTGGCAAGCGGCAGCTCTTCAGCGACGCGCCGAGCGTCACGCGCTGGGTCAAGATCCGGTCCATGAAGTACTTAAAAGCGCTCGTGGGCGGGCGCTGGATCGTGAGCGAAGAGTGGCTCCAAGGTACGAGCGACTGCTCGTCTCTGTGATGCAGTGCCTCTTGTCTGCTAGTGAGGCTAACGAGCGCTCTGCCTCCTGTCCTGTGCTCACAGCGTGTGCGACGCGCGGTGAACTCGTGAGCGAAGCGCCGTACGAGGCCGACGGCCACTTGAAAGGACGCAACATCGACGACGCCGTGCGGCGGTCGCGCAAGCGGCGGCAAGCGAACCTCCAGACCAAACCTGCGGATGTACGTCGCGCTCTTGCGCTCTCTCTCGCCAAGTCATGAGACTCACTGCGTCTCGCAATGTGCCGCTGCGCGTCTGTAGGTCGACGCCGACAGCGTCGGGACAGGGCTCTTCGCCGCATTCTGCTTCCACCTCGTGGGCGACTTCCTCCCGCCGATGCCGCCGCAGTCGGAGCTCGATACGCTCCTGAGCATTGGCGGCGCCGCGCGCATTCGGTCGCTCGACGACGTCGCGGCGGAGCTCAGTGCGCACCGCGGGCGGCAGCTCGTGATCGTGAGCGACCGCATCAACCCGGTGGGGCTCCGGGACTTGGCCAAGCACCTCAAGGCCCAGTCGCAGCTCGCGGCGATCCGCGACATCGCGATCGTCAACTACCAGTGGGTGCTCAACAGCATCAGCGAAGCGAAGCTCCGGCCGCTCAAGTGACGATCGAGACGCACTCTCGGTATTTAACACGACGCCCGACTGCGTCGTCACGCGCCGTGCGCTGTGTCTTGTGCTACTGGTGCTGCTGGTGCTGTAGGTGGCGACTTGCGAAAGCACTGGACGCGCCATCGACATGACGAGGTCATGCGGTGAGCATCGTGACAGCAGATGCCCTCGTGCTAAGAGAGGCTTGTGGACGTACCACAATGAGCGGCTTGCCGTTCACGACGACGCCGTGTGTTGCGTCGAGCGCCTGTTCTGCGAGCGCTGGACTTGCGAACTCGACGAACGCCTGGCACTTCATGCGTCCTTCTGTGAAGTGGCGCAGCGCACTCGCGCTGTCAAAGAGGACAGAGCGATGCGATTGTGAGAGAGAGAACGCACTAGGCGATCGTCTTGACATGGATGGACACGTACGAGAGACTCGCGTCTCGAGGCAGCGCGGCGCGAAAGACCGCGAGGAGCTCGTCCGTCGTGACGTCCTTTGCGAGGTTCTTGACGTAGAGCGTCGCGGAGACGTCGCCGCGCGCGTAGTTCTTCATGAAGCGCTCGTCCGCGAGAGCTACGAGCGCAGCAACAGGTCGACAGCGTGTTAGAGCGAGAGAGTGTGGCGATGCAGGTGACGGACTGGTGAACGGACCTGTGGCGTCGAGACGACGCGCATCCAGCTCTTCGCGTGAGAGCGTCGGCAGTCGAGCGGACGCATCGCCAGTCTCACGCTCTTCGTCGTCGCCGTGGCCACTCGCAGCACCTAGAGCCGCTATCGCCGTGCGCTCAGAGACGACACTTGCGTCGTCCTTTGCGTAGCTCTGCGTATCATGGAGACCTCGTGAGTCGCACAACTCATCGTCAAGTAGACACCCGACTGAGCAGCAGAGACGTACGACGACGAGAGGCTGCGCGTCTAGCGCCACGCCGTGGACTTTTGCGAGCGCTGCCGTCGCGAGTTCGAGCGTCGGGAACGTCACAGTCGCAGACTTGGTCGGAGCATCCGAGACGATGATCTCCAAGGCACTGAGACGCCAGCAAGAGCCACACACAAGAACTTGAGCGTGAGTCGCTGTGCATCAGTCACAGCATCCAGAGCAGATGAAGGTGAAGAAGGACTTACGAGAGCTCCATGCTCTGCGGCAGCACGCAGCCAAAGACGAACGCGAGGTCCTGCTCATCGACGGACGCTGCGACGTTGCGCACACGCAGCGAGCGCGATGGTTTGCCACAGTCGTAGTCAGTCATCGCGTCGCACTGCAGCAACTCTACATAGTGGCGCAAGGCACAAGTCGATCGCATCAGTAGCTGCCGGACTGCATCGCGAGTACCACACGAGTTGACGGACGCACCTTCCGATGACACGCGCTGCCGCTCGAGCTCGTGCTCCGAGATGACGCCAAGACGCACTGCGCCGCGCGTATCGGACCCGAGCGCACTTGCTGCGAACGCCTTTGCAAAGCCGCTCGTCCGCGCCTTCGGTTTGTACGCGAGTGTTGGCGGCGTGACGTGGACAGCAGGCAATGATGGCGCTCGGGACTGTGCGCTCGCAGTCAGTGGCTCGCATGGCGTCTCCGCAGCGCTCGCTATTCGCTGTCGCTTTGGAGCGCTTCCGGCGTCACGTAGGTCACTCTCGCCTTGTTCAGCGCCATCCTCGCTGTCACTGTCGTCGTCCTCTTCGACTGTGAACGCTGGCGCACTTGGGGCGTTGCGCTTGCGTTGCTTGGCGGCATCGGCTGCTGCTTGCGCCGCCTCGCGCTCGCGTGAGAACGCGCCTGGGATCGCGTCGTCCTCGAACGGCGGCGGGAGATTCATCTTGTTCATGAGGTGGAGCACTTGCGTGTAGAACTTGGGCAGAGCCATGAGCGCTGCGAGCGAGTGAGAGCGCTCGTGAGTCTGCCACGCTCTCAAGTACTCAACGCTGGACTGTCTGCTGCTCAGAGCTTAAGCGTTCGGCTGCCTCGTACCGTTCGCGATGTTGCGCACGACCGACTCGCTCGCGCGCGGGTACTTGTATGCGAGCAATGGCGACGGCGCGAAGTGGAGACTGCCACCCAAAGCCAGCGGATGCGTCATGTGAGAGGAACGCACGAGTGAGTCGTGTGAGTGTGTGCGAGTCAGTGGACGTACCCGAGATGCAGCGCAAGTGGCGCTGGCGTGTAGAACGCGTTTGGGTCTGAAGACGCAGCGGGTGGTGTCGGCGGCAGTGGCGGTGGTGGACCTGGTGGCAGCGGTGGCTGCACGCTTGGCTGTGCACTCGCATTGTCTGCTGCTGTGTCGTTCTGTGAAGACACTTGCGCCTGCTTTGCATCGGTAGAGGTATGTGCTGCTGTCGCATCAATGACATCGGCTCGGATGCGGTGCCCAGCGAGCTCGAGCTTGTCGAGTCGTGCGAGAGCACTCGCTCGCGCTGTGTCATTCTCGAACGTAGCGATCGCTGTCTGAGGCGCTCGTTTCGTTCGCAGTGTCGCTGTTGCGTCTCGCAAGAGCTTGACATCCGTAGCGCCGTAGTGCCGGAGCAACGCAGCGACAGCATCGAGCGAGAGCACGCCTGGGAGGTTCTTCACGCGCAGCCGCACGCGCGCATCGTTTGCTGCATCCGCGTCGCCATTGCGCTGGACGTCGGACATTTGGAAGTGTCAATCATGAGCGTGATAAAAGCAAGGATTGCCTAATCGTCAAAACAGAATGATAGAGACTATACACAAGTCAAGTATAAACAGATTCGTGTTGGTGGTGGCAAAAAGTGATCCGAGTCTCGAGGCAGGACATGTCGATGACATGCATCGCTCGCACTCGTGATCGCTCAGTCGCTCTCTAGAAGCGGATCTGGCTGTCGATCTGCTCGACTGACAGACAGACGCGCACTCTCGCGTTGGCAGGCACAACACGCCTACGCGCTCAGGTTCTGCGCCACGAGCTCCTGGATGCGCTGGAGGATCTCTTGCTGCTCCTCGAGCGAGAGCTTCGCGACCATGTTCACGACCATCGCGACCGACGGCATCGGCGAGCTGCAGCCACAAACACGACAAGAGCACACGGTCGCCACACACGAGTCAGTCAGTACGCTCGCTGAGTTCCACAAGCAGCTCTGTCTCGACACACACATGCAACGCACCGAATGAACGTCGTGTAGTACACCGACGTGAAGAGCGCAGTGATGAGCTGGCAGTCCATGCGGTCCATGACTCCGCCGTGGCCCGGGATGACCGAGTCAAAGTCCTTGAGGTTGTACGTGCGCTTGATCGCCGAGGCGTAGAAGCCGCCGAACGGCGCGATCACGGATGCAAACATCGCAAACATGACCGAGTGGACCTAATATAGGCAAACAATACAGAGCATTCCACAGTCGGTTAAAAGAGCAGCTCATGCAAACAAACAGTAGGCGAACACACACACACATACCTGGATCGGGAGGTACTCGATCTGGCTCCGGCCAATGTACTGCGCAATCGATGCTGGGACGTCAAAGACCGTCGGGAGGAAGACGCTGCGCGGCGTGCACGTGAGCGCGTCTGGAATGAGCTGGAGGCTCTCGAGCGGACAGATCATCCACGGGAACTTGGCGAGCCACGCGCTGCAGAACACGCCGAACGCGATCGTGCAGATGAACGCGCCGATGAAGCCTTCCCACGTCTTGTTGGGCGACAGTCGCAGGAACGGCGCTTTGATGAACTTGCGTCCAAAGAGCTTGCCGCAGAAGAACGCAAAGCAGTCGTTGCACACGACGAGCGAGACCGGGAGGACGAACCAGAGCAAGCCTGATTCGTAGCCATTCCGGATGGTTGTCAGTCCATGGGTGTTCGTCAGTTCGTCAGTCGGTTACAAGAGCATAACTACTGTAGACGCACCGTTGAAGATGTTGTTGAGAATGTACTTCATCTGGAACACAATGAGCCCGAGTGTGACGATCGTCCACGTGTACTGCCCCATCTGGTACTTGAGGTAGCCTGCGCGCGTCCGTGCATCGGTCCGTCCGTTAGTCGTGCTCTGATCCAACCACTAGAGCCAGCAGAAGCTCTGGGCACTTGACAACACGAAGAGATCCAAACGTACCGCGCTTGAGACTCAGGACCGACATGACAAAGAGCACGGCGTAGAGCGTGAACGAGATCCACGTGTGGTAGCGCAAGTAGTGCACGACGATCGGCGGCACGAAGCGTATCTTGCGGTTCTCAATGAACGCGCCGAACGAGTCGCCGTAGTTGAAGAAGAGCGCGACGAAGAACCAGCCCCACTGTGTCCACACATGCAACCATTTGGGCAACGCGCGTCAGTCGACTGCTCATGACTGTAGCGCCACTGCACAGCGTATTACCACACAGAGACATAGAGATAAGCACGCACCTGCACAGAGCGGAACCACGGGATGTTCTTCTCCGCAGCAGCGCGGTACCGGACGTTCACGAGCTCGCGGAAGAGCAGAATCTGGAGAATCACGACCATGAGCCACGCGTAGAGGTGACCGCCGTAGAGAATGAGCCCGAACGCGCCGATCATGGCAAAGCCCATGACCACGCGCGTCATGAACTTGTTGAACGCTGACGGTGCGGGCGCTGCTGCCGCCTTTTTGTCGCCATGGCCCGATGGTGTGCGAGCAACGCGCGGTTGCGACTGCGGCTGCTTGGCGCCAGCGCTTTCAGGCGATCCGCGGCGCCGGCGGGTCGTCGACGACGACGGAGGTGTGGACATGCTGTGTGAGGTGTGGACACGTGGACACGGGCAACGTGCGCACTCGCAGACGAAGAGCAGCGCTGGTGCCAGTGTGGTGAAGAAGCGAAGTGACGCAGATGACGGGCCTCGCCTGGTCGTTGTGTCACTCGTTCCCTTCGTTCGATTCTGGTGTTTTGAGTCCTTGTTATAAGCTCAAAACAGGATACGATGCAAAATTAAGGTTTGAATCACGGATCGTGCACGAAAGTAGTGTGTCAAAGTAGCGATCTTGAACCGCTCGCTGGTTGCCAAGCGCTTGATCTTCAAGCATTCGCACTGTTGGATCTTCATCGACGACCTCAAGTGTGAGCGTGAGTGGCGACGATCGGTGCAACGATCGGTGCTACGAGAGAGAGGACGACGCAAGCGAATATGGCGAGAACCACGAGGCAGCAGTCGCTCCGACTGTGTGTGCTGCTCGCAGCGCTCGTGGCGCTCGCAAGCACAGCGCAGGCGCTGCGTCCGCACATTGAGCCGCCCAAGCACGACCCAGTCGCAGCCATGCGCGGACTCATTCGTCGTCGACTCGGCGACGCGTACATCGACCAGGTATGTCTATGAAGCGATCGTAGTCGCTTCGACACCGCCGTGCTTCGTGTGTACGTCTAGCTTACTGATTGATTGCATCTGCAGATCGCACTGCGTGTGATCAACACAACGCGCAACGGACTCGACGCGTTCGAGATCGGCGCAGCAGGAGAGAAGGTCGAGATCGCTGGGAGCTCGGCCACTGCGATGGCGTACGGGCTGCAGTGGTACTTTAAGCGTGTGCTGCACACACAAACCGACTGGGACAACCACATGCTCCGGTTGCCCAAGACGCTCCCAAAGGTCCAGCCGCCGATCCGGCACGAGCGCGCGACCAAGTACTCGTACTACCAGAACGTCTGCACCGTGAGCTACTCGTCGTGGACATGGGGCTGGGCCAAGTGGGAGGAGCACATTGACTGGATGGCGCTCAACGGTGCGTCCCTCGTATCAAACAAGAGAGCCTTAGGTCACTCGTCCTAACACTGTGATGGCTCCTTTGCTGCTGTCGCAGGCATCAACATGCCGCTGGCGTTCACGGGCCAAGAGAAGGTCTGGCAGAACACGTTCCGCCACTTCAACATCAGCGACGCCGGGCTGCACAAGTTCTTCGCCGGCGCCGGGTTCCTCGCGTGGGGCCGCATGGGGAACGTGCGCGGGAGCTGGGTCAAAGGCCCGCTCCCGCAGGAGTTCATCGACGACCAGTTCGCGCTGCAGCTCCAGACGCTCGCGCGCATGCGGGAGTTCGGGATGCTCCCAGCGCTCCCGGGCTTCGCAGGGCACATCCCGGAAGAGCTCAAGGTGCACTACCCGG
This sequence comes from Pythium guiyangense, assembly GCA_003730235.1. Lineage (NCBI taxonomy): Eukaryota > Oomycota > Peronosporomycetes > Pythiales > Pythiaceae > Pythium > Pythium guiyangense. The sequence continues at coordinate 341,556 of QXDM01000067.1, read as the reverse complement.
ACGCCAAGATCACGCGCTCGCCCAACTGGAACAATTTCCCAGAAGAGTTCTGCTGCGTGTACATGGTTGACCCAGTGGACCCGCTGTACCGCGCGATCGGCGCGCGGTTCCTCGAGGAGCAGACGAAGTTGTACAACTACACGTCGTCGCTCTACCAGTGCGACACATTCAACGAGATGGACCCGGACTCGACCGACCCCGTTGCGCTCGCAAACTCGTCGCGCGCCGTGATTGAGAGCATGACTGCAGCTGATCCGAACGCGGTCTGGCTCATGCAGGGCTGGCTCTTCCAGAGCGAGTACTGGACGAAGGACCTCACGCGCGCGTACCTCGACGCCGTGCCGGACGACAAGATGATCATCTTGGACCTGTACAGCGAAGTGGACCCGATCTGGAACCGCGACGACAACTACTTTGGCAAGAGCTGGATCTACTGCGTGCTGCACAACTTTGGCGGCAGCACGGGCTTGCGCGGCGACTTGCCGACGCTCGGGCGCGACCCGGTCGAGTCGCTCGCGCTGAGCAACGGCACGATGATTGGCGTCGGCTTGACAATGGAGGGCATCTACCAGAACTACGTCGTGTACGACCTGACGCTCCAGATGGCGTGGGAGCGCGCGGTCGTCGAGATCCCGGACTGGATCGAGGCGTACGCGTACCAGCGGTACAACTCGAAGAACGCACACGCGCAGCGCGCGTGGCAAGTCCTCTCGGCGTCCGTGTACAACCAGACGCGCGCGTACGGCGGCGTGACGAAGAGCCTCGTGATGATGATGCCGCACTGGAACCTCGTGCGCGACGGCTTCATGCCGACAGTGATCAAGTACGACCCGATGGAGATCGTGAAGGCGTGGAAGCACCTGCTCTTTGCTGCTGACGAGCTCCGCGACGTCGACGCGTATCGCCACGACCTCGTCGACGTCACGCGCCAGTTCCTCAGCGACCACTTGCTCAAGCTGTACGTGGAGATCAAGGACGGGTACGTGAACAAGACCATGAGCGCCGCGCAGCTCTCGGCGTGGAAAGACAAGTTCCTCCAGACGATCGTCGATATGGACGCGGTGCTGTCGACGAACGAGGACTTCCTCCTCGGGACGTGGATCGCCGACGCCCGCGCGCTCGGCACAGGCAACGCGCCGCTGCAGGACTACTACGAGTACGAAGCGCGCAACTTGGTCACGCGCTGGGGCGACAACAACAACAACACAGTCCACGACTACGCTGGGAAGGAGTGGGGCGGCCTCGTGAAAGGCTACTACCTCAGCCGCTGGCGCATCTGGCTCACAGAGGTGTGCCAGTCGTACGCGGAAGGCCGCGCGATGAACGACCGCGTCGTGTTTGAAGCGCGCGAGGCGTTTGAGCTCAAGTGGCAGCTTGCGCACGACCTGTACCCGACGACGCCGCGTGGTGACGCCGTCGCAGTCTCGAAGCGTCTCTTCTTCGAGTACGTGGACGCCGAGGCGCTCGCGCAAGACGTCGTCTATGACGCGCGTCTGCACGATGTCGTGCGCGAGAGCGACGAGATGTGAGTTCGTCCGTCCTAGTGAGTGCCTTCGAGTGAGCATGACCGTGTGAGACTCGAATGTAGCCATTTCATTCAAGATGTGTGTGGGTCACATTGAGTTTTGTCTAATCCGGTCAGTGCGATAAAACTACGTTTTCTCTGGCAAGTCCTTCATTTTCTCTGGCGCAACCAATTTTGACGACCAAGTAGTCACTGCTTGGCTGTGGACTTTTAGCGGATGTCGCAGTATTTGGTGCATTCTGAAACAAAGTGATCGAGTACAGCCACGCCCGCTAGAAATACGCGTTTCTACTTAACTCTGTCATCGCCACAAAGAAACCCGCAGACGACGACCTCGACGACCTCGACGACCTCGACGACCTCGACGCCAAGTGAGCACGAGCACTCGAGCAGCATGAGCCAGAACAAGAGCCACAACGGCGAGCAGCCGGTCGACAAGGAGACTGCGAAGGAGCACTTTCGCTCGTCGCGTCTGAGCTGGAGCAACCAGGCAGAGCACGTACGTCTCTCTTGCTTGTGATTGAGTGATGCAAGTGATGCATGTGTGTGCATGAGCGTGTGACTGACAGAGCGCTTGTGTCTGTCGTGACGCTACCACCACCACCAACGATCCTGGTGATCATGGCAACAACGATAGAAACTGCGCCAGGAGCTGAACGATATTGCGATCGCCAAGTGCCGGTCGATCACCGCGAGCTTTGCCGAGTGCGCGAAGGAGCAGGGGCTGCTCGTCGTGTTCAAGTGCCGCGAGCAGAGCAAGGCGATGAACGACTGTCTCCACCAGTACACGAACGACGAGCAGTTCGAGGCGTACCGCGAGAAGCGCGCCAAGGACGTGCTCGAGACGCTGTAGACGCCACGGGCGACTACTTCGTTCTGTCGCACTCGCACAGCAGCTGCATGAGCAGCTCAGCTAGCGCTTGATACATACACACACGCCTTAGAGACGCACGCTTGGATCGATTGAGTGAGAGACGCGCATGCACATACACGAGTGTATTCGCAATTGGTAGCAGAACGAGTGGCGACTACGACGCATACGCGCGAGAGCCAGTGATTCCCTCTGCCGATTGTAGCTCTCTGGTGTCCTAGTGGCGACGCGTGACGCTGCTGCTTGTCTTCGCGGGCGAGCGGCCGGCGAGGAACTGCTGCGCGACGGCGACGCACTCGGCGCCGATGACTTTGCACGCGTTTTCGATCTGCTGGCTCGAGTGGATCGCCGTGACCGACACGCGCACGCTCGGGAGTGGCTCGAGCTTCTGGTTCGCCTTGTAGCGCGGTGAGCACACGGCGATGCCCTTGCCGAGCAAGTTCGTCATCACTTGGTCGCAGATCGCACGCGCAATCGCGCGCTGCTGCGCCTCGTTGCCCACGCGCTCGAGCGCCTTCGGAGCCACGCGAACGTGCACAATCGGCGACGCGCGCGCGCTCGTGACGTACCAGTCGCCGCTCGCAGCACTCGCGAGCATGTCGTGCGCGACGTTTGCGTTCGCGCGAAGCTGGCGGAAGAGCTGCGGCTCGGCGCGCATGATGCGGATCGCCTCCGACGTGCACGCGGACGTGAACGGCGGCGGCGACGCCGAGAAGACGTAGCCGGCGCTGTTGATGCGCTGGTAGTCCACGACCTCCTGCGAGCCCGTGCTGAAGCCGCCGACGCCAGCAGTCGCGCCAGCGAGCGAGCCGCAGATGATCGCGACGTCCGAGACCTTCGTGTTGTAGTGCTCCGTGATGCCGCGGCCCGTGTCGCCGAGCACGCCAAACGAGAACGACTCGTCGAGGAAGAGGCGGAAGAAGTACTTCTCGCAGAGCGCGACGACCTTAGGCAAGTCGATCATGTCGCCATGGTTCCGGAAAAGCGACTCGGTCACGACGTACCGGCGCTGGCAGTCCGAGCCACGGCCGGCCTTCTTGTCCGCGTCGCGCACGCTCTTGAGCACACGCTCGAGGTCCGCGAGGTCGTTGTGCTTGTAGTACATCGCCGTGCAGCGCGCGAGGTTTGCACCGACGAGGATCGAGTCATTGCAGCCTTCGTCGACGACGATGAGGTCGCCACGCTTGGCAAACGCTGGGAGCACGGTCGACGACGTCGCCTCCGTGTCCGAGAACGTGATCGCGTCCGGCGTGCCGATCATCGACGCGATGTCCTTCTCGAGGATCTCATGCGTGTCGATTGTGCCGTAGAAGCCGCGCGGACCGCACGAGCCACAGCCGTACTTGGTCAGCGCCTTCACTGCAGTCTCTTTGAGCTCCTTGCGGCTCCCAAGGCCGAGAAAGTCAAACGTCGCGAGGTTCAGGAGCGGCTTGTCAATGCCCTGGAGTTTGATGTGCGTGTCGGGCTGCGACTCGACGATGCCGATCGGCTTGGCGCGGCTCGCGTCGACCGCGGCGTTCGCTGGCACAATCGGCTCGGGCGTCCACTCGGCCACGAGGTCGTCGATCTCCTTTGCACTCAGCTTCACGCCCTTGTGCTTGGGCTTATCCTTCTTCACGAACGCGATGTAGATCACAAACACAATGAGGAACGTCTCGATGATCACGTGCTCTGGGCTGCGCTCGTAGATCGCGCGGATGTACCTAGCGACGAACACACATGAGCGTGTGAGGACATGTGTGGTACAGAGCATGTCAAGCGTTGTGCGCAAGCAAAGCGAGCGACGTACTCGTAGTACGTGTGCGGCGCATTCATGAACGCTTCGCTGATCTTCGCCGCGTCAAGCGACACGATCGCCTGCTCAGTCAGTCAGTCGCACGACAAGCGCACAGAGGATCCGTCAGTCTCTAGCACATTTGCACAAAGCGCAGAGACGCAGCAAGTGGAGCGTACATCTGCGAACGGCTTGCCGATCGTTGCCCACCACTCGCTCATGTTGCTGCGTTTGCGTTTGCGATTGCTGCTGCTCGCGGCGTCGAGAGAGAGAACGAGAGAGCACGAGGACGACGACGAGTGCGCGTGCGCAGCTCGAGAGGGCTCTTCTTGGTCGGCGAAATCGCGAATGAGAGCGCTTTTGGTCGGCGAGCGAAGTCACCAGACGCGCGATATAGCGATGTGCAGATGTCGCACACACGAGAATCTGCACAGCTGATTTGTATAGTGTAATCGCATCGTACTTTAAGAAGCGGTGACTGTACAATGTATCGTATAATGCTCTCTCGGCAGGGCAGGATCGCAGCATCGTGCATGCAGCTCCGGCTCAAGTCTGCACGACTTCAGCGAGCAACAAGCACAAACGATGTGCATGTGCGTGCATGTGCAGCTCAATGCCTCGTACTGTTCAAACCGAGGCAATGCAGCTCACACGAAGCTAGAGCAGCGCGTACAAGCTCCATGCGTAATCACCGTGCAGGACAGCAAGGCTTTCATTGTCGAGGACCAATCGTCCGATTGTTCATGAGGCGCTCCCTTCTCGATGCGTGTGCTGCGTGCTGCTCCTGTGTGCTCGGCGCCACTCACTCGTCAGTTCCGTAGTTCACCCTTGAAACGCACTGGTATCCGCTTCAGGCGGTCATACTAGCCTCTACGTTGCTCGGTCCTCGCACAACTTGGAGCTGGCGTCCTTCAGCTCGCGGCTGGACAAGCAAGCAAAGCAACCACAGCTCTCGTCGACTGGTCTGAAGTCTGAAGCTCGCAGCGAGGGAATCCATGTCAAAGTGGGCACAAGCACGCACAATAAAGGGCAGCGACAGCAAGGATTCAGCAGCGACCTCGGTGGTGGTGGTCTCCGATATTTGCACCAACACTGTGACTGCGACTTGGTATCGAGTGGCTTATACGCGTGCGTGCGGAGCACCAAGGCTACTGCGGCAATGACGACATGGACACAACTGACGTGCTCTCAAGCATGCTCTGCTTTCCATCCGCAGCGACCTTGAGCTCGAGCTGCTCAAGCTCATGCACTCACAAGAATGCGAGGCATCACGCTGACTGTACAATACAGCACATTTTCCAATTATTATGTGGAGTAAAGTAGACGGAAGTTGACGCGAACTCGCGGACTGATAACGAGCCACTCAAGCTTAGCGATGGACTAAGCTTGAGTCTGATAGTGATAAATACAAGTAGTAATAGTTCGGAAAAAGTTCTTTGCAAATGTGAGAATTCACGTTACCCATTATGAATTTTACGATTGAACGATTGTACGGTCTCTAAAGTTCGGATTCGATGTCATGTATACAATCATAATCGGTCTTTCGAACACTCAGGCAGAGCACAATTCGACAGCTGATTAGCCCATCCATAATCGAATTCTAACTCCTTTTTTGTCATTAATACAACTTATAAGCATACTATATTTTGATGAGCTCGCTTGTCTCATCATGAGCAAACGGAAGAGCAAGAGCAGCAGTCCTCGACGCACCACGCCAGCAGCAGCAGCATCAACAGCAGCTCGACGACACGACCATGAGCATGGAGCTGCGGAATCGCAACATTGGCGGACGCCGTGACATCGACGGCCGTCTCCAGAACGTCTCGCTCGGCCCGACGATCTACGCAGGCGAGCGCTACTCGAAAGCCAGCGAGCGCCTCAAGCGACAGAACAAGGACGGGATCAACGTCGCCGGCGCGGAGAACCGAGTGCGTTGTCATCCGTTGCTCGCATTGCTGCACCTCATTGCCTTGTAGCATGAGGTGCTTGCTACTGACACTTGTGTGCATTGCTATCATGCTCTCTTGGCTCCGCCTGTGTGCGTGCGTACAGCTCCTCGCGCCGCGCTTCATCGGCTACTTGCTCGCGATTACAGTCGTGTTTGTCGTGTTCTTCTGGCTCCAGTACCTCTCGGCGAAGAAGCGCAACAAGTCGAAAGGCGGCGTCTAGGCACGTGTAGCAGGAGACTACGAATGTGTACCAGTCAATCACACTCGATCCATTTGCATGCCAGTGTCATCACTCGAGTACTGCGCCGCCAGCAACTCGCATCGAGTCAGTACGTGGCTGCTCCTTCGTCTACCACGCGCACACGCATTCTGAACTCTTCAGTGGCGCAGTGGCGCAATCCGCTGCCACAGCCAGTGAACTACATGTGCGCAGTGTCGATGAACAGCAAGAGCCGCGACTGGTCATGCGCATTGTATCCGCGCGCATTGGCGTCTGTATCCACACGACTTGCAGCGTAGTCAGCGCAACTACACGCATCGCCAGTTCTTCATCCAACACACACAAGCGTACACTTGGACGAATGGGACCAACAGGACGTTCATTGAGGTTAAATAGGATGTTGCCTGGACGGACGGACGGAGGCTCGATCACGGGACAGAGGCGGCATGTGCCGCGCTCTCTATTGGCTAGTGGTACACGGACGCAGCGATTGCGACGGATCGCGGGCGCTTGCTGTGGATTCCAATGTCCACGGCCGTCAGCGCGCGCATCGGCAGGTCGTCGCTGCGCTTGAATGGAGATCGTTCGCTCTCTCCCTCTTCGATCTCTCGTTTGGAGCGATTGCGAGCTGGAGCTGCTCATGACGCCGTCAGGCGCTTGCGTCCAAATGACAGCGACATCTTGCTTAGACGCTTGTAGAGCTTGTCGGCGAACGTCTTGCGCAGGTCTCGCAGCTCCATGTCCACGACTGCGAGCTGCTTGTCTTCGATCGTGACGTTCGACGCCGTCACACACGTGTCTTCGTCGCGGCACGAGCACGTGCAACTCGGTGCACTCGACGCGCGACCGGCTTCCGAGCCGTAGCCCCACTCGCTCGTCGCCGTGTCCTCGTCGTCCTGTTGGTCGCCCTGCGACGACTTCTTCGACGCGCGGATGCTGCCCGACTCGCGCTGCAGCTCGTCGCTCGCGTCATTGTCGTCGTCGGCGCCTGTGCTGCTGCTCTCGCGCGTGAGTGCGTGCTGCGGGTCGCTGCAATCGGTGCGGTCGCAGCCCTCGATAGCGCACGCGATCTCGGTGTTGTTGCTGCTCAGCGTGCTCTGGCGCGTCGCCATCGACATGCGCTGGTGCGTGGAGCAGCGCTGGAGTTGGGCAAAGTGGGTCTCGGAGCCCGAGCTGCCGCGGAGGTTGTTGTTGCTGCTATTGTTGTTGCTGCTATTGTTGTTGCTGTTGTTGTTGCCCAAGGCAGCGAGCGGCGCAGCAGGCACCGAGAATGCGAGCTGGTCGATCGACGGGCTCGGAGCAGAGCGGCGCAAGAGGAGCGGCATGATGGAGGTCGTAGTAGTCGCGGTAATGAAGCGGATGCGGTTCTGTCAATCACGCGAGCTGAAGGTGCTGGTGTGCTTCCGTGTGAGCGAGCGCGTCTGAGTCTGCTGTGCACGTGGCGGCAAGGTGACAGACGTCGGATCGATCGATCGAGTTGCCCTTCGCGGTGGCCAATTTTCGAATGCTCGCGAGACCGCTGCGTCGCGCTTCTTGGAGCTGCTCGTCGACTTTTCGGTCTTGCTGCGTTTTGCAATGTGAAGCCAGCGAGCGGGCTCTTTTTTGGCTGTTCTGTTGTGTGGTTGACGTGAAAAGAGTCAGTCTTGAGCTTTCACCTCGCTTTCGTCACGCCTAAACAATACAAATCACAAATCATTTGGATTGCAGCCACATGATTGAGGGTGGCATACAAACCTCGAGTCGAAATGAGAAGCACTCAAGCCGCATACTGAAGCGGAGTTCCGCTTCAGTAGTTGCGCTGGATTCCGCTTGTGCGGCAATGCGCATCGGTACATAAGCGCCTTCACTCACCAAGACCAAGACCAAGTCCATGATCATGAGCATGAGCAGCGCTGCCTCGAGTGCTTCAACGCCTTCACTCACGCACTCGAACAGGAGCAGGAACAGCTCGGGCAGTTGATCAAGAGCACACATACATGAGCTCGTCGTAGTTTTGACGTATCGACGATTGACTGACTGGCTGTACGTGTCCATGACGACAACAGCAACGATGCTATGCTCAATGCAACGTGCAGTTCACTCGTGGCGGCGGCTTTCAAGCGTGGTGGACGAAAACGGCCACCACAACCGTCTCGATTCGCCTGCAGCGTCGACACCGCATGCTTTCGAACACATGAAGGATCTGCTACCAATTGGTAAGCGTTCACCACCTGCTGCTCCTTGCTCTTGTTGAAGGCTCTCGTTGAAGGACGTCTCCATGTGCTTGCAAGGCTTGCAAGTTGGCCAGGCAATGTTTTGCGAACTGAATGAACTACGAGCGTGAGATTTTGGAGTGAAATTCCTCCCTTGATAACATCACACTAATTATTTATTTAAATGTGATAAAATAAACGAAGCAAATACATGACAGTTTTAAACACCTTGTAAATGACTAGGTTCCACCACCTCACAATGCGCTGCGCTCTCGCACATACGAAGCAGACATCGCAAACCAGGTCAGTACTGCTGCCGGCCACAATGCTAGCTCACTTGCGGGACGGCTGTGGCGCGTCGCATTCATCCTCTTGTTCTCTATCAGATCTTCACGCACGCAGTTGGTTGGTTTGAATGTAGCTACACACGTGAGGTCAATCGCGACGATACTCACCACCATGTATGTATGTATGTACGACCTCTCCTAGCATGCCTATGTGTGAATGAATGAATAGATAACAATCAGGCACTGTTGCGCTGGACCAGAGCTGCTAGAAGCAGTGTCGTCTGCTCATGGCTCCGCACAGCCTCTGCGTGCTGGAGGTCCTGCTGGTGTAGACGCTCCTGGTGCTGGAGCTGGCTCTGGCGCAGCAGCTCGTCGTGCTGGCGTGCGCGCTCTGCGTCTTGGAGGTCCTGCTGGTGCATACGCTCCTGATGCTGGAGCTCAGTCAAGCGCGCACGCTCTTGATGTTGCAGGAGCTGCTCGCTGTGCTGGAGCTGGCTAGAGCGCAGGAACGCTTGGTGCTCCCAGTGCATCTGGTCTCGAGTGAGCTGGTTCTCGCTTGCGCGAGCACTCACGAGCGCCAAGTATGCTTGCTGGTTGTGCTGCAAGAGCACCACGAGCTGTAGTTGGTTCTGGGTCTGTTGCGCGTGCTGTTCGGCTTGCGCTTCACACTGTGCTGTCAGCTTCTGCACTGACGTCGTAGCACGCGCGTGGTGTTTCGCAGGTTGCTCTGTGCTCGGCTGGAGTGCGTACACCGCTTCAGCAAAAGCCGCATTCCACCGTAGAACCGAGCAGTCGAAGACAGGACCGGCTCGGAAGAGCAGCATGCTCTCTGTGTTTCGGCGCATGCCGCGCTCGGTGAAGTTCGCTGAACCTGTCACTACATACTGCTCGTCCACAAGCAGGTCCTAGTCATGTCGTCGTGGCGTTAGTGTGCACACAGTGTTAGCAGTAGATGATCGGATCGGCAAGGCAGACACTGACCTTGACATGTAGCGTCGTCTTGGCGTAGACGAGAGTGACCTGCCGTGGGTACGCCTCGCGAATCGCCTGCACTTGGGTTCGGTTGTCCTTGGACATGTGTCCATCTGCTAGAAGGTCGACTCGGAGGTACTTGTTCGCACGGAGCATTCGCATGATGTGCTGGGCGATCTGGCGTGGGAGGTCAGAGAGTGAGTGTGCGCGTGAGTGCGACGAGAGTGAGTGCACGCGCGCTCGTACCTCTTTGTGCGTGAAACAGAAGATGGCGATCCGTATGTGCCTGCGAGCGAGACTGATGATCTTCAGCAGAAGAGCGAGCGCTTCGTCACCGGTCAGCTCACCGCCGAGCCGGTCTATCGCGCCGACGAACGACTCAAGTCGTGTGCTGCTTGTGGGCGGGAACTCGTGCCCCGGGGTCAGGTCCAGCGTTGGCGAGTCTGTACCTGGTACCGGCGCCTCTGGTGGAGGTGGCGACTCTGGTGGAGGTGGCGATGTTGTGGCGCGGAAGCGACGGGAGTGCGGTGCTTCTACAAGCGCTCGTGCGGCCGGTCTTGTGCGATCGGCTACTTGACGTGCGAGGAACTGAGTGTGCGCGCGCACACAGGATTGCGCGTGCCCCCGCACTTGAGCAACAGACTTGTCAACGAACTTGGCCACGAGACGCCATGGTCCGTACGGATGCTCTTTCAAACCGTCCAAGAACCGCTCGTGGTCCTCCTTCGACCAATATCGATCGCTCCGTCGCGTCGAGATGGCGACGCGACGGACCTCGCCCTTGCCTGTCATCAGTCCTTCGCACAGATACGATACCAGCATCATCTTGGTGATCTTGGAGAATGGTGAATGGCACTTCTCAGCAACAAGAATTAGTTCAAATCGGAACAACCCGTTAATTACTCACGGAATAAGGGATTCGGGACTGGTACATTTTTCTACAATCGGGATACGAGGTATTTTTACACATTTTGACATTCGCTTTTGCATATCTGAAAGCGAATGTCGATATGTTGACATTCGCTTTCAGATATTAAAATATCGAAACAAATTTTAGATATTAAAATTGAGGGTGGCATCGGTACATAAGCGCCTTCACTCACCAAGACCAAGACCAAGTCCATGATCATGAGCATGAGCAGCGCTGCCTCGAGTGCTTCAACGCCTTCACTCACGCACTCGAACAGGAGCAGGAACAGCTCGGGCAGTTGATCAAGAGCACACATACATGAGCTCGTCGTAGTTTTGACGTATCGACGATTGACTGACTGGCTGTACGTGTCCATGACGACAACAGCAACGATGCTATGCTCAATGCAACGTGCAGTTCACTCGTGGCGGCGGCTTTCAAGCGTGGTGGACGAAAACGGCCACCACAACCGTCTCGATTCGCCTGCAGCGTCGACACCGCATGCTTTCGAACACATGAAGGATCTGCTACCAATTGGTAAGCGTTCACCACCTGCTGCTCCTTGCTCTTGTTGAAGGCTCTCGTTGAAGGACGTCTCCATGTGCTTGCAAGGCTTGCAAGTTGGCCAGGCAATGTTTTGCGAACTGAATGAACTACGAGCGTGAGATTTTGGAGTGAAATTCCTCCCTTGATAACATCACACTAATTATTTATTTAAATGTGATAAAATAAACGAAGCAAATACATGACAGTTTTAAACACCTTGTAAATGACAAAACAATGTATTTTCAGAAATGGCCATTGGTCTAGAGGAAAACCACTCTCTTGATAATATCATGCTAATTATTTATACACATGTGATAAAAAAGAGAAACTCAGTTCACAATCATAAGCAATTCATTTCGCAAGTCAAATATGAATTGGAAATTAATTGAATCGCTGCCTAACGGCTCGCGATCTTTTCATTGAAGTTGAAACGCTATAGTGCCGAAAACAAGGGCGAGAAGCCATCATGCGAGAAGCTCATCGCTTCACTCTCATTCGCGTTCTTGCTCGGTGCCGCTCGCTCACTCGCTCGATCACTCGTTCGTGCTCCTCCAAGTCTCAACAACGACGGCGACGAACGAACCGCTCCACACCAAGTGTAACGAAGAACACGAAGATCTGCGATGCGCGCGAACGTCTTTGCGTGGCTCGCCGCTGCTGCGCTCGCGCTCACGTGCGACGCATTCGCCGGTGCAACGACGACGACTCGTGCGCATGACAGCCACAGCACTGGCACCTCTGCACCGCGAGCGCGCACTGTGACTGAAACCTGCGACCCGAGCAAGTGGAAGCCGCCTGCCGACGGCATGTACGCGACGAACGGCAAAGTGGACCCGCACAAGCTCAATGTGCACTTGATCGCGCACTCGCACGACGACCCGTACGTGTGCATGACGCACTTTGTTTATATCGACTGTTGTTGTATGTGCGTGACGTTTGGTTAACGCACTTGTGCGTGTGCATGTGCGAATTCCTAGTGGGTGGCTCGTCGGGATCGACCAGTACTACATGGAGCGCGTGCAGTACATCCTCGACACGGTGATCAAGGAGCTCGTGGAGAACCCAGACCGGCAGTTCATGTTTGTCGAGCAGGTGCGCGCTCACTATGCGCCTCGAGTCTTCTCGTATTGAATGGGATCCTGACGCTCTCTTGTCTCGCAGTCGTTCTTCCAGCGCTGGTGGCACGAGCAGAGCAGCAAGACGAAGGCCGTGGTGAAAGACCTCGTGAAGCAAGGGCGCCTGGACCTGAGCGTGAACGGCGGCTGGTGCATGCACGACGAAGCAACGCCGCACTACACGGCCATGGTCGACCAGACCGCGTACGGCCACCGCTTGCTCAAGGACGAGTTCAACGTCACGCCGCGCATCGGCTGGCAGATCGACCCGTTCGGCCACTCGTCGACGCAAGGCTCGCTGCTCTCGGCCGGCGTCGGCTTTGACGCGCTCTACTTTGCGCGCATTGACTACCAGGACTACGACAACCGCAAGGCGAACAAGGACTTGGAGTTCATCTGGCGCCCGAGCAAGTCGCGCGGCAAGCACTCGCAGGTGTTCACGGGCGAGATCATCGACCACTACGGCCCGCCGCGCGAGTTCAACTACGGCTACTGGGACTGCCAGGTCCAGGACGACCCAGAGCTGCACGACTACAACGTGTGCTCGGTCGTTGACGACTTTGTCAAGATGGCGCTCGAGCGCGGCGCGAGCACCAAGGGGAACCACATCTTCATCCCCATGGGCGACGACTTCCAGTACAACAACGCGCGCATGTGGTACAAGAACATGGACAAGCTCGTGGTACGTGTGTCTCTCTGTGCCTACAGACCGACAGACTCGGCGACGCACTGACCGTCGCGACCGCTTGGACAGCACTACGTGAACCAAGACGCGCGCGTCTCAGTGCTCTACTCGAACCTGTCGTACTACACGGACCTGAAGCTCGCGGAGGACCTCACGTGGCGCGTCAAGACCGACGACTTCTTCCCGTACGGCTCGGCCAAGCACGCGTACTGGTCCGGCTTCTTCACGAGTCGCCCGGCGCTCAAGCGCTTTGCGCGCGTGTCGAACACGCTGCTGCAGCAAGTGCGCCAGCTCGACGCGATCTACCAGAGCCACCACTCGGCGACGCTCGACAAGCTCCAGCGCGCGGTCGGTCTCGTGCAGCACCACGACGGACTCTCGGGCACGGAGAAGCAAGGCGTGTCGGACGACTACGCGCTCCGACTGAACGACGGCGTGCTCGACGCGCAGAAGGAGCTGAACGACGTGCTCTTTGTGATCGGCGAGAAGGCGCCGTACGAGTTCTGCTTGCTCGCGAACACGAGCGTCTGCGACGTCTCGACCACGAACGAGGTGCGCGCGCTGCGTCCTCGCGGTGGTCTTCATACCCAATGACTCACGACAGTCTCTCTCTCTCTGTCGCTCACGCCTGTAGCAATTTGAAGTGCTCGTACACAACGCGCTTGCGCGCAAGAGCGTTCAGACGATCTCGGTCCCTGTCCAGCACGCGCACGCAGAGATCCAAGTGCTGTCGGGGAGCGCCAAGGTCCGGCGCCACGACGTGTTTGACGCCGTGCCCGTGCACGCAAACCAAGCCGGCGCACCGCGCTCGCTCGTGTTCAGCACGGAGCTCGAGCCGCTGAGCGACGCGCGCTTCCTCGTCACGAACAAAGCGTCGTCAAAGACGGCAAAGACTGCAGCGCGCGACGTCACGGCCGACGTCGTGACACTCGAGAACGACCTCGTGCGCGTGAAGATCGACAAGGACACGGGCTCGATCGTGTCGCTCCTGAACAAGGCGCGGAACATCGAGGTGCCGCTCACGTCCCACGTCGGGTACTACCAGGGCTTCCAGGACCCGCGCGACCAGCGCTCGGGCGCGTACATCTTCCGTCCCGACTCGAAGACGGTCTACTCGGTGCACAAGGGCGGCGACGTGACGCTCTTGGACGTCCACAGCGGCGCTGCGGCGTCGCCGACGCGCGTGGCATTCCGGATCGGCAAGTGGGTCACGCTCGAGTACCGCGTGAACGACGGCGACGCGTTCGTCGAGGTCGAGTGGACCGTCGGGTCGATCCCGATCGACGACAAGGTCGGGAAGGAGGTGATCGTGCGCTTCGACACGGCGCAGCACGTGGCGTCGCGCAAGACGCTGTTCACCGACTCGAACGGCATGGAGTTTGTCGAGCGCGTGCGGAGCCACCGCGAGACGTGGAACCTCACGCTGCACGACGACCAGGAGTTCGTCGCGGCCAACTACTTCCCGATCACGACTGGCGCGTACATCAAGGACGACAAGGTCCAGCTCAACATCGTGACGGACCGCGCACAGGGCGCTGCGAGCCTCGAAGACGGACAGGTCGAAGTGATGGTGCACCGGCGCTTGCTCGCAGACGATGGCAAGGGCGTGGGCGAGAACCTGAACGAGACCGAGTCGTTCTTTGACACGGCGCTCAAGCGCGACGTCACGCGCGGCTTGATCGTGCGCGGGTCGCTCTTTGTCGGCGTCGACAGCGCCGCGGAGGGCATGGCGAGCCTCCGGAGCAAGATGGAGCAGACGTTCTACGCGCCGCTCGTTGCGTTCCGCAAGCCTGTGGCAGATGACGAGCCTCAAGCCAAAGTCCCGTGGCTCCGCGCGAGCGAGTTCCCGCCGAACGTCGGGCTCACGACGCTCCAGGAGCTCAGCAAGGACTGCGTCATGGTCCGCCTCACGCACTTGTTTGCGGTCGACGAGCACGCGACGCTGTCCAAGCCCGCGACCGTGGACTTTGCGAAGCTCCTGAGCGTCCAGAACGGCGCGATCGCGGGCGTGACGGAGCTGCTCTTGACTGGCGTCGCGCCGCTCGCGAGCCAGACGCGCGAGCCGCATGGGCTCAAGTGGAAGACGATCGAGCCAGAAGGACGCGTGGACGCGAGCGCACCGTCGATGGCGCTCCAGGGCACCGAGGTGACGCTCCAAGCCATGGAGGTCCGGAGCTTCCGCGTGTGCTTTGCCAAGGCGACGACTGCGGTCGACGTGACCGACTACTTGCGTAATGCGAAGGAAGAAGCGGTCGCGAAGATCGCAGCGGCCGAGCCGGACGTTGAGGCGCTCGACGAGGTCATCGCATTCGAGTGAGCGTTGTCCAGTGAAAGTCTGCGGATGGTCCCAGCTACCGTCGCTGTTTACGCGTCCGATCCGATCGAGCGACCTCCTACAGTAGCGACGCCCGCCTGCCAGTCAGTCGTGACGTCGTCGTTGGTCGCAAGGTCCACTTGCTCTGCTTTAACAACAACATGTGAATCAAGTGTTGATTGAGATCGTCCTGAGCGCCATCCAAGACCTCTGTGGCTGCTCGTGTGTGTCCTCGGATCGCACCGGCAGCATCAGCGTCGTCCTGTCTTTCGATGGCGCGAGCACAAACGACCAGGTGAGCGTGTAGGAGGCGCCATGGTCGACATCGTCATGGCGATGGCGCTCGCTCACCAGGATCTTGTCCTGGGTGGCGCTCGAACGAAGACGGCGAGCGGTCGTGACCTGACTTCCAAGTGTGCATCTCTGGGTTGTTGAGGCGCTCGTCAGCGCGACAAAACAACTTGATTTCACTATACTCTGAGAAACCGGATGTTGTCTGAACGTATCGACGACAGGTTTCGCACGCCGCGTTGACGGGATCAGTATTGCTCCTGCCACGCACGTACGACACTCGCGCGTGCGAGCCACGACACGAGAGAGAGCCAAACGCCTGCGCGAGCAAGTGAGCGAGCAGATCGCCACCGCCAGACACTCGCGCACTCGCTCCGTCCCTCACACACATATCGCCGCCGCTGTCGCTACCGCCGCAATGGAGCAAGTCTACGCCGGCAAGCAGCTCTTCATCACGGGCGCCACGGGCTTCCTCGCCAAGGTGCGTGCGTGCATGCGTCCTTCTTACACTTATGCGCTGCTCTCTTGCTAACACATGGACATGATGCACGACGCAGGCGCTCGTGGAGAAGCTCCTACGCAGTGCGCCGTACGTCGAGCGCATCTTCGTGCTCATTCGTCCGCGCAAGGGCGTGGAGCCGAGCGTGCGGCTCAAGAAAGACATCATCGACAGGTACGTCCATGTGTGTGTCGCTTCTGCATCATCGCGCTGCTCATGACGCTCACACTCGCTCACTCGCTCGGTCTGCTCCAGTCAAATCTTTGACCGCCTCCGCAGCGAACGCCCGGACGACTTCCTCGCCTACGTCACGTCCAAGCTCCACGCAATCGCCGGCGACGTGACGCTCCCGGGCTTTGGCCTGAGCGACGCCGACGCGCGCCTCGTGCAAGCGAACGCGCAGATCATCATCCACTCGGCCGCGACCGTGCAGTTCAACGAGCCGCTCGAGGTCGCCGTGGCGATGAACTGCGGCGGCGCCATGAACGCGCTCCGGTTCGCGCAGACATGCGAGCGCGTGCTCTGCTACGTCCACGTCTCGACCGCGTACGTGAACTGCAACCAGCGCAACGTGACGCTCCAGGAGCAGCTCTACCCGCTCGACTTTGACCCGGAGGCGGCGGTCGACGCCGTCTCGAACGCGTCGCCAGCCGAGCTCGAGCGCCTCACGGCGAACCTCATGGGCACGTACCCGAACACGTACGCGCTCACCAAGTCCATGGCCGAGCACCTCGTCGTGAAGCACGCTGGTCCGTCGATCCCGCTCGTGCTCTACCGCCCGACGATCATCGGCGCGGCGTGGAAGGAGCCAGTGCCCGGGTGGGTGGATCAGATCGCTGGTGTCGGTGCGATCTTCTTGGCCGGTGCCATGGGCGTTCTCACGATCCTCCCTGGCAACCCGCGCAACATCGCTGACGTCGTGCCGGTCGACATGGCCGTGAACAACCTCCTGCTCTCGACGTGCGTCAAGATGCTCGAGGCGCCATCGCCTGCGCCGCTCATTGTGCACTGCGGGACGTCGGACCCGCGGCAGAACCCGCTGCGGTGGCGCGTGCCGTGGGGCGTCGCGTCGACGTACTTCATCGCGAACCCGCCGGCGCGCGTGATGTTCCCGCCCAAGTTTGCGATGATCCAGTCGCAGCAGCTCTTCAAGGCGCAGTGGTTCCTCCGGTACACGCTGCCGTCGACCGTGTACACGGCTGTGGCGAATCGCCTCGGCGACCCGCAGCACAGCAAGCAAGCAGCGCTGCTCTGGATGCTCACGGCGCGCGTGCGGAGCCTCGTCGAGCTCTTCACGCCGTTCACGGAGAACGAGTGGATCTTCGCGACCGACTCGATGGCGGCGCTCGCGGCGCTCGAGACGCCCGAGTGGTGGGTCCACGCCGGCGAGATCGTGTGGGAGCGCTACATCTTCAACTTTTGCGTCGGGCTCAAGAAGTACGTGCTCAAGGAGCAGATCGTGGGCGTGGACCAGCAGGGCGTCGAGCACACGGAGCTCGCGCTCAGCACCGGCCGGATCCTCGAGTGGGACCCAGACCACCACGCGATCTCGTTCCCAGGCCTGCTCTCGGACGTCTCGTGGGCGTATACGTCGAGCCGCAAGCCCGGGTACACGCGTGCGGGCTTGCTCGGCCGCGTCATGGGGCTCACGGGCTGGCGCGAAGGCATGAACCACGAAGCGAGCCACGTGCCGCGCCGACACGTCCAGAGCGTGAGCGAGATGCGCAATAGCGTCCTCGAGAGCGACGCTGTGCGCGAAGCGATCATTGCGCGCGCGAGCGAGCGCGGCGACGCCGTGACCGACGTCGAAGCGCAGGCGCTCGCGATGCTCGACAAGATGGCGGCGCGCGTCGACTACAAGTCGGTCCGGAAGTTCGGCTGGATGCTCCGCAAGGTCCTGCGCGCCATGTACGACCAGATCCACGTCGACGAGCGCGGCCTCGTGCGCATTCGCGAGCTCCTGCGCGCGCCGAGCGAGACTGCTGGCACTGTCGTGCTCGTGCCGACGCACCGGTCGTACATCGACTTCCTCCTGCTCAGCTACCTCTTCTTCGCCTACAACATGCCCGTGCCGCACATCGCCGCGGGCGAAGACTTTCTCAACATGGGCATTGTCACGAGTCTCTTGCGCCAGTCCGGCGCGTACTTCATTCGCCGGTCGTTCGCGGACGACCCGCTCTACAACGCCGTCTTCCGCGCCTACACGCAGTACCTCGTCGCGCACGGCCACACGCTCGAGTTTTTCCTCGAAGGCTCGCGCAGCCGCAGCGGCAAGCAGCTCCACCCAAAGTTCGGCATCCTCGGCACGGTCACGGACTGCTACCTCCAAGGCCGCGTTGACAACGTACGTCGTTGTGTAACTGTGTGATTTTGTATGGACCATCACTCACCGCCACGAATGTTTGTACAAACAGATCCAGTTTGTACCAGTAACAATCGACTACGAGAAGCCGCTCGAAGTGCTGCTGCACCAGAACGAGCTCCTTGGCGAAGGCAAAGTCAAAGAGGTACGTCATCATGCGACCTTCACTCGTTGACGCAACATCTCGACTGACATTCACTCTCGTGACATTTGCATTTCAGTCGATCGGCGCGCTGCTCAAGTCTGCGAACGTCATGCGCAAGAAGTTTGGCTCGATCGCCGTGCAGTTTGGCGAACCGATCGACTTGCGCGCATTCGTGGGGCAGCGGCCGTCGCCACCCGACAGCGCTGACGCCACGGCGACGCTCGTGCGCGACCTCGCGTACGAGATCACGGACGCGATGGTCGCGAACGCGACGTGCACAACGACGAACATCCTCGCGGCCGTGCTGCTGCTTTATCGCCACGGCATCTCGCGCAAAGATCTCGTGCGCCAGACCGACTGGCTCCGCGAAGAGATCAGCAAGCGCGGCGGTCGCGTCATGGGCACGCAAGGTCGCCGGCCAGCCGACTGCATCGCGCGTGCGCTCGAGCTCATGCCCGAGCTCGTGCTCACGCGCCGCAAGGACTTTGTCGAGCCAGCAATTGCCAACGTACGTTGTAGTGTCCAAGTGTGTGTATCAACCAACACTCACCGTCCAGTCACTGACACTCTACCTCACTTGCAACCACAGCGCGAGCAGTACCGCAACATGATTGGGCTTGGGTACTACCGCAACAAGCTCCTGCACTGGTTCGACCGCGAAGGCGTCGTCGCGTGCGCGTACCACGCGCTCGACGCGTTCTCGGCCAAGTCGCCGCTCGAGCTCGACGTGCTCACGGCGCGCACAACTGCGACCGGGAGCACGGCAGTCGGCAGCAGCAGCAGCACTGTCGCCTTGGACGAGATGATGGACGGCGCGCTGTTCCTGCACGACATGCTCCGCGTCGAGTGCGTGCGCAAGGACACGGCGAAGGACCGCAAAGAGCTCACGCACGCGCTACAGCAGCTCCTCGATCGCCAAGTGCTCGAGACGCGCGGCGCGAACGCCGTGACGCTCGGGAGCGCGAGCCAGCCGCTCTTTGCGCTGCTCTGCAGCCTCATCTGGCCGTTCGTCGACAGCTACTGGGTCGCGATCTCGTCGCTCTTTGCGCTGCGCGCGGGCGTCGCGATCACACCGGACGACTTGCTCAAGCGCATCCAGTGGCTCGCCGAGACGGTGCGTTGAGTGGTGGAGTGGATCATCTATTAGTTCTGATCTGAGACTCTAGGACTGACGATCACTCACTGTCTCTGCAGATGTACCACGAAAAGCTCATTGGGTTCTACGAGTCGTGCTCGCTCGAGACGCTGCAGAACGCGATCGCGACGCTCGAACACTGGCGCGTATTGGAGCGCTTCTCGGAGCCGCACCCGCGCCGAAAGCACAAGCGCGGCCCTGTGATGGTGCGTCTCTTGCTCTCGTGTGTCACTCTCGTTCGCATCATGACCAAGTGTCTGACTAAGTTGCGTCGTCCTTGTGCAGATTCGCTTGATGCCGCAGTTTGAGCAAGAGAACGAGCTCGAGCTCCTCGCATTGCGCGTCGCCAAGTTCCGCAAGCTCCCGCACGGCAGCGTCGCGCTGCCCGACAGCGTCCAGCGCTTTGGCCGCGAGAGCCAGCTCATTGCGCAGCTCCCAGCGCTGTCCAAGATGTAGACAGTCATCGTGTCGATCGTCCCCGTCGTCGCCATAGATCAAGCAGCAGTAGCATATCGTCGTGAACAGTGTCTTCTTGACTGTCACTCTATCACCTGAGTCATGTGAATGTCCGCTTGATGGCTCGCAATTGCTATAACGACATCCGATTCGAATCATCAACAGCACTTTCGAGCCAAGAATCGACATGCAAAGGTGCTTGCGCTTGCGTATTCCGTCCTTGCGTGATGGTGTCCTACACAACTACCGGTCGCGTTGCAAGCCAACGACGACGACACCTTACAAGTTGCCAAGGATGCGCTCCGAGACGTTGCCAATGTTGTGGTGCGCGTCGGTCCACTCGCAGTGGAAGCGGCCTTCGCGGTCCGTGCGCTCGTACGTGTGGCCACCAAAGAAGTCGCGCTGCGCCTGCGTGAGGTTCGCGGGGAGCTTCTCGCGGCGGAACGAGTCAAAGTAGTTGAGCGACGCCGAGAAGCTCGGGGTCGGAATGCCACTCGCCACGGCGAGCGACACGACGCGGCGCCACGAGTACTGGCGCGCGTTGAGCTCCTGCGCAAAGTCTGGGTCCACGAGGAGGCTGATGAGGCTCGCGTCCTTGGCGTACGCAGCCTTGATGCGGTCGAGGAACGCCGCGCGGATGATGCAGCCGCCCTTCCAGATGCGCGCGCACTCGCCCAAGTCGACGTTCCAGCCCATCTGGACACCAGCCTCGCGGATCAGGTTCAGCCCCTGCGCGTAGCTCGTGATCTTGGACGCGTACAGCGCCTGGCGCACGTCGTCAATGAGCTGCTGCTTGTCCACGGCCGGGATCTCCGACGGACCGTTCAGGACCTTGGACGCGAACACGCGCTCCTCCTTGCGCGCCGAGAGGTAACGCGCGTCGAGCGACGCCGTGATCGTCGGCGCAGCGATCGAGCGCTCGGCGGCTTCCTGGACCGTCCAGCGGCCCGTGCCCTTCATGCCCGTCTGGTCGAGGATCTTGTCCAAGAGGTAGCCGTCGGTCTCGAGGTCGTCCTTCTTCGCAAAGATCGCGGCCGTGATCTCAATCAAGAACGACTCCAAGTCGCCCTTGTTCCACTCGTCAAAGACCTGCGCGAGCTCAGCGTTCGTGAGACCGCCGGCGATCTTGAGGATGTCGTACGCCTCCGCGATGAGCTGCATGTCACCGTACTCAATGCCGTTGTGCACCATCTTGACGTAGTTGCCCGAGCCAATTGGACCGAGGTACGTCGTGCACGCGCCGTCGTCGACCTGCGCCGCGCACTTGACAAGGATCGGCTCGAGCGCGTCGAACGCCTCCTTCGGGCCGCCCGGCATGAGCGACGGGCCGTTGCGCGCACCCTCTTCACCGCCCGAGATGCCCATGCCGACAAAGTGGATGCCCTTGCTCTTGAGCTCCTCCGAGCGGCGCACCGAGTTCGGGAACCACTCGTTGCCGCCGTCGACGATGATGTCACCCGGCTCCATGTGCTCCGCGAGCGCCGCGATCGTGAGGTCGACCGGCTTGCCAGCGACGACGAGGATAATGACCTTGCGCGGCGCCGCGAGCGAGCGCACGAACTCGCCGACGTCCTTGTAGCCCACGAGCGGGAGGTCGCCCTCGTTCTTGGCGCGCTCGACCGTCGCGTCGACCTTGTCCGGCGAGCGGTTGCACACCGAGACGCGGAAGCCGTGCGACGCCATGTTGAGCGCAAAGTTCTGGCCCATGACCGCGAGGCCGTAGAGACCGACGTCTGAGAGCGACATGACTGAAGATGTAGAGAAGAAGGACGAGAGGGCGACTTGGGACTGCTTGAGCTGCTGCTGCGGCTGTGGGCTGGAGCTCAAAATCCGGAATGGCGTCGAAGTGAAGCGAGGGAGGCGCCGCGGCAGCGTCATGTATCGTATCATCTTTGCAGGGCGAGTAGCAGATTCGAGAGGGGAGCAGCAGATGACGGAGTAGCGCTGCGCTTTGTAAACCAATCTGCTTGTTGTCTTGAGAGCTGTTGTTGTGCGTTGCGAGTTGCTGCTGTTGTCGCGACATGAACGAGCATGACATCGACACACATGCACACACACACAGGAGGAAGATGTAAGCGACTGCATGGACGCGATCGAGCGCGCCGTCCGAGACGCGCACACACACACACAAGAGCGCGCCGAGACCTTGGCTCGACAACACCAACAACAGCGAGCGAGTGCTGCTTGGAGCCGCCTGATTTCGATTGTATGGCGCCGAGTATAGCGCTGGGGTTTCGCGCGCGTTTACGTCATTCGCGCAGGCTTTTGACCAGTGAGAGACGCGCATGCGCGCGTTGCCCTATCCGCTCGCCGTCACACCTGCGAGCTTGCGATTTGTATGCACCTATTCCCACTCGAGCGAGCGAAAAGCGAGGGAGCAACGAGTGCGCAAACGCACCAAGCAATCCAACGCGCTCGCTCACTCGCTCGCTCGATCGAGCAAGTGGGCATGGCGAGCTGGAACGCCAGCAGCCACGCGCGCTGGAACGCCAGCAGCCACGCGCGCTGCATCGAATGAGCGACACGTGTGTGCAGCGCGCGTCGGACATGCTCGAGTGCTCATGGAGCTCGTGTTGGGTAAGTCTACCACAAGGCCTTCAACCTGCACTTGAATGCAGGCTCATGGGCAAGCTCATGCTCACTAGGTTGGTCGTGAACATACGGAGCTCGACATGTGCACACCGAACGTGGTGCTGCTCGAGCTTGTCACCGAGCTTGTCAAGCATCGGCACTCCATTTGGTAGCAACACAGCAGCACCTCGGCATGCACTTCCTAGAGCACAGACGTATGTCCATGCAGACACTGACCCTGAGCAGCTCGCTCGACATGAGCATCACGTCAAAGAACCTATCCTTCAACTACAACAAGCGACCTCAACGTAGCAAACACTAACGACGATCACAATGCAACACATCGACAGGAGAGGAGTAAGTGGTGCGTCATAAGGATGTGTATTGACTAGACTCTGACTCTGCTCTTCTGTTGCTAGCTCACATGCACGACACGCACTTTCGATCGGAGCGCTCAGACATCCAAGGAAATGATCGCCTCAAGCGGCTACGTCAGGCGGCGACCCGACAGCCATCAGCAAAACACTGCGAATGTTTAAGGGAAAAGATCATCATCATTGCGCTCACTCGTCAAGGCACGCACACGCGGACATCGATCAGATGGCACACCAACATGCACACAAGCAACGTACAAGCACTGCAAGCACACACATGCAACTGCGTTGAGAAACACAGCGGGAGCTCGCGAGCGCGCAGCACGGCAGTCGCGAGTCGCGCCCAGCAAGCGCACTCATGCAACGGCCATGGGATCGGTCGCGCACTCGACGCAATGCTCGGACGCGCTGCTCGACACTTGCGCACGCTTGGTCTCCCCTTGGTGGTGGTCGTGATGCCTCTCTCCGTCGTCTGGGTGTCGTGGAGAACACAACATGAGTAATCCCCGTCGGGTTAGCTCGAAACAGCGGCAGCACGACGTCTGCGGAGCTGTTGAGCCAATTGCATAACTGTTAGTATGACGATCAGTCCCCGCGAGTCCGCTATGGCGCTCCGACCCGCACGCTTGCGCGCACGAGCCCTCTCAGCAGCTTCATCGCGAGGAGATCTACGCTTCGACGTCGGCACTCTCTGCCCTGGTGTCCGGGGAATTTCCCCAAGCCATCGCCCCGAGGGACGATCCGCTTGACTCTGCAATTCTAAATCGTGTTCTGAGGTCCCCGAGGAAGCGCGAGGTGGCAAGCTCACCTCTCGATCTTCATCGCGACCATTCGAGCTCTCGTGATGCTAGCCACTCGTTCGAATGTCCACAATGGAATGGAGCGATGATTCGTCGCTTCACACTCTGTGAGTATAAAAGATGTCTACTTGCGTTCGACTTGTTTCTGGCGGATCGATGTGTCGTTTCAGCAAGTCTTGCTTTTTGTATCACTATACATTCTTCGAGAACATTCGCTCGCAACGACTGAACCTGTCTTTTGACTGGCGCACAACGCAAGCGCAAGACCGACGCATGAGCAAGACAAGACGAGGTCACGACGAACGTCGCGATGCACTTCGATCGCTCACATCGCATTCTCCTCTTCGCGTCTGCTCCGTCGACCGCACTACCCATCAGCTCCGCCTCTCGTCGTTGTCCACGCCAGCTCCATCCCTATACGCCACGACGCATCTCTCAAGTGTATGCTTTACTGCATGTGTATGTCTTGTGCGTGTTTTGTGCTTGTGTGTGTGCGTACTGTGTGAGCGCGATGATGATGATCTTTTCCCTTAAACATTCGCAGTGTTTTGCTGATGGCTGTCGGGTCGCCGCCTGACGTAGCCGCTTGAGGCGATCATTTCCTTGGATGTCTGAGCGCTCCATCCTTCGTCTGCATCTGCGTGTGTGTATCTGCATGTACACGTGAGTGTGAGAAGAAGAGCGTACAGTGATTATACTCTGACATGCGCGTCGTTTGAAAGCCCGTGTGCTTCATGATACGACAACCTAGTTAATCCATTTCTTGTATGAGTACAAGCTCTTCTCTTCATCACCGCGTGTGCATAGCGTATGCCGTCGTAGTCGTTAGCAGTCGTAGTCGATCACATTGTGCAATAGACTCCATCCTTCCTTGCAAACGTCTCTTGTAGCTGTCTCTTCTCGCTCCATCCTCTTGCATCATGTCGTTGTCCGTGGCTTCTCATGCTCGCAGACACCATTTGCCAAGATGCTGCTGCCGAGCGTCACGGCTGCGCCAAAGTGCTCGCTGCAGACAGCGTCGTCGATTCGCGCCGACGTACGGCTGCCGTCGACATGGCGCAGCACTACGATGGACGCGCCGTCAGACGCAGCTCAGTACACAGGACTGCCACCATCACCTAAGAGTGTGCACCGAGTGTCGCCACCGCACAAGCGAACACGCGCGTGGCTGCATCCAGCGCGACTGCTTGCGCTTCTGTACTCGTTCCCACAGACTTCGTTCTTCCTCTTCGTCATCGGCTGCACGTGTGCGAGTGGACTGTACACCTCCAGCCTACTCGCGCACTCGCTGCTCTCGCTTCTCCATGTGCCGCATGCAATCGCCCACGCCCAGCAGCGCTACGCTCTTGCAAGCGCTGAGCTCCAGAACGCGTCGAGTTGCGTGACCGAGACGTCGATCGCACTCACAGCTGCACTCGAGACCTCGCTCCGAGCCTACGAGCAGCGGGCGGCAACGACAGTCGCTGCAAACGCCGCCGCACTCGATCAGCTCGAAGACCGCGTCAGCATCTGTGCGTATGTGTGTTGAGTGCGAGGCGACTGCTTGCGCACAGAGCAACCGACTCACACTCGTGTGTCTGGATGCGTCTACTTGCTGCAGGCTCAAGTCACTTCTTCCGTGCGATCAACGCCTCGAGTGCTGCAGATCAACCCGGCAACACCAGCTCACGCACAAGTGCAGCGACGCACGAGTGCTTCGTCACACGTGCGTTCCTGCTCAACAACGATACAAGTACGAACAAACACAAGCGCTCGCACGAGATGCTCGACCACGTGCGAGCTGTCTTGCTATCTCAAGCACCACCAGCGGCTGAAGCGCCAGTCCCGCGTCTGCCGAGCACGAGCACAGCGATTCTGCAGACTGTCTCCGCCGCGTTTGACTCTGCAGAGGCATCGCTCGACAGCGCTAGAGCGCATGCCCTCGCCTCAAGCAACAACTCGACCAAGTTGACGGCTCTCGATGCGCTGCATCAGGACAACGAGTCACCGTCGCTCGTTGACGCGCTCGTTCCAGCTGACGTCGCAGTGACTGCGCTCGAAGTTCTGCGCACCAAGATGCAGCAGAGTCTGCGATCGCTGTCCCCGACACAGCGCGCAGCAATTGCTCGTGTGCTCAACACTACAGTCGGCACAGTTGTCGACGAGTGGCGCGAACTCGAACAGCACGTACATGAGCTGGAGCGCCAGGCCACGGAGCTCCAGCGAGTCACAAACAGCTCGTGGACGCACATGCACGAGACGATCGAGTCGACTCGCGCGATGCTCACAGCTGCAAAGACCGAGGTCATCGATAGCCTTCGAGTGCTCGACACGCAGTGGACGGAAGCAACGCAAGGTGCGCTCTTCGCGCAAGAGCACAAGTGGCACATCACAGCAGAGCGCCTGCGCTCTCTCTTCGGCAGTCTTGGCGCCACACAGCCTCCGATACACAAGCGACGCCATTCTCGGGACTTGGTCCTGGACAGCGACACCAGCAGCACTGATGCAGTGGCGCAGCGTCACGGCTACTTGATACAGCGGCGCCACGAGCTGCAGTTCAAGCGAGCGGATCCGACAGAAGGCACGACCACGAGCACAAACACCAGTGCGTCGACGCCAGTGCTCTTCGCTGGCACGCCACTGTTTGCAGTCGAAGTGACTCGGTCTGAAGTCCATGCAGCACTTGGCGTCGGCTTGGACGTGATGCACATTGTCGAGATGTTCGTCATGGCACTCGACTGGGGCCGCGTGCTCTGGAGCATCCTCGAGATCGCAGTCGCGCTCTGGACCGACTCGTACTCGGTGATCGCACCCGTCGACATCCGCGGCCTCACATCGATCCAGAACCTGGTGCGCAACCGAGTCGACTACCACACTTGTGCGTTTGACACAAGCAAGCAAGCGATGCGGAGGTTTGCTCAACTTGTTCTGTGTGTCTTGTCTTGTTTGTCTTGAAGAGCGACGCGTGGACGGTTCTTCAGTGCAAGCACGATGCCAAGAGCGTTGTCTACTTTGCCGTGATGCAAGCCTACATGCTCGTGCAGTTGGTGGTCGAGTACGCTGTGTGGATCGCGATGGGCATCGTCGGCACAGGCGTTCTTGCACTCTGGAAGCGCGACTTTGTGAGCGTCTGCAGCGAGGCTGCGGTCGACCAGGGGCTTGACGACAAGCCACATACACTCGCACAAGTGCTGCTCAGTGCTGTGCTGCCGATCCAAGCGAGTGTGTGGGATCCCATCCGCGAAGTTGTGTCACAAACCACGTTTACAGAGCAAGTGGCGCAGCGTGCGCGCTGGCGAATCGCGAGCGCATCGGATCGTGCGTTTGTCAACCAAACCGGTGCGTCTACTGCTGTCGATGTGCTTGGATGCCACTGACGATGAACCTCACGCTGTGCGTCTTGGATCGCATTCACAGCGACACTCGAGCAGTTGGAGGCGCACGAGAGCACGCTTGTGTCGCTTACGCAAGTGCTCGCAACCTGCGCTTCGGAGTACAACGACAGCTTGAGCGACGGTGTCTTGACTGCGTGCGCAAATCCAAATGAGCACAATGCACAAGCGCTTGTGCTCCAGCCGCCTCCTGCACTCCCGTTCACACTGCTCGATACGAGCAGCTCTGTGGCATCGCCACTGTCGGCAGACGCGCACGCACCATTCGCGCACTGCTTTCCAGCGCTCGACCCACTGTCAACAGCGTCAAGAAGCAGCTCGAGTGTACCGGAGCTGCACCGCGTCCAGGCATGTGCTGCAGAACACGCGCTGTACTTGACTGTCGCGTCGTGGTGGCTCTTTTGCGTCGTCTGGAGCGCGGCTCGGTTCGTCGCGCGCATGGCCATCACTGTGTGTGGACTCGCATCGTGGCGCGCTTTGAGCGCAAGTCGTCTCGAGTTCATCGGCTACTGCTACGAAGACGGCGCAGTGTTTGCACCAGAGACATTGCCTCAAGGCGCGCGAAATCGTCTGCGCGACGTGCGCTGGCTGATCCGTTTGCGCGTGTGCAGTGCGCTCGCGATGGTCGCGAGCTGGGTCTTCATTGAGGTTGTCGTCCTGCACCAAGTGCTGTAGCTGCCTGCGTTCGACAAGGAAGAGCGTAAAGTCATACTATATAGGTATTGTTACCTATATAGACTCACTTCGATTCACTATCGTCACAAGATCCTCGATTCCTATACATTCCTATAAACACATTTATAGATACTTTTGGAATCGAGGATCGGATGCAAAAGCGCCACCAACACGTGGCCGACACATGGCCGACACATGGCCGACACATCATGTCGGCAGCACGTCCGAGATATGCTGAAGGTCATTCTGGTTCGAAGTCATTCGCGCATTGCCCGGATATCTCGCACCCAGCTGACACCCAACTGAAGTTCATTATGAGCCTCCACGACTTGACACCTGTCAACACCCAGCGCGCGCACGAGACGGCGTTGAACGTCTTCAAGCGCTTCCTGGCCGCAGAAGACACCACCATCGAGTACATCCGTGCGACTCTCATTCGAGACGTCAAGGGTGTCGTCTTCGTGAAACTCATGGACCGATTTGCCATGCATCTCGCGTTCTCGAACGGACGCGGCGGTCAGCCGCTCGCTCGCAACACGATCATGGGCTACTACCGCAGCGTGAAGAACTGGCTGCTCGACGACCAGCCGCAGCATCGCCAAACCATCGAGAAGCAGTTGCTTAAGATGGGACGAACGCTCGAGAGCTACTGCCTCAAGCGCAACCAAGGCGGCATGGTGAACAAGGCGCCCGCATGTACCAAGGAAGATCTGCGCATCTTAGTCGAGGGAACGTACTACACGGCCACGATGATGAGGGACTACCAAGACGCCGCTCTGCTCACGATCATGTGGTACGCGTTCGGAAGATCGTCCGACCTCGCCTTCGTGCAGAAGAGCAATCTGTCGGTGGCGTCTGACAACGTCTTGTTCCTGCGGCTGATCAGAACCAAGACGTCGGAGGAGCAAGGGCTGTCACTCTACCCAGACCAGCACAGCTTTGTCACGTGCCCCCTTCATGCGATTGGCGTGGCTTTGGCGATGCAAAGCCTCCCCAGCAGCTCGCTGCTTCAGCTGCCAGTTCTTGTCGACAGCGAGATCCAAGTGCTTCATCCAACGAACGACGTCGGACTTGTCGAAGCGCTCGAGCTTTGCGACGAAGAAGACTTGACGGCCTCCAGCGTGTCAGCGACGCCTGCTGCTCGGCTTCAAGCACCAGCACCGTTGAAGATGCAAGGCTACGTGAACCGCGTCGTAAAAGCAGCGTCGGAGCGTCAAGCACGAGCGAGCCCAACAGCAGGCTTGTCGTCGCACTCGTTTCGGCGAGGAGGTGCGCAGTACGCAAACCGCGACGCAACTCTGAGTGCCCAGTGGATCTTTGATCGGGGAAGCTGGACCATGAGCGCCACGAACAAAGCTTTCGCCTACGTTGTCAACACGACAAGCGAAGACATGAATGTGTCGAAGGTGCTCAGCGACTGGAGGTCGGACGACAACCCGGCAATTGCTTCGTTCAGCACGTTTGACTCCACATCTCGCAAGAAGATCGACGACGTCATGCGGACGCTGTTCTCGTCGAGTCTGGGCTTTGAAGATAAAGCGTTGAACGTGGACCGTCGAGTCGTCAATGTCACGGGAGTGTGTTCCGTGACGTAGCTTACACGTGGTCCTACGAGGAAGCGATGGGGTGAAGCGCAGAGGAACTGCGCTGAACTCGGTATTTTCAACTCTGAGGTTTTGTATTGAGATCATGAATAGTGATGAAAGTGAGCGAGCTAACCTAATTCGTGAGCCCTCTGATGGGACGACCATGGTCGTCAGAAATCAGGTTAGGCCACTAAATGGAAGTCTGCTGTGCTCCTTCGTACTTAGCACAGCAGCCCTGTTACAACGTGTGTGCGCACTCAAGTACGACCTACGTCCTCGATCCTGTCAACTGCAGTCTCGTGCGTCCAGCACTACCAGCAAGAGACATCCAGCAACTCAGCCTCATCGTCATACCTATCAATCTAAACGACAGTCACTGAACAGTCGTGTTCGTGCACGCTGCTCGAGGTCGACTGCGCGCCTGTTCCTAGGACCCGCTCGACTACGACGACAACTACATAGCGAATCAGCAAAAGTGGAGCGCCACCATTCAACCTCTGCTCGCGCGCTGGACAACACGCGACCTGGCCGCCAAACATTTTAGCACAGGTCAAGACTCTTGAAGGACCGTGGCAGCTAGACGGTCACGGCTGCGGTGTGCTGTGCATTGTACAGACGAGCTGGGTCGTCCAACACGGACGAAGAGAAGGACCATGGCAGCAACGCTCGTTGTCAACAGCCGCACTGCAGTCGCTTAGGTTGCGCGTTCTTTGGGACATCCTGTGCGCCTCAAGAGTAGTCAGCTCTAGTGTCGTAGTGTCTTGAACACCAAAGCATTTGCATTCTTGCGCTGACGTCTTGACTTTGCCATGCAGCGATCTTGAAGTGTCGTGAATTATGTTCAGATTATGTATGTGCACACTACATTGGTGTACTCCACATTTTAAGGTGTAACCACACCACATCTTGCCCTCTTCGTTGTATCAGATCGTTCTCTCTGATGTGACTCAGAATGCGAACCCATTCTCAAACTCAAAGTTGAAGTGAGCAAGATTTGCTTTCAGCAACACTCGAGCTCATTTGCTACTCGCAGCGCAGCAAGAGTGAGCATGGTCGACGCTTGAGGACTCGCAAATACCCTTGCATTTGACTAGCGCAACGACGCTAGCATCTTGCACGGTGTACTTGGCGACTTGGCGATAGCCACGAGCTGGAACAACTCAAACACGAAGTCAACCACGGCGGTCGCTCTCGTCTGAACGATCATGGATAGCGCAGGACACTACGCTAGCTGAAGAGAGCAAAATGAAGTAGTACAAGCCAGTCCTAGAGCTTCCAACTCGACGACACCTGATGCATGCATGCGAGCTCGCTTGTGCGTCAATTGCTCGAGAGAGAGAGAGAGTGAGAGTGTGAGTGAGAGTGTGTGTGTGTGAGAGAGAGAGAGAGAGAGAGAGAGCTTGATAGCAGCACATTGCCGGTCGCGGCAATCTGACAGACGCGATTCGTGCTCACCAACGCAGATAACTTTGCGCAGCGGCTCTCGCGAGCTGCATTCGTTCATCGAGACGGCAGGAGCAACGCGATGCATGTTGTTGTCGTCGACGTTGCATGTGACGAAGACGACGCGCGATTCGAATGGAACGACACGGCATCGAGATCATCCAAACGACACGTGCGCAAGCGAGTGTTGTGTGGTTCCGACGAGCGTACGGGCAACGTAGTTACTCACGAGTGACTGTGCCTTGTCGATTCCACACGCATGGAGCTCGCCCAGCCTTTACAGAGTCAGACGTTTTGACTGCTGCTACAGCGCGTTTGCAGCATAGACGAGCCTTTTTGGGTTGTTGACTCACAATTACACTCAGGATATCTGAAAACGATTGGGAGCAGCAGCCGCTCACTGGCTACTTCATGCCTGTCATCTGAAACGATGGACCTCGTGGTGTTCCAGGTTGCACTCTCTCGCTCAGTCGAGCGTCGAGTCTTCGGAGTCCTCGGCGAGGCGCCAGCGCTTCCGTGCAGAGAGAGAGCGCTTCGAGCGCACCCAGCGCTCATGAGCCCGAGCTCTCGTGTGTTCGACACTCCTCCCTCCCTCACTCCCGAATCTCTACTGTCTCGGGACAAGCATCAGCGTGCTACAGACCTCTCCAGCGTCTCGATCAGCATCGACCATGCAGCCAGCGACGCTCCTCCTCGCGTCGGCGGCGGTCCTTGGCGCAACATCGACCGCGTCGGCGTTCCAGTACGGCTCGAGCAACCGCGTGATGTGGGACAGCGACTGCGACTTCTACGGCCAGGACCGGTACGCAGTGCAGGCTGGCGCCGATCACTGCGGCGACCTCTGCGCCGACGACACCGACTGCACGCACTGGACGTGGACAAACTACAACGACGGCACGTGCTGGCTTAAGAACGGCGGCGCGCCGACGAAGAGCACGTTCTGGGGCGCTGGCTGCGGCTACGTCGTTGGTCGCGCAGCCGACGCGAGCGCTGTCAGCCGAAGCTCGAGCTCCTCGAGCGGACTCAGCAAGGACGACACGAACTACATGCTCTACCTTATCAACGACTACCGACGCCAGTACGGCATCGCGCCCGTGGCGCTGAACGCGCGTCTGACTGCCGCTGCGGCCGGTCACTCGCAGGAGCAAGCAAACGCGTGCCACATGAGCCACGCGAGCGCAGACGGCTCCAACTTCTCGCAGCGCATCTCGAACCAGGGCTACGAATGGAGCAGCGTGCGCGAGAACGTCGCGGCGGGGCAGTCGTCGGTCGCCGACGTCATGAACTCGTGGATGAACTCGGACCACCACCGCGCGAACATCCTCGACCCGGCGATCAAGGAGGTCGGCTTTGCCAAAGCTGTCAACAACGGCTGCGGCGACTACAAGATCTACTGGACGCAGGACTTTGGTACTGCGGCGTGAGTCTTGTGTTGCACGAGGTTGGTAAGTCTTCGTCGTTGCGCTCGGCGCTGAGTGTCGAGGGAACGATGGTAGGCAGGCAGGCAACAGCCGTGTGAACCCAGTGGACGGCGCGTGTGTGTGCGATCGCGAGAACAGACAGATGGCAGCAGCAACATGGAAAGCGCTCGATGCGCGTCGCGAGTGTTGGGTCCAGCGCAGAACGGCTGGTAGCCTTGCGTTCGTGAGCGAGGCGCGCGCTGCCTTTCCTCGACCCGCGACTGGCGCGTAGGAGGAAGGCTGGAGTTGCAACGACCGTTGATGAAGTCGCGTCGAGTGCTTGTCAATACAATCGCAGTTGAGTTCGTTGCCGTAGAGGTGTCGAGCACGCGCTCGCTTCTCCGTGCGTGGAGCGCGACGCCATGACAACTCGCTCGCAAGTATCGTTCGCGACGCGGATGTTTGAAGCAGTGTCATGCTGCGACTCCAGGTGGTTTGCTCCAATCGTGTGTTGTGTGTGTGCTCGTGAGCGCGGCGTCCGCGACAACGCACTCGATCTCGCTACATTGCGAGCGCTCGACGACGACAGCGACGCGTACTGGACGCCAAGCAGGTCGAGTGGAGCGATCGTTTGGAGAGCGTTCGGCGCTAAAATGATGCACCAAGCACCGGACCGGAGCCGCGTATCAACGACGCGACATGCGCGGTGATTGTGATTGTGGGCTCTGCTCCGTGGCGTCGGGTAGTCTGTGTGTGGTGGTGAGCGCCTCGATCCCAGCCGGCGATCGTTCACTGGCGTCTCGGCCAAGCATGAAGGGTATCGCATCGCGACAGGCATCGGCGCGCCGCTGGACGGTGAAAATGTAGCTCTTCGCACGCGAGGCTTGCGCCAGTGCGAACCGACGCGACCTCGAGTCGGCGGGACCAGCACCAGTCGATCGATCCATCACGCAATGAATGAATGAAAGCATTCGGAGCGACTCGATCGGCGCCGATGCTACATCGCTGGTAGAAGCAGCGCACCGAATCCGAGCGCCTCGCCTTTTGCCAGTCCATCCGACTCGCCTCGCTCAGCTCCGAGCTCCAGAGCTCCAGAGCTCTCGGCTACACTTGAGTCTGTTGGTTTCGCCTCCAAAGACTCAGCCAACCGCCGTGCTGACTCCTAGCGAGTCGGTTCCGCACTTGACTTCAGTATACCGCTTGTACTCCAGCGTGCTTTTACGCGGTGCCAGCTGCCGATGTCGAGCGCCAGCTGGATGGGCGACAGCCTCCGCCTGGAGCGCGCGATGCCATGCGACGACTCGCGCTCACTATGCCGCGCGCCGCGAACACGCTCGGAACCGCAAACCGACACACGCGCTGGCTGTCGTCGTCGTTCGGTTGCAGCGCAAACTCGTTCACTCGCTCGCGCAAGGGTGGATAGCGCCACTGCTGCTGGAGCTAGCAAGAGGCAAGTGCGTGAGCTAGCGTGTGCTGGAAGAGCTCACTTTGCCATTTGCCTTGCGCACGACACAAGCACCAGCAACCAGCACGCCAACTCGATCCTCGTCTACAAACAACCACCATGCAGCTCTCGACCGCACTCGTCTTGCTCTCGGCCGTGGCCGCATCAACAGCCTCTGCGTTCCAGTACGGCTCGGGCAACCGCGTGATGTGGGAGAACGACTGTGACTTCTACGGCAACGACATCTTCTCGGTCCAGGCGATCCCGGACGTCTGCGGCGACATCTGCGCCGACAACTCGGCGTGCTCGCACTGGAGCTGGAGCGACTACAACGGCGGCACTTGCTGGTTCAAGAGCGGCTGGGGCACGGCCAAGAAGACCGCGTGGGGTGTCAACTGCGGCTACGTCATCGGCCGCTTCGGTGACGACAACTCGCAGCAGCAAGGCGGCGGCGGCGCGGGCTTGAACAACGGACTGAACGTTGTCGAGACGCAGGCGATGCTCAACAGCATCAACGCGTACCGCCAGAACAACGGCCGCCCGGCGCTCACGACGGACGCTCGCCTCACGAACGCGGCGATGGGCCACACGCAGGAGCAGGCGAACCGGTGCTACATGACGCACGACGGCGCGAACGGCTCGGACCTCGGCGACCGCATCACGGCGGCTGGCTACACCTGGAGCAGTGTGCGCGAGAACGTCGCAGCGGGCCAGCAGTCAGTGAACGATGTCATGACGTCGTGGTGGAACTCGCAGGGCCACCGCGAGAACATCCTCGCGTACGACGTCACGAACGTCGGCTTTGCCAAGGCCGTGAACAACAACTGCGGCGACTACAAGATCTACTGGACGCAGGACTTTGGTCGCTCGGCGTAAGCGTCGTGAGTGTGTCTGTGGCGCGCGCAGCGACCCATTGGCTGCGGTTGTGCGCGCGCGAGAGAGAGTGGGTTCGTTCGTTCCGTCGAGTGCAGTGCCGTGGGTCGTCGTCGTCGCGTCCAAGTAGATCCGTCTATCCGTCGTGAGTCTTAGTGTCAACTACCAACAACCAAGCGCGAGCGCTCGCAGGTGCGATCGAAGCACCGGCGAGTCGCCATAGCGCTATGGAGATCATCAATCAAAAGGACTTGTCCATTCGTCATCACCTTCATCCATTGACTTGTGGTCTCTTGTCTCTGACGATGTGGTTTCTTCTCGTCATCACTCACATGTTGCTACGAAGGTGTCAAACGGTTGCAAGACCACGACACTAGGCGTTGAACGCACCCGTTGCGCCGTACGTCGTCGCTGCGGCAGGGTACGCGTGCTCGGCGTGCACGTAGCGGTACGTCGAGAACTTCTCGCAGCAAAAGTACCGCGTCGCGCGGCGCGAGAGACTCGCGACGCCGTGCATGAGACTCACGCCGATGAGCAGGAACACGACCGAGAGGAACGCAAAGGCGAGGAAGCCAAAGACGCCGTCAAAGCCGTCGGGGAGCTCGCCCTCCGAAAGCGCGTTGAGCGGGAACGAGACCGAGAACGACAGCGTGATCGCGCTCAGGAGCGAGAGCAAGAACTTGATCGTGCCAAAGTAGAGCATCGCGAGCAGCGCGAGCGGCGAGAAGCTCGAGAGGTGCGGCGAGAGGCGCTCGCCCGAGATCCCGAGCACCGCGGCGCGGCGCGGGATGCTCACGTACACGTGCTCCTCGGGCGGCGAGATGAAGTTGTAGAGCCCGACGTCGAGCTCCGCGAGGAAGCCGACGAGCGTGAGCACGACGCGGAACACGACGACGCCGAGGCAGCAGAGTGGCAGGAGCACGGCCGAGAACGCCGCGCCGACGACAACGGTCACGAACCCGATCGTGCCGAGACTCGAGTTGAGTGCATGGAAGACGAGGAGCTTGAGTGTCGTGCGCAAGAAGCTCGGCTTTGGCTCGGCGCCAGCAGTCGGTCCGATGTACGCGGTCTCGCTGAAGACCGGACGAGCGAGCGGCACGTGCTCGCGCTCCTGCATCTCGTGCTGCGGCACGTACGCGAGCGGCGGCGCACTCGGCTCGCCGAGCGACGGGTACAGCGTCTCGGTCGGCTTCTCACCAGGCTTCATGCTCGCGCTGTGTTGTGTGTTGTTGCTCGTCGTCGTGCGCGTCTGCGTGCGTGGCAGCTCAATCGCGAATGGCGGAGCGAGATCGACGATCGAATGAGCGAGCGAGCGAGTTTGCGGGTCAAGCAGCTGCGCTTCCAAGATGTGACTTTTGTGTGTCCACTCCACATCAGTCGGTCGGAATGATTGTAAATGGATGGTGTGGACCACATGCACTCACAGTTCCGCGAATGGGTTCACCAATGCACACGAACGAGCCTTGCTTTCCACGAGCGCTTTGCATCAACAGCGCACAAGACCAGCGTCCACTTCATGCTGTTTGCTTCATTCCTACACACTGCCGCTCTTTGAACGCAAAAGTGCCTCTTAGTACGAGCCGTAGTTGACTGTCACAGGCGCCCGAGCGTGCTGCGCGACGTGGATGTAGCGGTACGTCGAGAACTTCTCGCAGCAGAAGAAGCGCGTCGATGCACGGGACACGCGTGCGACGACGTGCATGAGCGCGATGCTAATCACGAGCAGACACACCCACACGACCACGAACTCGATCGGGCTCTCTTGGATCGTCAGCGAACGGTTCCCGAGCGAGATCATCGCTGGGCGGCCATCAATCTCCAAGCCCGACAACACCATCGCGAAGCCCACGAGCAGTCCGCCAGTGAGCGACACGACGATGCAGCTCAGGATCCCGACTGCGAACTTGATCGTGGCAAAGTACAGCGCAGCTGTGATCGCGAGGGGCGAGAACGACGAGAGCTGCGGCGACAAGCGCTCGCCCGTGATCCGACCGAAGAACCGCGCCTCTTGCGGAATGTCGACGTACACGTGCTCGCTCGCAGGCGAGATGTAGTTGTAGAGCTTCACGTCGAACTTGGCGAGCAGGCTCACGAGGTAGAGCACGCCGCGGAACGCGATGATGCCGATGCAGCAGAGCGGAATGAGTCCGATCGAGATGTTGGCGCCGCTGATGACGATCACGAACCCCGCGATGCCGAGGATGGCGTTGAGCAAGTGGAAGATCACGAGCTTGAGCGTCGTGCCGAGACACGTGTGGCGACGGTAGTCTCCGCTGCGCACCGGCGACACGTATTGCATCGGCGGCATCGGCGGCAACAGTCGTTGGTGGTGCTGCTGGTACGACGACGATGGTGGCGGGTGCGTCGGGTGCGTCGGGTAGCCGTACTGCTGAGTATGCGCCTGGTACGGCTGTTGCTGCTGTTGCTGTTGGTTGTAGTACATCGGCAGCGCGTGCGGCACGCTGTTGCTGTCAAATGACGGAGCAGTCGGTTGGTGATACAGCTGGTCGTTTGCAAGCGACGGATACCGCGCATGGTCATCGTCATCAAAGCCGCTCGCTTGCTTCTCGCTCGGTCGTGCGAAGAAGCTGTCGCTGTCTGCGCTGCGATCGTAGTTAGAGCGTGCAGCCGCTGCCACCGGAGGAGCAGACTGCTGCTGCTGCGATCGCGTGGCAGCAGTATACATCGCGTCTTGAGGCAGTGCAGGAGGTGTTGCGTGTGTGCGAGTGCGTGTGCGTGTGCCACAGCGAGCAGAAGACAAAGTGTGCGCTTCCGAGCGTGCCATGAAGCCAAGGCGATGCGTGTCAAGCAGGAATGTTTGCGTTTCAATTTTGTAGTTTTGAAAAATATTGTGCCTATAATTTGAATAAACTAGATTCACGCTCACTCATCTCATTCACTCACTTCTTGACGTCTCCATGTACGACGACGGTCATTCTCCATGCACGGACCTCGCGTTGTTCAGAGCAATGGATAGAGAGAGCTCAATGTCGAGAGTATCCAGCGACGCTCATAGCGTTCATTCTTTTGCGTCGACCTCCACGAGCTTCACGTCTCTCATCTTCTTGTCCTCTGGGTCCTACTAGCTGCTGCAGCTGCCTATGTCGCGCCGTACTGCACGTTCGCACTGTATACGTAGCGCTGCTGCGGAGCGTCTTGGCGCGCATGCTGCTGGTAGCCAACGTGCATCCCGAGCGTCGAGAACGACTCGCAGCAGAAGAACTTGGTCGCCTTGGTCGACACTTTGGCGCTGAAGAGCATGAGCGCGCAGCCAATGACAGTGACGCACACGGAGGCGATCACGAACGCCGTTGCGTCGTGGCGGTACGAGAAGCGAAGGGTGCCGATGTCTAGGTCGACGTTGCGGCCGCCGCCGCAGACGACAAACACGAGCAGGCCGAGCGGTCCGACGCTCAGTCCTGCGCTGAACAGACTCAGGAGCGCGACGCCGACTTTGACAGACAGGAAGTAGAGCAGCGCCATAAGCGAGAGCGGTGAGAACGCATCGAGGCTCGGCGCGAGCACGAGACCGACAAGCCCCGGCTCGCTCGGGACTTCGAGGTAGATCTTGGCGTGCAGCGGCGCGATGAAGTTCACGAGCATGACGTCAAACTGCGCGAGCACGTGGACGCCGTAGAGCACGACGCGGAAGACGATGATGCCGAAGCAACAGAGCGGCAGGAGCGACACGGACGAGCTCACGCCCGAGCACAGGAGCGAGAACGCCGCGAGTCCGAGCACAGCGTTCAGGACGTGGAAGCCCACGAGCTGGAGGAGCTGAATCAGCGCGCGGTGCTTCACGAGGCGCTGCGGCTTGCGACGCACGACTGGACCGAACGCTGCGCCAGTTGGCGGGTACGGAGGGTATCCGCTTTGGTTCGCGAACTGCGGCAAGAGCGGCTGCTGCTGCTGCTCAGGAGGAGCGAACTGATGCGGTCGGTAGTACGGGAAGCTCTGCTGCTGCTGGAGCGGCACTGGCGGCATGGACTCGTGGCGATAGTCGCTTGGGAAGCGCTCGCTCGATGCGCGCTGCTGCTGTTGTTGCTGTGGGTTGTACATGTGCGCTTGCTGCTGCTGCTGCGGTGGCGGCGGGTAGTGCTGCGCGTACGGAGCTGGCGGAGCTTGTGGTGCGTGTGCGTACTGCAGCGGAGCTGCTGCAAAGCGCGCGTCCAGAGCGACTGGCGGTGCGCTGACAAATGCGCCGCTGTTTGGCGCATACCGAGGCGGCTTCTCCGCCGCGTCGTACACGAAGGACCGGTCGCTGCCTCCACCACCGCGCATGGGGACCTTGAGCTCGTCTCTCGCGCTCGCGTTGCACTTGTGATGTGGAATCACGGATTGGCACGCTTCGCTTTGAGAAGCAAGAGGTATCGATGCGGTAGTGAAGAAATCGAGAGAGTGTCCTGATTTACAGCGCATGCATTTACAGAGAGCATTGAAAACCTGAATACAACGCGATTGTGTAGAAGCCGGCGATCGGTTACAGAGTACATATGCATTGACAGAGGATCTTAGACAGCAAGCATTCCGACTCGATGGACACTGAAGGAACACCTTGAGCGAGAGCTCAAGGACATGACTGGAGATCAAGCACTCATCCAAGAGAGTGTCGCGCTGTGTTCATGTGCGTGCTGGATGCTATCGACACGTGTGTGCGAGCGCCTGAGTCGCTGTCGACTGGCACGTCAGCCCGCGTGAGTGGAGTAGAGGTCGTCGAGGAAGATCTGCTTCTCGTCGTCGCTGCTGCCGCTGTCATCGCCAGTGCGCCAGCCGAACGCGAGATCGTAGTGCGCTCGCTCGCTCATGTTGCAGCTACTTGCGCCGAGTGCGTCGTCTGCAGACGCGTCGATGTCGAAGGCCAAGTCAAACTCGCCGAGCACTTCAGTTCGACGCGCATCGAGCCACTCGACGTCTTCAGAGCGTCGACATGATCGATCGATCGTCGGCGCAAGTTGCAACGAGCTGTCGAGTGCGTCGTTGCTGCTGTCGCTCGATCCAACGGACGAGAGGCTCTCCGCATCAAGAGAGGAGTCGTGAGGGCGATGCTGCGGTTCGTTCGCACTCGGTCTGCTGACAGCAGTCGCTGAGCATTGTGGCGCTGGCACAGGCGTCTCGAAGCGATGTCGTCGCGATGGCAGTGGCGCAGTCGCGTGACTCGAAGGCTCGAGCAGCTCGTACTTGATTCTCCGCGACATCTTGTGCGCGAGTGGCGGCGTCACGAGTGCGACAGTCGGCGGTGCGGCTACTGCACCAAGTGACGCTGGCGCCGAGTCCCAGTGATCTCGCGGCGGCGGCGCGACCGACGACATCGTCAGCACACGCACGCGCGTCAAGCAGAGCTTGCAGACGCGCTGCTGCTTGGGCTCGCGGGTCTTGCTCTCGAGCTCAAAGACCGGCTGGCGATGCGCGCACTCCTTGCACGTCGTCTGCTTGCAGCAGGCGCACCGGACGAGACGCCCGCCGAGGAACCTCGCGCGCTTGTAGCACACGCGGCACATGGCGCCAGGCGACGACGTTGACGAGTACTCGCTCTGGTTGCTGCTGGTCGCTGCGATCAGCTCGGAGCACTGCTTCGCGCGCGCGCACTTGACGCTACGCGCGACGTTGAGCCAGAGTCCTGCGACGACGTACTCGGCGACTCGCTGCGTCAGCGGATGGAGATCTGCGACCTCGCCCCAGAAGAAGCACCGCGTGAAGCCGCGGGTGTCGCGGCGGTAGAGGTAGCAGAGACCCATCTGCTCGCGCTTGACGCCTCTGAGCGCGTTCGCTGGCCACTCGGCGCGCTCGATGGACTGGACGACGTGGTACGCCACCTCGACGCCGCGCTTGTCTGCAATCGTACCTGTGCGCTGCAGACGAGCAGTGGAGCAGCACGTCAGTCGGGAACACATACTGCCACTCAAGAGCGACTGACGGACACACACACTAGCGCAGGATGTACCTCGTACGTGAGAACGTCGCGAGTCGCCGTCACGCCCCACGCGGCCTTCATCGCGCGCCACTTGATGCCTTCGAACCGGAACGGGTCGGACGCTGTGCGCCGCTCGCTCACGCTCAGCACTGCACCGTCCACGAGCTTGTGGCCGAGCAGTGCGCTCACGCGATGGAGGTCGTCGGTCGAGTCCGAGTAGATGCCGTCCATGACGTCGTCAAGCGAGCCAGCGATCTGTCCTGCGCCGATCATGACAGTTGTGCGAGTGTCTGGATCGCTGTTGCTGTTGCTTTTGCCCACATCGGCATCACAGTTGCTTCGGGTGTGGAGATGCCGGAACACGCTCAGGCGCTTGCGCGAGCGCACGTGTCCCCAGTGCGCGGGGTCAATGAAGCCCTTGCAGCGCGTGTGCTCGACCACTGCCGCTCGGAGAATCGCAGACGCGTTGTTGTTGTAGCGCCGTCGCTCCGCTGGCGTGACGTGGATCGAGACAGGGACCGGCGCAGTCTCCATCTCGAGGTCTCTCTCTCACACACACAGATAGAGCGAGTCTTGCTGAATGGTGCGATGTCGCTCAATCGATCAACAGATCTGAGCTCGAGCACCTTTGC
Source organism: Pythium guiyangense (assembly GCA_003730235.1). Taxonomy (NCBI): domain Eukaryota; phylum Oomycota; class Peronosporomycetes; order Pythiales; family Pythiaceae; genus Pythium; species Pythium guiyangense. Next base: position 300,228 of record QXDM01000067.1, on the reverse strand, counting down.
GGCAGATTCGTGAATGGAGCTGACACTGATGCCGCGGAGTCTCCTGCTCGCAAGAGACGCTCGCGCTCGTGTCTGTCTGTCGCGTGCGCGCGAGAGGCAATCAGTTGCGCTGTCCCGGCCACATAGTTTGCGATCTTGGCTTCCCGAGGCGAAGTCGGCGCTGGCGTAAGCATCGTGGACTGTCCGTCCGGTTGCGGCAAGAGCACTGCAAGGCTCCAACGCGAGATGGGAACGGCTTGAGGAGAGTACTGTCGGAGTCTCGTGTGTTGACACCGAGCACATGCAATGGATGTGTCTTTGTGGTGCTGCACGACTGAAGCAACACACTCCATGGCACTTGGAGCGCGCGGTTATGGTTGCACCATGGCCCGATAGCCACTCACACGACGATACATGAGGGACTTTGAACCGAAGCATTCCCCGAAAGGCCAAGTGCTCGCTGCACTCCTCCTTCTCTTTGACGACGATGGCTCACGCGGGAACGCACGAGACCAGATGGACCGGCCTTAGCGCTCGTGTGACTCGACCTCGACACACGCGCCGCTGAACTCGATGCTCACTTGGAGCAGCAACGACGCCGTCAGACAATCGCTTGTAGAGTGCTCCTCGTCCAGCGCCGATGCCGATGCCGATGCCGATGCCGACTCGCGGCTCGCTTGAGGCACTCTCGCTTCGTAGGACACGTACTCGTGTCAACCTTGGACTATACGTCGCTTGACCATAGAGATCTCAATGGACCTCGCCTTCCTTCCCACTCACTATCTCTCTTCACGCAAGCAGCGCACAGAGCGACTCGTTGTGGCTGATGCACAGATAGCAGAGCTGTGGCTGCGATGGGGAGCGCACGGAGACTGTGCTGGCAGCTACAGTCAACGTTGTTCAGCGAGCGGGTCTCGAACATCCAGTGGCCGCACTCGCGACAGTGTCAGCCATAGCAGCAGCGCATGCGCGAGTGGCGACGCACAGACGCCATCTTGTGTCCGTGCGAGCGGGAAGCAGCGAGACCGACTGACGGACTGAATGGCTGACTGACTACCAACTCAGACGCTCGTCAGCGAGACCCGAACACTTCAGTCGTCATTCAGCCGATCGTGCGCTGCGATGGGCAGCAGGAGACAACATCGAGACGTCTGCTGCTCCAACTCGTTTGTTCATTCGTTTGTTCACTTGAGCGCTAGCGTGAGTGTCTGCGAGGCAAGACTCTGCACTTGTTTGCGTGAGGTCGACTGTGCGCAGCCACGTGATCGAGACCAGGATCTGCTCTGCTGCTTGGTGTGTCTCCTGATGTCCGACGTCGAGAGCCGAAAGAGCTGAAGTGTAGATCGACGCCAGACGACAGACAGAAGGGACTCGTCGACACTGCGTCTCTCGTATCTTCACGTGCGATTTGAACGGGCATCAGGTCGTCGTCATCTGCTCTCGAGGCCCTCGCGGAAGGAACGACGACACTAGCAAAGCCTCGCGTTGTGCTAGTGCGGCACATCGTGTGGACTGACACGTATCTCTCTGTGCTACGCCCTCGTCCTTCGATAGAGCTACTGCTGCTGCTACAATGACGCACGTCTGTGTGAGAGAGAACCTGAAAGTGATGCAGTGGCGTCTTGAACACATCGCCAAGCACTCGCTCGTGTGTCTCTAGAGTGCGTGTGTGTGAACCGACGACCACAAGGATTCGCTCGAAACGGATCGGCGCTTGCGAGATCCGATCGACCTTGAGCAGCACGAGCACCACTAAGCAGCGCCTGTAGCAGTAGCCGTCACTTCGAGCAGCTCTTGCAGGACACGCTCGGCCATGAGCAAGCTCGAGGACCTCCTCCCGGAGCTCGCAGGCGTCTTCGCGGCGCAGGAGAGCGCGATGGAGAACGTCGTGTCGATGCTCACGACGCAAGTGGCGCAGCTGATCCAGGAGAGCGACCGACAGACGAAGCGCGTCGCGACGCTCGAGGCGACGCAGCAGCAGCTCCAGAGCGCGCTCTTGACGCTGCGCAAAGCGTACGACGCGCTCGAGGACGAGCACCGGCGCACGACGACGAGCCATACGGACGCAGTGAGCGCTGTGAGTGTGAGCGTCGACGCGCTGCAGCAGCAACTGCAGGAGCAGACCGAGGCGGCCGAGAGCAAGTGGCAGCGCGTCGAGGCGCGGCTCGAAGCCGCTGGCGCGGGTCCGTCCGAGAGCCAAGTCATGGACCTCGTTGGGTCGCACTTGCAGAGCGTCGAGAGCAAACTGACGGCGCACGTGGAGCACCGGCTCCTGGAGACGTCGCACCGGTCGTACGTTCAGGCACAGCAGGTCGAAGAGGCGATGAAGAGCGACTTGGAGATGCTCGAGAAGAAGTTCGAGTACCTCTCGCGCGTCAAGATGGAGATCAAGGACATGAACCGGAAGGTCGAGAAGCAGGACCAGACGCTCGACGACATGCGCATGGGCCTGGAGCTCCTCGCCAAGTCGATCGGCACGAACGACGACGAGAGCGACAACGAGCGCGACGACCGCGACGGCGACGAGAGCGATGAGAGCCGCAAGCCGCTGCGCCGCGTCGACAAGAACGAGGTCCGGAACGTCATGAAGCGCATCTCGCTCAGCAGCGCCGACATCCAAGCGAAGATCGACGAGAACGCGGCGCTGCTCGCAAGTGCCGCGCGCAAGCCGCCGTTGTCGGAAGCAGCGACCGCGCGCGAGCCCGAGCACAGGCACGAGGCTGTCGAGACGCATCCGATGCGGTCCAAGTCCGCCTCGGCGGCGTCCAGTCACCAAGCAGGCTTCATGCGAAGCAAGACGCTCGACATCGGCGCGCAGGTGGCAAAGACAAAGGCAGCGGACGCTGCGACGACGTCTCGAAGCGAAGGCGATGCCAGCGAGAGCGAGCAAAGTGCGTTCGAGGTCCCAGGCATGAGCGACGCGAGCTCCGACGTTGCGAGTGGCGGAGAGGCAGTCGCTGCAGACCCAAGTGAGAGCGCCAGTGACGAGTTGCAGTCGCTCGTTGCAGACGCTGCGCCACTAGTCGACGCGGAAGCGCCTGAGGACGCGGTCGAAGCTGTCGAGGCCAGTGACGACGACGCGAGTGGTATTGAGCCAGAGACGCCTCCTGCGGCTGAAGACGAGCCGCCCAACACGCTCGAAGACGACCCAGTGACCCCAGAGCAAGTGCAAGCGCAAGCGCCAGTGTCTGACACGATCGCCGACGTCCAAGACGTGGCACCCGAGCAAGCGCCAGAGACGACAGAGGCGACAGCCAACACTGACGACGACCACGCGCTCGAAGAAGCGGAGAAGTCGGACCGCGTCGTCGACATCCTCCCGTCCTCGACGTCGCGGTCGCGTCTCACGTCGCGCGAGCAGCCGACGCACACAAGTCTCGACGACGCGAGCGAGAGCGCAGGCCGTCTGTCGAACGCCTCAGCGGCGAGCGCGCCGACTGCCGCGATGTTCTACCCGAGCGTCACGAGCGCGACGACGTCGATGATCCGGTCCCGCAAAGCCTCGCGCTTGCTCAAGCGGCAGAGCAGCGTCCGGAAGAGCGACGGCATGGACTCGTCGCGGAGCGAGACGCGCACGCCGCTCGCGCGCGACGTGATCAAGGCGCTCTGGCGCCGCATGTTCACACGCTTCGTGCAGCTCAAGCGCCTGCAGATCCTCAGCGGCGCGAACCCGGACCGGATCTTCCGGAAGCAGAACATGTCGGTCGGCGCGCGCGTGAAGCGGCTCGAGGAGGCGGCCGCGGACCTCGAGGAGACGGTCGACGTGCTCGAGAGCAGCATCCAGCTCAACGTCCAGAGCATCCAGGCGCTCGGGCAGGCGCTCGGGCAGTCCCAAGCCGACGCCGACGCGCGCATCGACTCGCTCCGCGACGCCGCGCAGGCGCAGGCACAGATGATCGTCGGCGTCGAAGAGAAACTCGACCTCATCGAGCTCGACTTGCGCCGTGTACGCGGCTCAAACCGCCGCGAGAGCGGCCAGTCGGCCTCGAGCTCAGCTGTGAGCGCGCTTACGACGCAGCACTACGAGCTCGTGGCGCGCGTGAGCGACCACGCGAGCGCACTGGACGCCGTCGCGAATAGTGCGAAGCGTCTGAGCGAGCTCGAGCTCCCGGTGCTGAGCAGCAAGTTCGAGACGGCGCTGCACGACTTGCGCGCCGAGCTCGAGCACAAGGCGCGCGACGTCGCGAAGGACCTGCACCGCTCGATCGAGCAGCTGCGCGAGCGCCAGAGCGCAGCGGAGACGCGGCTGCGCCAGCGCACGAACGCGTTCGCCGAGCGGCTCTACCGCGACGTCATGCGGCTCTCGAAGGCGCACCTCGTCGCGCTTGAGATGACGCGGAGCGCCAGGACGAGTCACGCGTCAGACGGCAGTAGCAGTAGCAGCAGTGGTGGTGGCAATGGGAAGAAGACGCGCGCGACGCTCCTGGACGTGAGTCTCGAGATGCTCGAGCACATCTTCACGAGCTTCCAGGACGACTGCCGCATTGCTGCAGACGCGCAGAGGCTCGGACGCTCGCGCAGCAGCACGGACAGCAAAGAAGAAGATGACGACAGCGGCGAGGACGACAGCGACGCGTCGATGCGCAGCGTCCTGCTCGAGCGCGCGACGACGTTCCTCGACGAGCTCGAGCGACTCAAAGAGCAAGCGGCGAGAGCGCGAGCGAGTGCGATCGCGCCGTTCCCGAGCGCCGACGGCAGCAGCGACACTACTGCCACTGTTAGCAGCACTAATAGCAGCAGCTCGAGCTTCACAGACCGTCTCGTGCTCGTGACGACTGCGCAGCTCCGCGCACTCGAGGCGCTCATGTCGCCAGAGCATGGTGATGGTCGTGAGCATGGCCGTAAGGGCACGACTGCCGCCGTCTCAGACGTGTCGTTCCAGGTCCAAGACCTGGTCGTGCAGCTCCGCGCCGTGCTCGTGCTGCTGCTCCTCCACGCCGAGCTCCTGGACCCGCACGCGCGCCTGGCACTCGTGCTCGCGGCCCACAGCGCGATCGAGACGAACGTGCGCGACCACGGCTTTGCTATCGCGCAGCTCGGGACCGTCGGCGCGAGCGTGAAGCTCATGAGCACGCGCCTCGACGCGTTCCTCGAGCTCTCGTACTCGTTCGCAAAGGACGAGGACGTGCAGAAGCGCATCCAGGACATGCTCAGCTCGTCCGACGGCGTCCGCGACGCGCTCGCGCAGCAGCTCGAGGCGACGCACACAGAGGCGCAGCGGCGCGACGACATGCTCGAGCGCGAGCTCACGCAGCTCGTGGCGCGCGTGAACAAGAAGCTCGACAAGGACGAGCTGCTGTGGACGCAGGAGGTGATCGAGCGGCAGCTCCAGAGCGTGGCCAAGAGCTCGCTCGGCGAAGACGACCTCGCCGACCTCCATCGGCTCCTGCGCGGCAAGCTCGACAAGTCGTACTTCCACGCGCTCTTGCTCGAGCAGCGCACGCGCGCCGCGGCGCAGAGCACTGGCGCCAGCAGCGTGAGTGTGTATGGCAGTAGTGGCGGTGGCGTCCCTGGCAACGCGCCGCTCATCGCCGCCAAGTGCATCTCGTGCCACAATGACGTGCCGCCGACCAAGGCGATGGTCGAGAGCGTCGTGAAGGACCAAGTGGCGGTGCAAGTCGCCAAGACGCTCGCGCGGCAGCAGCCGCCGGGCCTCGCGCTCGCGTCGCCGGCGGCGTTCCAGGCGTCGACGCACCGGAGCATGGACAAGTACAAGCGCGAGCTCCTCGCTGCGGCGACGCACGGACAGCAGCAGCAGCAGCCGCCGCACAGATCACAGCAACAGCAGCACAGTCGCAAGTGAGACGCCAGTGCGTCTTGAATAAATAGTCTGAGCCTCTGTCTAGGACGCCAAGAGACGACGGACGCGCGCCTTAGAAGACGGCGGCCGCGACGAGGATCGCCTGGAGGAGCTGCGACGCGATCTCCTTGACCAAGATCATGCTGTTCTCGTCCTGCGCGAGCGCCGCGATCGTCGGGTACAAGTTGTACTCGACGAGGAACTGCGTCGGCGACGTGTGCGACTCGAAGACGCTCTTGAGCATCTTGAGCAAGTTCTTGCGCACGATGGCCTTGGGGACGCGGCGCAGGCGCGCGAGCACCTCGGTCACAAAGAGCGCGCTGCGGCCGAGCGACTGGTTCATGCGCACGGACCGGTGCATCATCTCCAAGAACGGCTCGAGGAGGTTCTCGAGCTCCGCGTCCTGCGCCGACCGGAAGCACGCAATGAGCCTCCATTGCTTGCTTCCAGTCGGCGCACTTGAATTGTAATATCCAAACTTTCTGTACTATTATGCGAGCCATTGTTTGTTTGGCAAGAGACTATGCATTTATTCGAAATCTAGACTGCAAATGACTACGTGCTCCATCTTAAACGAAACGTAAATAAGTAACGTATTTGAACGTGAATGTTGTTCACGTGCCCTCAAATATACCAATTCTAAAATACGAAATGATTGAATATACAGGTCGTCTATATTAAATACGATCGTGTAAGACGAACTGTTCCTCTTAATTGAAATTGAAAGTTACGTAGTTTCCGTAGTCTACATTTTCTCTACCGAATACTATATGTAAATACGGATAACAGGGATTTCGAGCCAAACACGTGGTTATCGTTTTGACGGGGTTCAACCATACAAAAACCAAGTCAACAACAAAACGTCTTTTTGTGTGCTTTTGGCCAAAAGCACACAAAGCGACAACATGCGACAAGGTCGAGCTCGTCGTTGTCGCCAAATAGACTTGTTCTCATTGAACGCGATGTCTTTCAGGAACGCTGACCACGCCTTGAGCGACGGATAGCGCTGATGAAGAGCAACTTCTGTACAGCCGTGCGCACCGAAGAGGTAGATCGACAGTGCGTTTGAATGGAAAATGACGTGGCGAGAGTACCAAGCAAGAGCTCAAGCGTCCAAATACTGCAAATGTTGAAACGAACGCGCATCTAGGTATCTATTCGGAGTGTAGCCATGTGTAGATAAGCAAACACTTAAAACAACACGTCGTTTGTGTCACAGCGAGCGAGCCACGCCTCTGATGACAGTGAGACTTGGTGTGCCGATAGCTTAGGGCTATCGTTAGGACGTCATGTACTAATATCAATTGCGTCTAGGCCTCTACTCGTAGTGTAGCCGTGTACACTATAATGTTAAGTCGTTTGCTTCTTAGATATATATATAGAAGTCGTCCAAACGACTTCACTTCTAGAGACATTGAGAGAGGACGTGTCGAAACGTATTCTTTTTTACTAAAACTCGGAGGGGCAATATGCTTCAAGTATCGTGTCTCATGTGCAGCAACTATGCAGCGACTTGTAGCCGCTGCATTGCATGCTAAATTAAGCGGCTATATTCACGAATAACTCTATAGTTATACTACAATGTAGCCGCGATTGCGGGTAGATTGTGACTAACCGTATTTTGGTCGTGCCAGTGGGTGCCGTGGCACGTTTTATAGCCGGATTGTTTGAACTATTTACAGATATAGCCTTACAAGATCTTTAGAGAAGATAAGAACTGGGTGTTCTTATATATACCTTTGTTTTGTTCTTGGTTCTTTTATGATATTGTTGTTGTGGCCAAAAGCACACAAAGGCTCGCAAATCTCATTCAATAGGGTTTAGGATTTAGGGTTTCGTAGCCCTACTGATTACTCATTTTGTACACCACTTAATATTTTCGGTGTTCAATAAAACCTATTTGTTCAATTGTAACGGAAGTAACGGATAGTAACGGTTTTCAACGGTTTTCAACCGTTTTGCAACGGATTAGCAGCACTTTCAGAAACAATTCTGCCTTAAAAACTGATAGTAATTGTTTGCAAATAAAAAAACAAGAAAAACAAACAATGCAATAGGGCTTTTCGAGCCAAATTGTTTCTGAATTCCGACATGGCGACAAGGTCGAGCTCGTCGTTGTCGCATGCGCCTCGACCTGGCAGCGGTGGCGGCAGCGCAGTCTCTCGCCCACAAGCTAGCGCAAGTGCATCGTCAAGTGCGTCGACAGCGTCTGCTCCTGCAAACAGCAGCAGCAGTGGGAATGTGCGAGCTCGGGGCAGCTCGACTCGACCGACACCAAGCGCTGGCAGCAACATGCCGCCGCCGTCGTCGTCGTCGCTCGCACGACCAAAGAAGAGCGAGCAGGACAAAGTTCGCATCGTCGGTGATCACTACGTACGTCTGGTCATGTGCATACGCGGCCATTAGAGCTCTCTCTCTCTCTCTCTCTCTCTTACACTGCCACTCGACTGTTCACTAGCAACTCGGCGCCGAGATCGGTCGCGGCGGCTTTGGCGTCGTCTTTGCTGCGCTCGACCTGCGCAACGGCCGCTCGGTTGCGATCAAGCAAGTGTCACTCCACGACATTGGCAAAGACGAGCTCCTGTCGATCGAAGTACGTCTGTTAGTGTCGATCTCTGGGTCTCTCCTGCTGTCGACACTCACACTCGCACGTGCGCTAGAGCGAGATCAGTCTGCTGAAGAAGCTCAACCACGAGAACATCGTCAAGTACCACGACACGATCCGCACGCAGAGCTCGCTCTACATCGTGCTCGAGTACATGGAGAACGGCTCGCTCGCGCAGTTCATGAAGCGCTTCGGCGCGCTCTCGGAGACGCTCGTGGCGATGTACATCACGCAGGTCCTGCGCGGCCTCGCGTACTTGCACGAGCAGGGCGTGCTCCACCGCGACGTCAAGGGCGCCAACATCCTCACGACCAAGGACGGACTCGTCAAGCTCGCGGACTTTGGCGTCGCGGTCAAGCTCAGCGAGTCGCAAAAGTCCAACTCGGTCGTCGGGTCGCCGTACTGGAGTGCGTCCGTCTGTCGTGATGGGCCGCGAGCCACCGACTCACGTATCTGTTCTGTGGCTCTCTGCGATGACAGTGGCGCCAGAGGTGATCGAGATGGCCGGCTGGTCGTTCGCGTCCGACATCTGGAGCGTCGGGTGCACGATCATCGAGCTCTTATCGACCAAGCCGCCGTACTTTGACCTCGCGCCCATGGCCGCGCTCTTCCGCATCGTCCAGGACGACCACCCGCCGCTCCCAGAGCGCATCTCGCCCGTACGTCTCTGTGTCTGTCTGTATGCGCATCTTGTCGCCATGTGCCCTACCTGACAGCCAACCGAACGCACTGCTGCGCGTCGCTAGGCGCTGCATGACTTCATCATGAAGTGCTTCATGAAAGAGCCGCGGCTCCGGAGCTCCGCGGACGAGCTCCTCGTGCACCCGTGGATCGCGCAGATCCCGAAGAACAAGGTCGAGCAGAGCTCGCAGCTCGTGACTGAGAACGTCCTCTCGCGCAACGACCGCGACGCGATGCTCAACACGATCAAGCTGTACGAGAAAGAGAAGCACACGTCGCTGTCGGACGCCTCTGGCGCGCCATCGAGCGACCTCGCGCCTGTCCGCGACGACGAAGACGACGACGACGACGTTGAGAACTGGGACGAAGAGCTCGGCTTGGACGCGGCGCCGCAGCCACTGTCGCTCGCGACTGGCGCGCCACTCCAGCGCTCGGCCAAGCCGACTACTACTGTCGACAAACCGCCGCGACCGCCGCTCAAGAACGTGTTCCAGCTGAGCAAAGAGGACGCGCAGGCGCTGCTGGACGAAGACGTCTGGGACGAACCGGACGACGACAGCAGCGCTGCGCCGCTCCGGACAATGTCAGCGTCTGCGCCAGGAGGAAGCAGCATGGCGTCGCGTCCTAGCAGCCAAGTAAAAGGCGCAAACAGCAGCAGCGCTGGTCTCTCGGCGGCGCTGTCATCGTCGTGGGACCGCTCTGCGCTCGTGCCGACCGAGAAGCGCTTGATGAAGCTCCAGAGCTTCTCTGAGAAAGAGCACGACGCAGCGTTCGACTTTGACGACCTCGACGAAGCGCGTTTGCTCCAGGCGCTGTCGCTCAAGCCTAGCGCTGCAGCGAGTGGCGAGCCGTCGAGTGCCTCAACGACGCGCACTGGGCCACTCGCGCTCAACGCAGTCGATCGAACTGGCAGCGAGGACGACGACGCGGACTTTGACGACCTCCTCGACTCGGCCGAGCACTTGACGCTGCGGCTCTCGAAGCGCGACCTCAAGATCGCGCCGGACGCGACCGAGGCGTTCCCGGACTTTGACGACGACCTCGGCTTCGACTCGCTCCGCGACAGCAACCAGAAAGCCACGACGCGCGTCGTCGAGCTCCTCGCGCTCCTGGACCCGAGCATGGACGACCAAGTGATCCTCGACGCGTGCATGAGTCTGGTGCGTCTGTGGCGCTTGCTGTTGTAACGAGAGGCGTTCCCTTACGCTCTCCTGCGTCTCGTGTGTGTGTCGTTAGCAAGAGATCTTTGCGACGAACCAGACGCTCCGGCGCGACTTGATGTCCCAGCCTGGCGTCGTGCCGAACATCATGGAGGCGCTCGAGATGAAGAAGATGGACGTGCTCCACGCCGTCCTGCGCGTCATCAACACCGTGCGTCCGTGTCTTTGCCATTCACCTCTGTGTCCTACAACCGTCCTAATGCCTCCTCTGTGTCTCTGCAGATCGTCGAGGACAACCAGAAGTTCCAAGAGAACTTGGCGCTCGTCGGGCTCGTGCCAGTGATCATCAAGCTCACAAAGCACGACAGCAGCGCTCTCGCACCATCGTCCGCTGCCGCTCCTGACCGCCTCGAACTCGACGACGAGCGCGCCGCGGCGTTCGTGCGGCTCGAAGCGGCCAAGTTTGTGCGCCAGAGCTGCAAGACGAGCTCGCTCACGCTCCAGATGTTCATCGCGTGCGGCGGTCTGCCGGTCCTTGTCGACTTTCTCACGCTCTCGACGGATCGAACAGCGCCGTCGTCTGGCGACGTCGACCTCGTGCGCATTGCGCTCGACGGTATCGCGAGCGTCTTCCAGCTCCAGACGATCCCAAAGAACGACATCTGCCGCCTGTTTGTCAAAGCTGGGCTGCTCCGCAAGTTCGTCGCCGTGTTCAACGTCATCGTCACGTCCGTGTGTGCGGCGCCAGGCACGTCCGAGACGGCGACATCGGCGTCCTGGACCATGGACGAACTCCACACGACGTGCGACATCTTCTTGCTCTTCTCGCAAGGCGACGCGGTCGTGAAAGACCACGTGTGTGACGCTGCAGTGCTCGATGGACTGCTCCAGGCGCTCCACCCGCGGCCATACGCTGGCGCAACGAGCGACACGCGCCAGTCGGACGCGTTCATGGGCGCGATGGTCAAAGTTCTCAAGTGCGTGCGGAACTTGAGCATGGAGCCCATGACGCTCGAGAAGCTCGATCGCGCCGGTGCGATCCCGACGCTCGTGCTCTTGCTCAACGAGCACGAGACGTCGAGTAGCAGCAGTGCGAAGCGCAAAGAGGTCGAGAACCTCGTGCTCCAGTCCATGTACTACCTCTGCCGCATCAACCGCAATCGCCAGACACACGCGGCGCAGGCCGGCGTCATCCCGTCGCTCCTGCGCGTGATCAAGCGCGCGAGTCCGCTCAAGCAGTTTGCACTCCAGATCCTGTGCGACCTCGCGCATGCGTCGCCGACTGCGCGCGCGCACCTCTGGGCCTGCGACAGCGCCGCGCTCTTCCTCGACCTCTTGGCCGACAAGTACTGGCAGCTCGACGCGATCAAGTCGCTGAGCGTCTGGCTCATCCACGACACGGTCAAGATGGAGCACGTCCTGCTCGCGCCGGCGCACTTGGTGAAGCTCATTGCGTGCTTCCGGTCGGCGCAGGACGCGGAGCTCGAGAACCTCCTCGAGCCGTTCTTGGAGATGATGCACCGGTCCGTGCGCATGAACCAGTCGCTCGGCCGCAGCGCGCTCTTTGTGACCGAGGTGCTCGCGCGCCTGCGCCGCGTCCCCAAGGCCATCGTGCGCAAGAACTTGCTCAAGATGCTCAAGAGCGTCTTCGAGTCGCACACGTCGCCGACGCAGTTCCTCGTCGAGTACAACTTGTACCCGACGATCGCGGCGCTCGCGCAGGACGAGAACAGCATGATCTTGGTCAAGGAGATCGCGTCGCAGCTCCTCCAGGCGATCCTCGTCGCGGCCGCCGTCTTCTAAGGCGCGCGTCCGTCGTCTCTTGGCGTCCTAGACAGAGGCTCAGACTATTTATTCAAGACGCACTGGCGTCTCACTTGCGACTGTGCTGCTGTTGCTGTGATCTGTGCGGCGGCTGCTGCTGCTGCTGTCCGTGCGTCGCCGCAGCGAGGAGCTCGCGCTTGTACTTGTCCATGCTCCGGTGCGTCGACGCCTGGAACGCCGCCGGCGACGCGAGCGCGAGGCCCGGCGGCTGCTGCCGCGCGAGCGTCTTGGCGACTTGCACCGCCACTTGGTCCTTCACGACGCTCTCGACCATCGCCTTGGTCGGCGGCACGTCATTGTGGCACGAGATGCACTTGGCGGCGATGAGCGGCGCGTTGCCAGGGACGCCACCGCCACTACTGCCATACACACTCACGCTGCTGGCGCCAGTGCTCTGCGCCGCGGCGCGCGTGCGCTGCTCGAGCAAGAGCGCGTGGAAGTACGACTTGTCGAGCTTGCCGCGCAGGAGCCGATGGAGGTCGGCGAGGTCGTCTTCGCCGAGCGAGCTCTTGGCCACGCTCTGGAGCTGCCGCTCGATCACCTCCTGCGTCCACAGCAGCTCGTCCTTGTCGAGCTTCTTGTTCACGCGCGCCACGAGCTGCGTGAGCTCGCGCTCGAGCATGTCGTCGCGCCGCTGCGCCTCTGTGTGCGTCGCCTCGAGCTGCTGCGCGAGCGCGTCGCGGACGCCGTCGGACGAGCTGAGCATGTCCTGGATGCGCTTCTGCACGTCCTCGTCCTTTGCGAACGAGTACGAGAGCTCGAGGAACGCGTCGAGGCGCGTGCTCATGAGCTTCACGCTCGCGCCGACGGTCCCGAGCTGCGCGATAGCAAAGCCGTGGTCGCGCACGTTCGTCTCGATCGCGCTGTGGGCCGCGAGCACGAGTGCCAGGCGCGCGTGCGGGTCCAGGAGCTCGGCGTGGAGGAGCAGCAGCACGAGCACGGCGCGGAGCTGCACGACCAGGTCTTGGACCTGGAACGACACGTCTGAGACGGCGGCAGTCGTGCCCTTACGGCCATGCTCACGACCATCACCATGCTCTGGCGACATGAGCGCCTCGAGTGCGCGGAGCTGCGCAGTCGTCACGAGCACGAGACGGTCTGTGAAGCTCGAGCTGCTGCTATTAGTGCTGCTAACAGTGGCAGTAGTGTCGCTGCTGCCGTCGGCGCTCGGGAACGGCGCGATCGCACTCGCTCGCGCTCTCGCCGCTTGCTCTTTGAGTCGCTCGAGCTCGTCGAGGAACGTCGTCGCGCGCTCGAGCAGGACGCTGCGCATCGACGCGTCGCTGTCGTCCTCGCCGCTGTCGTCATCTTCTTCTTTGCTGTCCGTGCTGCTGCGCGAGCGTCCGAGCCTCTGCGCGTCTGCAGCAATGCGGCAGTCGTCCTGGAAGCTCGTGAAGATGTGCTCGAGCATCTCGAGACTCACGTCCAGGAGCGTCGCGCGCGTCTTCTTCCCATTGCCACCACCACTGCTGCTACTGCTACTGCCGTCTGACGCGTGACTCGTCCTGGCGCTCCGCGTCATCTCAAGCGCGACGAGGTGCGCCTTCGAGAGCCGCATGACGTCGCGGTAGAGCCGCTCGGCGAACGCGTTCGTGCGCTGGCGCAGCCGCGTCTCCGCTGCGCTCTGGCGCTCGCGCAGCTGCTCGATCGAGCGGTGCAGGTCCTTCGCGACGTCGCGCGCCTTGTGCTCGAGCTCGGCGCGCAAGTCGTGCAGCGCCGTCTCGAACTTGCTGCTCAGCACCGGGAGCTCGAGCTCGCTCAGACGCTTCGCACTATTCGCGACGGCGTCCAGTGCGCTCGCGTGGTCGCTCACGCGCGCCACGAGCTCGTAGTGCTGCGTCGTAAGCGCGCTCACAGCTGAGCTCGAGGCCGACTGGCCGCTCTCGCGGCGGTTTGAGCCGCGTACACGGCGCAAGTCGAGCTCGATGAGGTCGAGTTTCTCTTCGACGCCGACGATCATCTGTGCCTGCGCCTGCGCGGCGTCGCGGAGCGAGTCGATGCGCGCGTCGGCGTCGGCTTGGGACTGCCCGAGCGCCTGCCCGAGCGCCTGGATGCTCTGGACGTTGAGCTGGATGCTGCTCTCGAGCACGTCGACCGTCTCCTCGAGGTCCGCGGCCGCCTCCTCGAGCCGCTTCACGCGCGCGCCGACCGACATGTTCTGCTTCCGGAAGATCCGGTCCGGGTTCGCGCCGCTGAGGATCTGCAGGCGCTTGAGCTGCACGAAGCGTGTGAACATGCGGCGCCAGAGCGCCTTGATCACGTCGCGCGCGAGCGGCGTGCGCGTCTCGCTCCGCGACGAGTCCATGCCGTCGCTCTTCCGGACGCTGCTCTGCCGCTTGAGCAAGCGCGAGGCTTTGCGGGACCGGATCATCGACGTCGTCGCGCTCGTGACGCTCGGGTAGAACATCGCGGCAGTCGGCGCGCTCGCCGCTGAGGCGTTCGACAGACGGCCTGCGCTCTCGCTCGCGTCGTCGAGACTTGTGTGCGTCGGCTGCTCGCGCGACGTGAGACGCGACCGCGACGTCGAGGACGGGAGGATGTCGACGACGCGGTCCGACTTCTCCGCTTCTTCGAGCGCGTGGTCGTCGTCAGTGTTGGCTGTCGCCTCTGTCGTCTCTGGCGCTTGCTCGGGTGCCACGTCTTGGACGTCGGCGATCGTGTCAGACACTGGCGCTTGCGCTTGCACTTGCTCTGGGGTCACTGGGTCGTCTTCGAGCGTGTTGGGCGGCTCGTCTTCAGCCGCAGGAGGCGTCTCTGGCTCAATACCACTCGCGTCGTCGTCACTGGCCTCGACAGCTTCGACCGCGTCCTCAGGCGCTTCCGCGTCGACTAGTGGCGCAGCGTCTGCAACGAGCGACTGCAACTCGTCACTGGCGCTCTCACTTGGGTCTGCAGCGACTGCCTCTCCGCCACTCGCAACGTCGGAGCTCGCGTCGCTCATGCCTGGGACCTCGAACGCACTTTGCTCGCTCTCGCTGGCATCGCCTTCGCTTCGAGACGTCGTCGCAGCGTCCGCTGCCTTTGTCTTTGCCACCTGCGCGCCGATGTCGAGCGTCTTGCTTCGCATGAAGCCTGCTTGGTGACTGGACGCCGCCGAGGCGGACTTGGACCGCATCGGATGCGTCTCGACAGCCTCGTGCCTGTGCTCGGGCTCGCGCGCGGTCGCTGCTTCCGACAACGGCGGCTTGCGCGCGGCACTTGCGAGCAGCGCCGCGTTCTCGTCGATCTTCGCTTGGATGTCGGCGCTGCTGAGCGAGATGCGCTTCATGACGTTCCGGACCTCGTTCTTGTCGACGCGGCGCAGCGGCTTGCGGCTCTCATCGCTCTCGTCGCCGTCGCGGTCGTCGCGCTCGTTGTCGCTCTCGTCGTCGTTCGTGCCGATCGACTTGGCGAGGAGCTCCAGGCCCATGCGCATGTCGTCGAGCGTCTGGTCCTGCTTCTCGACCTTCCGGTTCATGTCCTTGATCTCCATCTTGACGCGCGAGAGGTACTCGAACTTCTTCTCGAGCATCTCCAAGTCGCTCTTCATCGCCTCTTCGACCTGCTGTGCCTGAACGTACGACCGGTGCGACGTCTCCAGGAGCCGGTGCTCCACGTGCGCCGTCAGTTTGCTCTCGACGCTCTGCAAGTGCGACCCAACGAGGTCCATGACTTGGCTCTCGGACGGACCCGCGCCAGCGGCTTCGAGCCGCGCCTCGACGCGCTGCCACTTGCTCTCGGCCGCCTCGGTCTGCTCCTGCAGTTGCTGCTGCAGCGCGTCGACGCTCACACTCACAGCGCTCACTGCGTCCGTATGGCTCGTCGTCGTGCGCCGGTGCTCGTCCTCGAGCGCGTCGTACGCTTTGCGCAGCGTCAAGAGCGCGCTCTGGAGCTGCTGCTGCGTCGCCTCGAGCGTCGCGACGCGCTTCGTCTGTCGGTCGCTCTCCTGGATCAGCTGCGCCACTTGCGTCGTGAGCATCGACACGACGTTCTCCATCGCGCTCTCCTGCGCCGCGAAGACGCCTGCGAGCTCCGGGAGGAGGTCCTCGAGCTTGCTCATGGCCGAGCGTGTCCTGCAAGAGCTGCTCGAAGTGACGGCTACTGCTACAGGCGCTGCTTAGTGGTGCTCGTGCTGCTCAAGGTCGATCGGATCTCGCAAGCGCCGATCCGTTTCGAGCGAATCCTTGTGGTCGTCGGTTCACACACACGCACTCTAGAGACACACGAGCGAGTGCTTGGCGATGTGTTCAAGACGCCACTGCATCACTTTCAGGTTCTCTCTCACACAGACGTGCGTCATTGTAGCAGCAGCAGTAGCTCTATCGAAGGACGAGGGCGTAGCACAGAGAGATACGTGTCAGTCCACACGATGTGCCGCACTAGCACAACGCGAGGCTTTGCTAGTGTCGTCGTTCCTTCCGCGAGGGCCTCGAGAGCAGATGACGACGACCTGATGCCCGTTCAAATCGCACGTGAAGATACGAGAGACGCAGTGTCGACGAGTCCCTTCTGTCTGTCGTCTGGCGTCGATCTACACTTCAGCTCTTTCGGCTCTCGACGTCGGACATCAGGAGACACACCAAGCAGCAGAGCAGATCCTGGTCTCGATCACGTGGCTGCGCACAGTCGACCTCACGCAAACAAGTGCAGAGTCTTGCCTCGCAGACACTCACGCTAGCGCTCAAGTGAACAAACGAATGAACAAACGAGTTGGAGCAGCAGACGTCTCGATGTTGTCTCCTGCTGCCCATCGCAGCGCACGATCGGCTGAATGACGACTGAAGTGTTCGGGTCTCGCTGACGAGCGTCTGAGTTGGTAGTCAGTCAGCCATTCAGTCCGTCAGTCGGTCTCGCTGCTTCCCGCTCGCACGGACACAAGATGGCGTCTGTGCGTCGCCACTCGCGCATGCGCTGCTGCTATGGCTGACACTGTCGCGAGTGCGGCCACTGGATGTTCGAGACCCGCTCGCTGAACAACGTTGACTGTAGCTGCCAGCACAGTCTCCGTGCGCTCCCCATCGCAGCCACAGCTCTGCTATCTGTGCATCAGCCACAACGAGTCGCTCTGTGCGCTGCTTGCGTGAAGAGAGATAGTGAGTGGGAAGGAAGGCGAGGTCCATTGAGATCTCTATGGTCAAGCGACGTATAGTCCAAGGTTGACACGAGTACGTGTCCTACGAAGCGAGAGTGCCTCAAGCGAGCCGCGAGTCGGCATCGGCATCGGCATCGGCATCGGCGCTGGACGAGGAGCACTCTACAAGCGATTGTCTGACGGCGTCGTTGCTGCTCCAAGTGAGCATCGAGTTCAGCGGCGCGTGTGTCGAGGTCGAGTCACACGAGCGCTAAGGCCGGTCCATCTGGTCTCGTGCGTTCCCGCGTGAGCCATCGTCGTCAAAGAGAAGGAGGAGTGCAGCGAGCACTTGGCCTTTCGGGGAATGCTTCGGTTCAAAGTCCCTCATGTATCGTCGTGTGAGTGGCTATCGGGCCATGGTGCAACCATAACCGCGCGCTCCAAGTGCCATGGAGTGTGTTGCTTCAGTCGTGCAGCACCACAAAGACACATCCATTGCATGTGCTCGGTGTCAACACACGAGACTCCGACAGTACTCTCCTCAAGCCGTTCCCATCTCGCGTTGGAGCCTTGCAGTGCTCTTGCCGCAACCGGACGGACAGTCCACGATGCTTACGCCAGCGCCGACTTCGCCTCGGGAAGCCAAGATCGCAAACTATGTGGCCGGGACAGCGCAACTGATTGCCTCTCGCGCGCACGCGACAGACAGACACGAGCGCGAGCGTCTCTTGCGAGCAGGAGACTCCGCGGCATCAGTGTCAGCTCCATTCACGAATCTGCCGCAAAGGTGCTCGAGCTCAGATCTGTTGATCGATTGAGCGACATCGCACCATTCAGCAAGACTCGCTCTATCTGTGTGTGTGTGAGAGAGACCTCGAGATGGAGACTGCGCCGGTCCCTGTCTCGATCCACGTCACGCCAGCGGAGCGACGGCGCTACAACAACAACGCGTCTGCGATTCTCCGAGCGGCAGTGGTCGAGCACACGCGCTGCAAGGGCTTCATTGACCCCGCGCACTGGGGACACGTGCGCTCGCGCAAGCGCCTGAGCGTGTTCCGGCATCTCCACACCCGAAGCAACTGTGATGCCGATGTGGGCAAAAGCAACAGCAACAGCGATCCAGACACTCGCACAACTGTCATGATCGGCGCAGGACAGATCGCTGGCTCGCTTGACGACGTCATGGACGGCATCTACTCGGACTCGACCGACGACCTCCATCGCGTGAGCGCACTGCTCGGCCACAAGCTCGTGGACGGTGCAGTGCTGAGCGTGAGCGAGCGGCGCACAGCGTCCGACCCGTTCCGGTTCGAAGGCATCAAGTGGCGCGCGATGAAGGCCGCGTGGGGCGTGACGGCGACTCGCGACGTTCTCACGTACGAGGTACATCCTGCGCTAGTGTGTGTGTCCGTCAGTCGCTCTTGAGTGGCAGTATGTGTTCCCGACTGACGTGCTGCTCCACTGCTCGTCTGCAGCGCACAGGTACGATTGCAGACAAGCGCGGCGTCGAGGTGGCGTACCACGTCGTCCAGTCCATCGAGCGCGCCGAGTGGCCAGCGAACGCGCTCAGAGGCGTCAAGCGCGAGCAGATGGGTCTCTGCTACCTCTACCGCCGCGACACCCGCGGCTTCACGCGGTGCTTCTTCTGGGGCGAGGTCGCAGATCTCCATCCGCTGACGCAGCGAGTCGCCGAGTACGTCGTCGCAGGACTCTGGCTCAACGTCGCGCGTAGCGTCAAGTGCGCGCGCGCGAAGCAGTGCTCCGAGCTGATCGCAGCGACCAGCAGCAACCAGAGCGAGTACTCGTCAACGTCGTCGCCTGGCGCCATGTGCCGCGTGTGCTACAAGCGCGCGAGGTTCCTCGGCGGGCGTCTCGTCCGGTGCGCCTGCTGCAAGCAGACGACGTGCAAGGAGTGCGCGCATCGCCAGCCGGTCTTTGAGCTCGAGAGCAAGACCCGCGAGCCCAAGCAGCAGCGCGTCTGCAAGCTCTGCTTGACGCGCGTGCGTGTGCTGACGATGTCGTCGGTCGCGCCGCCGCCGCGAGATCACTGGGACTCGGCGCCAGCGTCACTTGGTGCAGTAGCCGCACCGCCGACTGTCGCACTCGTGACGCCGCCACTCGCGCACAAGATGTCGCGGAGAATCAAGTACGAGCTGCTCGAGCCTTCGAGTCACGCGACTGCGCCACTGCCATCGCGACGACATCGCTTCGAGACGCCTGTGCCAGCGCCACAATGCTCAGCGACTGCTGTCAGCAGACCGAGTGCGAACGAACCGCAGCATCGCCCTCACGACTCCTCTCTTGATGCGGAGAGCCTCTCGTCCGTTGGATCGAGCGACAGCAGCAACGACGCACTCGACAGCTCGTTGCAACTTGCGCCGACGATCGATCGATCATGTCGACGCTCTGAAGACGTCGAGTGGCTCGATGCGCGTCGAACTGAAGTGCTCGGCGAGTTTGACTTGGCCTTCGACATCGACGCGTCTGCAGACGACGCACTCGGCGCAAGTAGCTGCAACATGAGCGAGCGAGCGCACTACGATCTCGCGTTCGGCTGGCGCACTGGCGATAACAGCGGCAGCAGCGACGACGAGAAGCAGATCTTCCTCGACGACCTCTACTCCACTCACGCGAGCTGACGTGCCAGTCGACAGCGACTCAGGCGCTCGCAAGGCCTCGTGTCTCTAACACGCGATAGCTGATCGCACGCCATTCCGAACAGCAGCTAGCGCTTTCAAGCGTTCCTGTTGTACATCTTCGTGTTGTCAGCCACTGGTCCTAGTACTTTGCTCTATCGATACATGCTCGTGCCTAGGTACACGACACCGTGTCCAGCGCTCGTCGTTGGCCGCACAACGCTCTCGCGCTCGCTCGCGTCGAGCAGCGAGAGCACTTGGCTGTTGTCGTAGAACGTCACGCTCTCCTCCAGCGCGTCTTCCGGCACGTACACGTTCGCGGCTTCAGCTTCGATCACGTCGACGTCGTCAGTGAACAAGATCGTCTGCGTCATGTCGACAGCTGCAGCCGCAGCCTCTGCGAGCTTGAGGCGCTTCTGGCGCTGCCGGCGGTTCTCTGCGCCGTCTGCGAGTCCGCTCGCTGTTGTCTGCACGAGAGACGCGAGGGAGAGCGCCGGCGCTTGCTTGAGCACGCCGTGGTAGATGAGGACGTCGTCGAGCAGGATCTCAAACTCACGCACGCCGCGTGCTGGCGTCTTGCTATAGTTCCACAGCCGGATCTTCGAGAGCGTGACGGGCTCGTTGAAGAAGATCACGACCTTGTTCGGCTCTGACGGCGTGAACGGCGCGAGCCACATGTGCCGGTCGTCGTACGTGTTGTTCACACCGTCGACGAGCTTGTCGAGTGTCCGGACGTCGTGCGGTGCGCCAGGATCGCGCAGGATGTTGATGTCGCGCGGCTGTGCGTCCATGAGGTCGTCGTGGAGCGCGATCAAGGCGTTGCGCTCGTCGTAGAGCTCGAGGCCGTTGAGTCCGAGGTAGAACGTGTCGCCCCACGTCGAGAGGAACACGAGCTTGACGATGTAGCCGGTCGGAAAGAGCGGTGTTTGGTACTGCTGCGCGAGCTCAGAGATCGGCGTCATCGCCGCGCTGACGCCGGAGCTGAGCGAGCGCCGCGGCGCTTTGAACATGTCGGTCGCACTGCGCGCAAGCGCACTTGGCGCTGCACTATGCTGCGGCTTCTGAGCGAGCGGAGACGATGTGATCGCCGCACTTGCCTCATCTGGAGCAGAGCTACTGCAGCTGCGACTCAACTGCTCTGATGTATCGATCGCTAGGACTTGCGCACTCTCGACTCCGCCGCTCCCGTGATGCTGCGACGACGCTGGCAGTGACGACAGGTGCCGCACGTATACGAACTGGCCAAAGTCAAACGCCATCGTGTTGCCTGGTGCTTTGCGCAGTGACACGCTCGCGAGACGCGCGCCGTCGACGTACACCGCGACTTGCTTGACACCTTTGTACGAGTCCTCAAGCGTGGCGTTGTAGTTCCAAACCTTGAGCGCTCGGAGTGTCACTGCGTGGCGAAACGCGATGCGGATCGCGCGGTCCCGACGACCTGCGAGCGCGACGACGTGCTCGAGCGGCGCGCACCACATGTCGTGCGGGTCGATCGAGACGTGGCGCGCGCCAGCGGTGTGCAGCACGTGCGTCATCTGCGCTTCGTCAAACGGCGCAGAGATTGTCGCGGTCTCGGCGCTGAGGCGGATCGGGAGGTAGTTGCCGTCGAGGAGCTGGAGACCTGAGAGTCCGATCTCGTACGGATCGCCCCAATTCGCTTCGAGCACGAGCTCGAGTGTCCGGCAGCTCAGCGGTTTGTCGCTCGATGGGTCGCACACGATCGGCGCTGTGCACGGGCGAGACGCTGCGCTGCTGCTGCTACAGGCTTTTGCGAGCGCCTTTGGGAGCGGCGTCACCGGAGCATCTGTGTGCACAGCAGCGCCAAGACTCCACATGTCGTCACCCGAGCCGACCGAAACGCTCAGGGGATGCGCGCGCGCTGTCGAGCGGTGGTCTTTGTTGCCAGTCTTAGGTCGCTCTAGGTGGCGCTCGTCGCCTCCAGCGCCGTGGAGACTCGCGCAAGCGCTCCCAACAGCACCAGTGTCGCTGCTGTCCGAGCAGCCACTACCAGCAGCAAACGCCGTGGGCGCGCGCTGCTTCTCGTACTTCTCAATCAGCTGTAGGATCGACGGGTTCATCGTGAAGAGGATGCACTCGTTGCAGGCGTCGACGTCCTCGGTCACGCAGCCTGGCGCGCGCTTGATCTCGCCTTTGAAGATCGCTCGGCCGTCGAGCGAGATCTCGACGTACCGCGCGCCGCGGTACGAGTGGATGCGCGTGGTGTTGTAGTTCCAGATGCGGATCATCGAGAGCGAGAGCGCGTAGTCCAGGTCGAGGTACACAAAGTGGTTCTGCCCGCGCGTGAACGGCGCGAGCCAGGCGTGGAGCTCGTCACACGTGAAGTAGTGGTTGTCCACGAGCTTGTCGACCGTGCGCGGGTCGAGTCGGTCGTGCTCGAGCACGTTCAGGTCCGGCGGGTCCGCTGAGAGCTGCTTGTCGACGTCCGAGAGGTGCACAGTGTGGCCAGTGTGGTCAAACACCTCAATGCCCATGAGGCCGACGTAGAACGGGTCGCCCCACGTCGACAGGATGTTCATGACGAGGTGCTGACCGTGCGGGAGCTCTGGGATCCGAAAAACTTCGGTCGATGGCACAGCAGCTGTCACAGCGTCGCTGACAGCTTTGCTGCCGCTCGCCTTGGATTGCGCGAGGTTGTACGCGTGTCCCGCCTTTGACTTGGCGGATCCAGTCGAGAGACTCGAGCTACTGCTGCTGCTGCTGTAGTCAGCGCCGTCCAGTTCGTCCGGTTCTGGCAAGCCCTCGTCCTCAGCGATGTCGTCGATGTTGACAAAGTGTACGTTCCCTAGATGTATGAGCCCACGTCAGCGCCGCTCTCACGTGTCGGTCGTATTGCTACTCGTGCTGCGGCAGGCGGCACCGATTCAGACGACAGAGCGCTGCGTACCTTCTGGGTCCGCGAGCGTGCGCATGACTGAGCTCTTGGCGCTCAGCTCGCGACTGCGATTCGTCTTGTCAAAGAACTCGAGCGACCGGAGCGACTCCATCAGCGACTGCTTCACGCGCCTGGCATCATCGAGTGTGGTAAGCAGGTCATCACATCACACAGTAGCTAACCAGGACGCTGCAATCGCACGCGACCACGACCGCTCTGTCGCGTACCTGCTCTTTGTCGAGTTGCTCGTTTGGTGCCGCGTGCGGTGTCGCGAGCGCTTTGGCGCTGCGAGCTCGCTCTCTTTCGTGAGGAAGTCGCCTTCGTGCGCCGTCTCCTTCTGGAGCAAGATCGGCGCGCGCGGTCGCACGGACGCCACGCTCGGTCCGACATTACTCATCGACTCGGCGCGATGCGGGTGGCTGCCGACGACTGCTGCAGCTGTCGGTGGCGAGTACACCTGTGCGCTTGCACCACTTGTAGCGCTGCTCCCGCTGCTCGGCGTTGCATCAATGTACTCGACTGTCGCGCGTCGCGGTCCGAGCGCAGTGATCTTGGGTGCGTGGTTCGTGTCGCTACTGAGCCAGGACGGCACCGACTGCGGCCGGATCGCCATCTCGAGCTTCGAGAGCGCGTCGACCATCGACGACGCGCCTGGGCTCTCCATTGCGCACTCTCACGTACGAGCGTCTCGATCGTGCTCTCGTGTGTGTGTGGTGTGTGACAGTCGTCTCTCGAGTCTCTCGAGCGTCGTGAGAAAGCGTACACGCGTGTACGCGCTGCTGCTGCTGAGAGCTCCGCGTAGCTTTGATGCGCGCTGCGAGCGGGCGAGTGCGCGTGTACACGCGAGTGCGAGGGTTCTTATGATCACTACATTCCAAAGCGCCGCTTGACGTACATGTCACTGTTGAGCTTCTACGTCACTATTCTGAGAGCTTGTAACGCGTCCCGAATGCCATTTTGCTCGGTCGGCGACGTCACTTCAACTTGGTCAAGACCAGCGCTCCCTCCACGACCAATGACCGATGACCCATGGCGCCAGGCAACGGGAGCAGCGCCAGTATGCGAGCTCTCAGGGCGAACACACGAAGCTGAAGAGGGTCGTCTCCATTCCGTCGCACAGCACACACATACACACACAACACTCAGCATCACGACGCACTCACGCACACACACTCACTCACAACACGGCTGCGCTCACGGGTACGCACAGCCGCACGTCTTCCAGACTTTGCCGCAGTCGAAGCAGAACTCGTGGCCGTGGCAGCAGCGCATGCGGTTGCATCCCGAGATGCGCGAGACGCCGACGCCGCAGCCTGGGCACTGGACGCAGCCGTGCTCCTTTGCAGTGCGCGCGTACTCGCGGTCCGAGTCGAGGTCGACTGCGGTCCAGTGCTTCTCGCTCAGAAAGCGCTCGTACAGCGCAAAGTCGTCCTGCGTCAGCGCCTCTACGATGTACTCGATCGGGAACTCTTTGCGGCAGCAGTGCGCAGGCAGCAGCGTTCGGTCGCGCACGCTCATGCCTGCGCGCGTGCGGATGCATGCGAGGCAGTAGAGATGACCGCACGGCAGCATGCGGCGCGTCGTCGCGTCCTCGAGCTCCAGCAGACAGCAAGCGCAGCTCGGCGGCGGCTTGGCCTCATTGTCGACAGCAGCGGCTTCAAGCACAAAGTCGTTGTCGCTGGTGCTGTCGCCAGCGTCGCGAAGAAGTGCTGCTGCCTCAGCGTCGCTTATGCTGATCGCGATGGCTTCGTCGAGCAGAAGCTGCTCGATGCGCCGGAGCTCGTTTCGGAACGCCTCGAGCGCGTACACGTCGGCCATGGCGGCGATCTCGCCAGCGTTGTCCCCGACCGTCTCATTGTCAATCGCATCGCTCGTGAACACATCGAGCGCGTGTTTGACTTGTGCATCGATGTCGGCCATCTGGTGCTGCATCGCGTCACGACCGAGCGAATCGCGAACTGAACGACGAGTGGATGGAGACGAGAGGTTGATCACGAGCTGTCAGTTCTTGCTAACGGACGCATAGCACAGTACGCGAGATATGTAGAGCTGACGCGACAGCGCAGCTCGAGCGACAGCAACTCGTTGCAACAGCGCAGTGGGAACCCAATGCCGCTGTCTCTGTCGTTTGCGTTTAGTCAGCCTACTCTCACCATCATCCTAAACGTGCCTACAAGTGCATTCTCGTCATCTGAGTCGTCGCACTGCTCGGCGTGGATGCGTGTCAGACTCACTGTGCCACGCCATGGTTCGAACCACTCTGCGTCACTCATCTGCCGCTACCCACTGATCACGCACATCGCGCGGTCAAGTTGCTGTTGCTGCTGCTTGGTGTTGGTGATCTCGTCTTGACGTTGCGCGAGCGTGCCGGACAGCTGCAAGTGCTCGTCGCGCCTTGTCTTGCGCGCGTCGGAGTGGCGTTTGCGCTTGCTGCGCTGCTTCGTCTCTGGCGTCTCGTGCTGCGCGTGCTTGGTCTCGCTTGAGCGGGTCATCATAGTCATCGTAGTGGCCATCGACATGGTCAAGTCGACCGGCGAGGCAGAGTGAGAGGAGCGTGATGCATCGACAGAGCGCCAGTACTCCTGTCGTTTGCGATCGCTTGGCGGCATCGCGTCTCGATGCACGAGCGACAGAAGCTATGGCCACACGCTGCGCTGGTCGTGAACGCATCGCTTTGACACGTGAAGCAGCGCACTCACGGCGTCAACTCGATGGCATCGGCATCAATGACGTCGTGCTGTGTCGTCTCGACTTGATCGACCAAGTTGATCTCGCGGGATGTTGCTGTTGCGTTGGCGAGCTCGCTCTCGGGTCGCTCGCTCGTGCGCCGAATGGCACTGTCGAACGGTCCGAGACGCTCTTCTGTCTGCTCGTCGTCGTCGTCGATCACGATCATTGCGCTCGCTACAGCTGCGGCCGAGCGCGATGGTGTTGAAGCTTGTGGTTGCTGCTTGAGCTGCTGGAGCACATCGGTTGGGCTCGGCTGTGCGCAGCACGATGGCTCGGCGCTTAGGTCCACGAGCGTCGCGAGGCACGTCCAGCAGTACACATGCCCACATGCGAGCGCTGTATACGTCGCTATTGCATCACGCTGGAGCTGCTGGTAGCACGTTGTACAATGTATGCGCGCAGTCGCTGTCTGTGTCTCTGCTGTCTCTGCTGTGCGTTCTGGTGTGCCATCAGTGCGCTTGGTAGTGAGGAAGCGGTAGTAGATCGCTTCGGCTGGCTCGAGCACTTGAGCGATCCACTCGAGTGGCACGCGTCGCTGACAGCACTGCAGCGGAACGAGCTGGTGTGCAAGCAAGCTCGTGCGTGCGAACGCAGCGAGGCACACGCGGCAGTACGTATCACCCATGGGAGTGAGAAGAACGCTCGCTGCGAAGCCGATGTCTTGCTGCTTGTCGTCGCGGCTTCGTCTTCTCCTTCTCGATGGCACACGCGGCACCGCATCGTTGTGATCAAGCAAGCGTCCGATTGACGAGTGAGTGAGTGAGTGAGTGAGTGAGAGAGCGCGTGAGAGCTCCTGATCCGCTGTCGAACAGTTGGGATGCCCCTTGTTGTCATGGTCGCACGCAGGCGGTCTCGGCACCAGCGACAGGCACTGGCTGCTAGATGGTGGTGGCGCAGAGCTCGAGCACGAATCCTCGCAACGAGCAGAGCGCTCAACGAACCAACGACTTGACTTTGCCATTCAACACACAACGACTCACTCACTCACTCACATGCTCACTCACTCACTCGCTCCTGCCACCGTGCCTACTCGCCCAGGATGCGCTGGACCTCAGCGTCTGGCAAGAGCGGACAGTGGCACGTCTGCCACTCACGGAGACACGTGAAGCAGAACTCGTGGCCATGTGGACACGTGATGTGGACGCAGCCGTGGTCGCGCTGGACGCCGACGCCACAGCCCGGGCACTGCTTCCCACCGACGCACTGCACGACCTTTGCGTACTCGGCGTCAGACACGAGGTCGGACGCGCGCCAGCTCTTCTCGCGCACAAAGCGCTCGTAGAGCACAAAGTCGCTCGGTGCTGGCAGCGCCTCGCGGACGTAGTCGACTGGGAACTCGGTCTTGCAGCACCGCAGCGGCACGAGCGCACGGTCGCCGAGCGCGAGTCGACACATGCGCCGGACGCACTCGCAGCAGTACGCGTGGCCGCACGGCATGACGCGCAGAGCGTGTATGAGCTCGACGTTCGCGCAGCTCACGCAGTCGCCGTGCGACGCGTGCCACATGCGCTTGTACATCGTGAACGCGGACTTTGACAGCTCTTGCGCAACGGTGTCGAGTGGGATCGCAGCCATGCAGACAGCGCAGCGCGCGCCTGTGAACCAGTCGACTGCGTCGTCTGCGCTCTTGCTCGGCGCGCTCGTTTGAGTTGTCGACTTGCTCGCGCTGCGGAGCTGATGGCTGATGCTGCTCGCGTCGTCGACTGGATACAGCGCGTCGTCGACTGGATACAGCGCGTCGACGCAGCTCGTGGCGAGACAGATGCGGCAGATTGCTGGCTGCAGCTCGCGAGCACGACGGTCTCGGCTTGTGCGCTCGACTCGCCGCAGACACTGCAGCACTGCGTCTTCCTCTTCTTCCGCGGCATCAAGTCGTTGTCCAGTGCTGTCACGCGCGCGGATGTCGCTTTCAGTCACAGCGTACGAGTTTGCCAGTTGGTTTCATGATTCAGTTGTGATTTGTCTTTGATTCTTTAACAATCCGATCGCATGACGCGTCCACAGGCTTCACAACCCGCCTTCGCAGCAGAAGAACCGCGTGATCGCCTGCGAGATTCGCGCGTTCGCAAAAAGCAGCGCGACCGCAAAGACGCCGAGACCGAGCGCAAAGAGGTAGAGCGTCACTGGGTCGTCGCTGTCAATGAGCGCGTTCGTGTCGTCGTCGAGCTGGAGGTCGGCGCGGAACGCGTCGCCGCCGCAGAAGACTGCGAGCACGAGCGCGACGAGGCTCACGGCGATGATACTGAAGACGCCGACGAGGAACTTGATCGAGCCAAAGTAGATCGTCGCGAGCACTGCGCGCGGCGAGATCGTCGCGAGCGAGTCTTCAAACTGCGGGAGCTGGTCGTCGTCCTGGAGCGAGTGGTGCGGCTGGAGCTGCCAGTCGACCAAGTGGTGATGCTGCTGCTGCTGGTGATGGTGGTAGTGATGGTGCGTCGGCAGCAGCAGCGCGTGGTCTTCGCCTGCTGCGAACGACCGATGCGCGCCGTAGCGCACGGGCACGTGGCGGAACTGGATCTTCTCGTCTGCGTCTGCGATGACGTTGTGGAGCACGGCGTCGAGCTTGGCGAGGAAGTAGACGACGCGCAGCAGCACGCGCGCGAGCACGACGCCGAAGCAGCAGAGCGGCAGCGCCACGAGTGCGACGATGGAGACAGGGAATCTAAGGAGGCAGTGAGTACCGAAGTCGATCTCAACATCGAGTGCGTGCGTACGTGAGTCGTTTGATTCACTTGAGGCTCTACTAGCTGTTCTATCGGAGTCTGCTACGCCTCTAGCACAAAGATGCGGAACGAGCGCGTGGACGTCATCGTGGACCCAGAGATCGCGACGTTCTCGACGAGCGTGAGGCCCGCCTTCTTGAAGTTCCGGAGCAAGTCGTCTTCGTACGTCACGTTCCCAAAGTCGATCGTCGTGAGGAACTTGAGCAACGGCTTCCCGAGCTCCACGAGCTTCGAGCGCTTGGTCTGAATCGTCTGTGTCACGTACACCTTGCCGCCCGGCTTGAGCATCGCGACCGTGTGCTTGAGCGCTGCGACGGGGTCCGGCATGATCATGAGCGACGAGCTGAAGTAAACTGCGTCGTACGGTCCGCCCTTGTAGTCGTAGATCGACGCGTGGTGCGCCGTCACGACCGTGTCGAGGCGGTGGTCTTTCATAAGCACGCGGCAGCGCTTGACGTAGTCGAGGTCGTAGTCGACGCCGTCGACCGTAATGTGCTTTGCAGCGAGCAGCGCGCGGTTGTTTGCGAGTGCGAGACCAGTGCCAATGCCGACGTCCAGGAGCTTGCCGTTCGGCGCCATGCGCTTGAGCACGTGCTCGTACCAGCCGGTCGTGAGGTTCACAATGAGGGCGTCGTACACGCGTGCGCGGAGCAGCCGCAGCGCGCCGTAGAGCACGAGTGCGCCAGCTGCGATCGCGACGCCCTGTTTCGCGAGCGCTTGGTTGTTCATGGTCGAGGCGCTGAAGCTCATCGTTCGCGCACGAGACTGGAGTGAGAGTGCGAGTGGTGCTCTGGCGCGCGGAACTTGTCGAGTGACGCTGCTCGAGCTGCTCGAGGGAGCGCAGATTGACAACCATGCAACGGGTTTGTATATTGCAGATAAAGGGCAAATGTATCCAAATAATTGCTATTATAGACGTGAATGTTGCTCTATTTTTGCTAATTTATTCGAATGAGCACAACGAAACACGCGCCTTGCCAAATCAACACGACATTTCAATGGCATACACAGTTCAAGTACATGTCAAGCTTCTTGTTTTGCATACAAAACGAGAACTCAGCGAGAACAAAGCGTTCTTCTTGATCCCCGAAGACCACGACCAAGCAAGCACGCACGTCACGTCACGCGCTGTTGGCTCCATGACCAGCAAGCCCCCTTCGTTCGCGCCGCGCGAGCAGCAGTCGAGTGCACCGCCGCTCGATGACGAAGACAGCCCGTCGCTGCTGCTCCCTCCACTCGCAGTGCCGCTCGGATACGGCAGCGGTGCTCCACCACCATCGTTGCACTTTGACGCAAACGTGCCAGCAGTGCCAGTCTACCGCCAGCAGCTCCAAACTTCAGGAGCGTACCAGGCGCCGCCACTGTCGTCGCACCGCGACATCCACGTCTCACCGAGTCCGCCACAACCGCTCGGGATGCAGCGCCCGCATCGGACGTATCACCACCACATGTACCAGCGACCGCAGTCGCCTCCTGGTGCTGACACTGCGCGCGCTCGGTGCGCGAGCATCGTGTACTTTTGCAAGCTCCTACTGTTCAACATCGCGAATGGCGCACTGGGCGTCGGCGGCTTCCTGATCGTCACGACTGGTCTCATCGTCGCACTCGTGGCGCTGCCGCTCTGCTGCTTCGGCGTCGTGCTCGCGCGCGTGCTGCTGCGCGTCGTCTACTTCCTCGCCAAGCTCGACGCCGTGCTCCACAACGTCATCGCAGACGCAGACGAGAAGATCCAGTTCCGCCACGTGCCCGTGCGCTACGGCGCGCATCGGTCGTTCGCAGCAGGCGAAGACCACGCGCTGCTGCTGCCGACGCACCATCACTACCACCATCACCAGCAGCAGCAGCATCACCACTTGGTCGACTGGCAGCTCCAGCCGCACCACTCGCTCCAGGACGACGACCAGCTCCCGCAGTTTGAAGACTCGCTCGCGACGATCTCGCCGCGCGCAGTGCTCGCGACGATCTACTTTGGCTCGATCAAGTTCCTCGTCGGCGTCTTCAGTATCATCGCCGTGAGCCTCGTCGCGCTCGTGCTCGCAGTCTTCTGCGGCGGCGACGCGTTCCGCGCCGACCTCCAGCTCGACGACGACACGAACGCGCTCATTGACAGCGACGACCCAGTGACGCTCTACCTCTTTGCGCTCGGTCTCGGCGTCTTTGCGGTCGCGCTGCTTTTTGCGAACGCGCGAATCTCGCAGGCGATCACGCGGTTCTTCTGCTGCGAAGGCGGGTTGTGAAGCCTGTGGACGCGTCATGCGATCGGATTGTTAAAGAATCAAAGACAAATCACAACTGAATCATGAAACCAACTGGCAAACTCGTACGCTGTGACTGAAAGCGACATCCGCGCGCGTGACAGCACTGGACAACGACTTGATGCCGCGGAAGAAGAGGAAGACGCAGTGCTGCAGTGTCTGCGGCGAGTCGAGCGCACAAGCCGAGACCGTCGTGCTCGCGAGCTGCAGCCAGCAATCTGCCGCATCTGTCTCGCCACGAGCTGCGTCGACGCGCTGTATCCAGTCGACGACGCGCTGTATCCAGTCGACGACGCGAGCAGCATCAGCCATCAGCTCCGCAGCGCGAGCAAGTCGACAACTCAAACGAGCGCGCCGAGCAAGAGCGCAGACGACGCAGTCGACTGGTTCACAGGCGCGCGCTGCGCTGTCTGCATGGCTGCGATCCCACTCGACACCGTTGCGCAAGAGCTGTCAAAGTCCGCGTTCACGATGTACAAGCGCATGTGGCACGCGTCGCACGGCGACTGCGTGAGCTGCGCGAACGTCGAGCTCATACACGCTCTGCGCGTCATGCCGTGCGGCCACGCGTACTGCTGCGAGTGCGTCCGGCGCATGTGTCGACTCGCGCTCGGCGACCGTGCGCTCGTGCCGCTGCGGTGCTGCAAGACCGAGTTCCCAGTCGACTACGTCCGCGAGGCGCTGCCAGCACCGAGCGACTTTGTGCTCTACGAGCGCTTTGTGCGCGAGAAGAGCTGGCGCGCGTCCGACCTCGTGTCTGACGCCGAGTACGCAAAGGTCGTGCAGTGCGTCGGTGGGAAGCAGTGCCCGGGCTGTGGCGTCGGCGTCCAGCGCGACCACGGCTGCGTCCACATCACGTGTCCACATGGCCACGAGTTCTGCTTCACGTGTCTCCGTGAGTGGCAGACGTGCCACTGTCCGCTCTTGCCAGACGCTGAGGTCCAGCGCATCCTGGGCGAGTAGGCACGGTGGCAGGAGCGAGTGAGTGAGTGAGCATGTGAGTGAGTGAGTGAGTCGTTGTGTGTTGAATGGCAAAGTCAAGTCGTTGGTTCGTTGAGCGCTCTGCTCGTTGCGAGGATTCGTGCTCGAGCTCTGCGCCACCACCATCTAGCAGCCAGTGCCTGTCGCTGGTGCCGAGACCGCCTGCGTGCGACCATGACAACAAGGGGCATCCCAACTGTTCGACAGCGGATCAGGAGCTCTCACGCGCTCTCTCACTCACTCACTCACTCACTCACTCGTCAATCGGACGCTTGCTTGATCACAACGATGCGGTGCCGCGTGTGCCATCGAGAAGGAGAAGACGAAGCCGCGACGACAAGCAGCAAGACATCGGCTTCGCAGCGAGCGTTCTTCTCACTCCCATGGGTGATACGTACTGCCGCGTGTGCCTCGCTGCGTTCGCACGCACGAGCTTGCTTGCACACCAGCTCGTTCCGCTGCAGTGCTGTCAGCGACGCGTGCCACTCGAGTGGATCGCTCAAGTGCTCGAGCCAGCCGAAGCGATCTACTACCGCTTCCTCACTACCAAGCGCACTGATGGCACACCAGAACGCACAGCAGAGACAGCAGAGACACAGACAGCGACTGCGCGCATACATTGTACAACGTGCTACCAGCAGCTCCAGCGTGATGCAATAGCGACGTATACAGCGCTCGCATGTGGGCATGTGTACTGCTGGACGTGCCTCGCGACGCTCGTGGACCTAAGCGCCGAGCCATCGTGCTGCGCACAGCCGAGCCCAACCGATGTGCTCCAGCAGCTCAAGCAGCAACCACAAGCTTCAACACCATCGCGCTCGGCCGCAGCTGTAGCGAGCGCAATGATCGTGATCGACGACGACGACGAGCAGACAGAAGAGCGTCTCGGACCGTTCGACAGTGCCATTCGGCGCACGAGCGAGCGACCCGAGAGCGAGCTCGCCAACGCAACAGCAACATCCCGCGAGATCAACTTGGTCGATCAAGTCGAGACGACACAGCACGACGTCATTGATGCCGATGCCATCGAGTTGACGCCGTGAGTGCGCTGCTTCACGTGTCAAAGCGATGCGTTCACGACCAGCGCAGCGTGTGGCCATAGCTTCTGTCGCTCGTGCATCGAGACGCGATGCCGCCAAGCGATCGCAAACGACAGGAGTACTGGCGCTCTGTCGATGCATCACGCTCCTCTCACTCTGCCTCGCCGGTCGACTTGACCATGTCGATGGCCACTACGATGACTATGATGACCCGCTCAAGCGAGACCAAGCACGCGCAGCACGAGACGCCAGAGACGAAGCAGCGCAGCAAGCGCAAACGCCACTCCGACGCGCGCAAGACAAGGCGCGACGAGCACTTGCAGCTGTCCGGCACGCTCGCGCAACGTCAAGACGAGATCACCAACACCAAGCAGCAGCAACAGCAACTTGACCGCGCGATGTGCGTGATCAGTGGGTAGCGGCAGATGAGTGACGCAGAGTGGTTCGAACCATGGCGTGGCACAGTGAGTCTGACACGCATCCACGCCGAGCAGTGCGACGACTCAGATGACGAGAATGCACTTGTAGGCACGTTTAGGATGATGGTGAGAGTAGGCTGACTAAACGCAAACGACAGAGACAGCGGCATTGGGTTCCCACTGCGCTGTTGCAACGAGTTGCTGTCGCTCGAGCTGCGCTGTCGCGTCAGCTCTACATATCTCGCGTACTGTGCTATGCGTCCGTTAGCAAGAACTGACAGCTCGTGATCAACCTCTCGTCTCCATCCACTCGTCGTTCAGTTCGCGATTCGCTCGGTCGTGACGCGATGCAGCACCAGATGGCCGACATCGATGCACAAGTCAAACACGCGCTCGATGTGTTCACGAGCGATGCGATTGACAATGAGACGGTCGGGGACAACGCTGGCGAGATCGCCGCCATGGCCGACGTGTACGCGCTCGAGGCGTTCCGAAACGAGCTCCGGCGCATCGAGCAGCTTCTGCTCGACGAAGCCATCGCGATCAGCATAAGCGACGCTGAGGCAGCAGCACTTCTTCGCGACGCTGGCGACAGCACCAGCGACAACGACTTTGTGCTTGAAGCCGCTGCTGTCGACAATGAGGCCAAGCCGCCGCCGAGCTGCGCTTGCTGTCTGCTGGAGCTCGAGGACGCGACGACGCGCCGCATGCTGCCGTGCGGTCATCTCTACTGCCTCGCATGCATCCGCACGCGCGCAGGCATGAGCGTGCGCGACCGAACGCTGCTGCCTGCGCACTGCTGCCGCAAAGAGTTCCCGATCGAGTACATCGTAGAGGCGCTGACGCAGGACGACTTTGCGCTGTACGAGCGCTTTCTGAGCGAGAAGCACTGGACCGCAGTCGACCTCGACTCGGACCGCGAGTACGCGCGCACTGCAAAGGAGCACGGCTGCGTCCAGTGCCCAGGCTGCGGCGTCGGCGTCTCGCGCATCTCGGGATGCAACCGCATGCGCTGCTGCCACGGCCACGAGTTCTGCTTCGACTGCGGCAAAGTCTGGAAGACGTGCGGCTGTGCGTACCCGTGAGCGCAGCCGTGTTGTGAGTGAGTGTGTGTGCGTGAGTGCGTCGTGATGCTGAGTGTTGTGTGTGTATGTGTGTGCTGTGCGACGGAATGGAGACGACCCTCTTCAGCTTCGTGTGTTCGCCCTGAGAGCTCGCATACTGGCGCTGCTCCCGTTGCCTGGCGCCATGGGTCATCGGTCATTGGTCGTGGAGGGAGCGCTGGTCTTGACCAAGTTGAAGTGACGTCGCCGACCGAGCAAAATGGCATTCGGGACGCGTTACAAGCTCTCAGAATAGTGACGTAGAAGCTCAACAGTGACATGTACGTCAAGCGGCGCTTTGGAATGTAGTGATCATAAGAACCCTCGCACTCGCGTGTACACGCGCACTCGCCCGCTCGCAGCGCGCATCAAAGCTACGCGGAGCTCTCAGCAGCAGCAGCGCGTACACGCGTGTACGCTTTCTCACGACGCTCGAGAGACTCGAGAGACGACTGTCACACACCACACACACACGAGAGCACGATCGAGACGCTCGTACGTGAGAGTGCGCAATGGAGAGCCCAGGCGCGTCGTCGATGGTCGACGCGCTCTCGAAGCTCGAGATGGCGATCCGGCCGCAGTCGGTGCCGTCCTGGCTCAGTAGCGACACGAACCACGCACCCAAGATCACTGCGCTCGGACCGCGACGCGCGACAGTCGAGTACATTGATGCAACGCCGAGCAGCGGGAGCAGCGCTACAAGTGGTGCAAGCGCACAGGTGTACTCGCCACCGACAGCTGCAGCAGTCGTCGGCAGCCACCCGCATCGCGCCGAGTCGATGAGTAATGTCGGACCGAGCGTGGCGTCCGTGCGACCGCGCGCGCCGATCTTGCTCCAGAAGGAGACGGCGCACGAAGGCGACTTCCTCACGAAAGAGAGCGAGCTCGCAGCGCCAAAGCGCTCGCGACACCGCACGCGGCACCAAACGAGCAACTCGACAAAGAGCAGGTACGCGACAGAGCGGTCGTGGTCGCGTGCGATTGCAGCGTCCTGGTTAGCTACTGTGTGATGTGATGACCTGCTTACCACACTCGATGATGCCAGGCGCGTGAAGCAGTCGCTGATGGAGTCGCTCCGGTCGCTCGAGTTCTTTGACAAGACGAATCGCAGTCGCGAGCTGAGCGCCAAGAGCTCAGTCATGCGCACGCTCGCGGACCCAGAAGGTACGCAGCGCTCTGTCGTCTGAATCGGTGCCGCCTGCCGCAGCACGAGTAGCAATACGACCGACACGTGAGAGCGGCGCTGACGTGGGCTCATACATCTAGGGAACGTACACTTTGTCAACATCGACGACATCGCTGAGGACGAGGGCTTGCCAGAACCGGACGAACTGGACGGCGCTGACTACAGCAGCAGCAGCAGTAGCTCGAGTCTCTCGACTGGATCCGCCAAGTCAAAGGCGGGACACGCGTACAACCTCGCGCAATCCAAGGCGAGCGGCAGCAAAGCTGTCAGCGACGCTGTGACAGCTGCTGTGCCATCGACCGAAGTTTTTCGGATCCCAGAGCTCCCGCACGGTCAGCACCTCGTCATGAACATCCTGTCGACGTGGGGCGACCCGTTCTACGTCGGCCTCATGGGCATTGAGGTGTTTGACCACACTGGCCACACTGTGCACCTCTCGGACGTCGACAAGCAGCTCTCAGCGGACCCTCCATGCGGTACGCAGTGCTCTTTGCGGAGCGCGAGCGCGACTGGGTGCAGCTCGCAAAGCGCAAGCGCAGCGCTGGGAAGCAGAAAGCGGAAGCACCGACAGCTTCTGGACCAGCCGCTGTGGGCGTCGAGCTCCCGACAAAGCGCATCCGTGTGAGTCTCACGCGCGGCGGTGGTGCAGATCATGCAGTGGACAGTCCGGCTTCAAGCGTCCACCGCAGCGAGACATTTGAGTGCATCGCGTGCCTCGACCAGATCGACGTATCGACGCATCGACGCAACAGCAGCAATTCCGTGGTGCGTGCGGTCACGCGTACTGCAGCGAGTGCCTCGCGCTCATGGCGAAGACGAGCTTGACCGATCGCGCGCTCGTGCCGCTGCGGTGCTGCGGCAAAGAGCTCCCGGTAGAGTACGTCGAGCGCGTACTTCCGAAGCAGAGCATGAGCATCTACAATCGATTCATCGCTGAGAAAGACTGGAAGACGTCGACGCTCACGTCATACAAGGAGTACGCTGCGCTCGTGCAGTCCGTCGGTGGGAAGCAGTGTCCATGGTGCGGCATTGGCGTCAAGAAGATCTCGGGCTGCAACGCAATGGTGTGCTCGCACGGCCACCGCTTCTGCTGGAGCTGTCTGCAGTTGGCGTGCACCTGTGGACGTACCTTTCGCTACATGCAGAGATAGACCAGACATTGTTGTGAGCACTAGCTCTGCAGCACATCAGCGATACCAGAGAGACTCGCAACGCAGTCGCTGAGTAACGTGCATTTATCAGAGCAAGTGTGTGAGTTCGAATTTGTTTGAATCATGAATCAATCATGAATCAATCACATCAAAATGGTGTGACACCAACTGTCATTTCCAATCACTTGCTCGCTCGCTGACTACAGAACGTGCTCAACAGCATGGACGCGACGACATCGGCAGTGTCAGGCGCTATCAACGCCGAATGCGACAGCATGGACGTGGAGGTCGAGATCATCGATCTCTGCAGCACCAGCGGTTACAGCAGCAACATGGAGGTCGAAGTCATTGATCTCTGCAACACCAGCAGCGTAAGAACCAAATTTGCAGTGAAGAGAGCAAGTGCGAGTTTATCCAATCAGCGTCCGGCGTGAATGACTGGAGCAAACAATGCGGACGACCAGCCGCATGGAAATGGCCATAGTGACGCTCGTGTCGGCGGTGTAGCCACTGACGCGAGCGGAGCGGGCTTGGATTAAGGTGACCCCAAGGCACATCGTGCGGCGGATGAGCCCGAGCCGCGCTCGCCACCACCCACGCCAACTAGTGCTTACGACACTAACGACAAGCGCAACGAGCGCCCCCCAGCGTGGTCGGATCACGATGATGTACGCCGAGCTATGAGTTCTGGCAGCGCTGCTCCGCGCACGTCCTCTGCCTCCACCGAGAGCTCGATGCAAGAGCTGTACGCATGCGCGCGTGCACTATCCAGCCTTCGCAAAGACGGATTCTAACGACCGATGAGCGAAATGGAGACAAGATGCCTAGACAAGTGGCTGTCAGGTCGCCTCCACCTCGCTGCACATCCTACCTTCACGACGGAGACTCACGTCCTCGCGGAGCGCCTAGCGTTCACAGCGTATCAACGATCCAACCTTGGCTTCCGCCTGTACGGCAGGCTGCCAACAGGCTTTGTACTGCCGGCAACCAGCGCCAAGTGGCATCTGTGGAGCTCTCTCTTCCAAGGTGTTAAATCAAACGAGGAGAAAGCAAGCATCACGGAGATGATGCAGACTGCGCAACGAGTGGTCTGCTCGTCCTCTTCTCCAATGGTCGAGCTAGTCTTTACTCGGCCCGATGAGCGAGAACAGTGGATGGGGAAGAAACTGACGATCGGCAAGGGGCTGCTCGAACTGGTAGCTGAGTCTGCTCCACTTGGTTCGGACGATCGGACGGGCATCCCGCGCGGTGCTCGCGAACTACTTTACAAGATCCACGTCGTCGGCATGGACGACGCGAACCCGTGTGATGTGAGACGCTGGGTTGCGGCGGCCACCAAGACGCCAATACTTGACGTCGAATATGATGACCACTACAACGCGGACTTGTACGGGCCGCACCGCTGGATCATCACGTTTGACTCGATGTCATGCCCAGCCGAGCTCTCCAAAGCGCGCATGATTGCAGTCAACGACTATGTCAAGGCGTACATACACCATCCTCGCTCCGGATCCCGATTACCCTACAAGAGCTGCCTCTCTGTGCGCCACTACAGAAAGGATTGTAAGTCGACCACTCCGTCCGAACACGCAGCACCGTACAAGGTACAGGTGAGCGTCCAGGCGGTTGCGGCACCAGTAATTGCGGCTAGCTCAGCTGGATGGGCGAAGGCTCGAGCACAACTGCGCGACCAAGCGGCACCTTTGCTCTCGGCCAAGCTCAGACGCAAGCATGAGTCGACGGCGGCGACTCGGCGAGCGGATCGAGGGCTTGCCAAAGCGGCGGCTGCGGCAGCGAAGAAAAGACATGCTGAGTGCGCCAGAAAGGAAGCTGACGCAGCACGTGCGCGTCAGAAGGAGGCTGAGTCTCGGCGCAAGGCGAAAGCGGCGGTTACAGCAGAGCTTCGCTCTTTGCGTGCACTCATCGCGGACAACGAGGAACCGCGAACTGATGCGACGCAACTCGACTCCCAGTCGGACGATGACACTACTGGCAATGAAGAAGCCAACTGCAAAGAGGACGCCGCAGACAAATGCAAGGACGCAAATGCAGCGTGCGATGATGTCTCGGCAAGCGACAACGCACCGATCGACGGAGATCCATGGACGCGTCTATGGCCGCGAGCTCCGCTGAATTGGACGCCACTATGCGTCTCGACGACCTGCTTGGTGGCGATGCAACCCCTCCGACGGGCCAGCCAAGTCTTCCACTACCAGCGGAACTTGCGTCAGCGCTTGAGCGTGAGCTTGAGGTTGTACAGACTAGCTCATCGCTCGAGCTGTCAGAGTGCAGACGCAAAGCACGAGACTCTGCAGCTGGCCAGTGTCGCGAGCTCGACGATCACTCCGCGACGTTAGCGCGCACACGGCTCCACAAAGCGAAAACACCTGCACCTGCAGCTCCAACTTGAACTCCCGACTCAACAGCTTGCCACGCCCACGCTACGGCGAACTTGGCGGTGGCTAGGGTCTGGCTGGCAGCGGGAGTGCCCAAACACCACGGCGCCGCCACACACGATCGACTCGGCATCATGCAACCATCACAATGGACGTCGTCGAGAGCAGACGACATCGCGTCGCTTCTGCGTGCACTACCGCACCCGATCGACATACTGCAGAACGCGCCGCAAAGGAAAGTCGAAGAACTGGGGCACTCACTGAACAGCCACTGTCAACTCGCAGTCATCCAGCACAATGCTCGGAACGCGTCGCTTCTGCCTAGTGCCCGAAAGCTCTGCGCTGAGTGGGCACGCGCGGCCCATGCTTGCGTGCCGGGACCAACACGATGGCGCCTGACGGATGACGTCGGCCGCTGGAATCGCTTGCTTGCGATTGACTCTACTGCGCTAGCAGCCACCATCTCGGTGGACGCAACTGACCCACTGAAGGCGCGGGCCTGGGCGATCGTCAACGTGCTCTGGGGGTCAAAGAGCCTAATTTGTTGATAAGGTTGGACTTCTCTCCTGCCAGAGGGAACTACTCAGCATACATGTGTTGTCTAGTCTACAGTGATGCCGGTCTTTGGCCCGCTGTGTGAGGTGTGTGAGGTGGGGTTGTGAGGATGAAGGAGACTCGAAAGAGGTCGTTCCGTAACGCTATGTCTTCGTTCGTGATCGCAGTTCGGAGTGTGTGGCGGACGTGGAGACGGCGGCGGCTGTGGATGACCGGCCAGTCGCTGAGCGGGTCAGGTGGTGATACGTTCTGGTGTTTGTGTTGGTTGCGGTTGTGCCAGATGATCGAGAACACGATGCTTCGTGTGACGTTCCAAGCCAGGAGCACGCCATCGCTTTATCGTTGTCATGTGCGCGTCAGCGGGAGGTCGAGACCGAAAAGTGCCTGCGTCCATGTTGGTCTGGAGGCGAGGACTTTGCGCCATAGTCGGAGGACGAGGTTCCAGAGCGCTGAGTTGTGCTTGCATTCTCAGAAGAGGTGCTTGTACATCTCGATTGATGAACATCCGTGTGAGCAATGCCAAGGTGTTTGGTCGAAGTGCTGACGCCAAATGAAAGTAGTGAGTCGGGAGGACTCTCCACCAGACACGCAGCGTGACGTCGAGTGTTCGGGGGTTGATGAACTTCCTGAGTGTGTACGCATGGTCGCGAAGCTGGGTGATGTTGACTTCGTCTCCGAGCTCGTGCCTGTGGAATGGATGTCGGGTCGTTGGCGCCGCTCGCATCGTCGCGTGTAACCGGGCGTGTCCGAGTTACGCAGCACCTTTGAGAAGAAGCGTGTGTGAACACCTTCAGCAAGGATTCCAGACAGAGATAATAAACACAACAGTCGAGTTGGTCTAAATCGCAAGTGTTCATTTTAGTTGGATGTGCGGGCTCCACCCTTTGGTGTGAGCTACTAAGTCTAAGTATGCAATACTAAAGCTAAGTCAACTAAAATGTGGTTGGCTCTGAGATTCCAAGCTCACTGATTGGCTAATATTCTAAGATATCTACCAACCAGAACAACCGCCAGAATGGCCGGTCTTTAAAGAAGATGCGTGAATAGTAATTCCGCAAAGCTATGTTATTACGATAATAACAATAGCTTGTGTACCCCGTTACATCGCGAATGTGAAGCCAATGACTTTGCACGGGATGCGTGGGAACGAGAAGCGCTTGAGCTGGGTTGTTGCGTGCCACGGCAGGAGCGGCGAGAGCGGCGCGTGGCTGTCTCCAAGCAGTGACAAGTCGACACCACGTGGGAGCAGGCGCGTGAACA
Source organism: Pythium guiyangense (assembly GCA_003730235.1). NCBI lineage: Eukaryota > Oomycota > Peronosporomycetes > Pythiales > Pythiaceae > Pythium > Pythium guiyangense. The sequence continues at coordinate 259,801 of QXDM01000067.1, read as the reverse complement.
GATCGTCAACGTGCTATGTGACTTGGTGTCAACACAACTCCCACTACACACCAGTGTCGACGCCGTCTTGCCAGAGACGAAGGCCGTACTGTATTGGGGCTCCGAGGCTGTCCGCTCGGCAGTCTCCGACATCGTTAGCCAGCACGACTGGGCAAAGGCAAGACTCTGGATTGAAGGACTCGCGGCGGCTACGCCGAGCCGGAGCTAAGGGCACCTCGGCTACAACGAGGCGACTCGCCGCCCCTGGGGAGACTGTTGGACTCCTGTCGCAGAACGTCCGCGGGTTCGCAAAAGCTCACGACGGTGTTGATGCATGGTTCTCTAACTTCCGCGAGCGAGTGCGCAGTGGACCCATCGACGTCGTCCTCCTCCAGAACACCCATGTCACTGCAGGCGAGGCGACAAGACTGCGATGTGACTACCAGCGATTGTGGGGTTTCACACCGGATGACTCGGACAACGCTCGCTGCACCAGCTTCTGGACCGAGACGAGCTCGCGCCGCGGTGGAGTCGCAGAGCTCTTGAGACCGTACTCGCTCGCGACAGCCATGGAACCATGGAGACAAGATCTTGGACCGGACACTGGATGGCGATCACGCTGTCTGTCGATGGTCGCTCGATTCGTCTCTTCAACGTGTATGCTCCAGTAGCACGCGATACAAGAGAACTGTTCTTCGAGTCGCTGCTACAGCTCGATCTACATCACACAGGGCCGGTGTTGCTCTGCGGAGATCTCAACTGCACTCTGCGACCGACACTGGATCGATCACACGTCAGTCGGATGGACCACGACTCGCCTACGCTCCGCCGGCTGATTGAGGCATGGGACCTCGTCGACGCTCTTGAAGACGACATGGAGCTCGCCAAGGCCGAGAACACCGTACGCAAGTTCCACCACTCGACACACACCTACTTCTACGCTTCGGCTGACGGGTCTCGCGCCAGCTCACGCCTTGACAGGTGGTACGTATCCGTCGAGCACGCGAACTGGATACGTGGCCTCCATACCGTGACACCTGGCCCAAGATCCGACCACGAAGGCGTAGTAGCACGTGTTGTCGCTCAGACAAGCTCGTGCAGAAGCGGCAAACGCAACGTGTGTACCCGCTCCCATACTACGCGAAGGTCGCAGGCGACAAAGCAGTCAGAGCGTTCTTGGACAATGCACACGTCGCTGTCCGACCTCTCGATAGTGAAGACCCCAGATCTCGTGCACACAGGCTCTCGGTGTGGTGGAATGTTCACAAGACAGAGCTACGAAAGTCACTCCTCGCTATTGAGCGCTCAGCGCGTCAAGACCTCACTAGTAGCTACCGCCAGCGTCTTCGGCGCCTTTACCCTAGACTTGACGACGCACTCGCGAAGGACTTAGAAGCTGGAGAAATATCCACACTGCGAGCTCAAGTGGCAGCATGCAAGTGCGCATGGCAAGCGAAGAAGCGCGAGCGCTTACGCTGGAGCCACGCTTACTACCCCGAGACAACTTCCAAGCGGCTCTTCGCGCACATTGCCACCAAGTTTCAGGACACGGTGGTCTATGACCTTGGTGGCAAGGCATCGTTTGGCCCTGCTCGCTCGCAAGAGCTGGCCGACTACATGACAGACGGCTGGCTCGATGTCATCCAAGGTCGCGCTGACGATGGCGAAGATGCGACCGAGCAATTCCTGTCTGATGTCCGAATGCGTCCTGCCGTCGATGAGCGAGCAGTCGTCACGAAATTCCCCGCTGAGAGTCTCCGTACAACGATCTTGCGATGGAAGAGAGGAAAAACGTGTGGTCCTGACGTGCTCGGGAACGATCTCTATCGAGACTACGATGATGAGTTCGCAATCGTGCTCGTGGACTTCTTCAACGTCTGGGTGGACGGCGGCTGCTTCCCAGCGTCTTTCGGAGAGGCGATCATCTGCTGTGTCAAGGAGACGCCAAGCTCAGTAGTTCCTTTGGACCACCGCCCCATTGCACAGCTGAACAGCGACTACAAAGTGCTCACAAAGAAGCTGTCACGGCGCCAAAGTGGTGTGCTCCCGACGCGCATCGATGTACCGTAATTCGTTATTGTTCCGGGACAGCAAATCGCCTCAGCGATTGACATACTTGCGGCGGCTCGTGTCTGCGCTCGCGATGATCCCGCGCTCTCTCAGGCGGTGGTGCTGCTTCTGGACTTTGCCAAGGCATACGACTCGCTGCGGCGGCAGTTCATGCTGCGCTCCCTCGCTCGCATGGGCTTCTCAGCAAAGTTCGTCGAGATCGTGAAGCTGCTTCACACGTCCACGACCTTCAGATTCCGCGTGAACGGCTATCTGTAGCGAACGGTTCCTATGGCCCGAGGCATTCGCCAAGGCTGCTCTCTCGCACCGCAACTCTTCATCTTAGCGCTCGATGGACTGTATAGCATCACCAAGAACTCAAGCTCGCTCCGTGGTGTCGAGATCCGCACTGCGGAACGATCTCTGGAAGTGCGAGTCGCAGGGTATGCTGATGACACTGCAGTTTACCTCCAGCACCACAACCAGATCGCATCCCTGCTGCCGATACTAAGGCTTTTTGCGGACGCGTCTGGACTGCACACGAACGTGGAGAAGTCGACAGTGCTCCCGCTCGCCAGACAGCTCGACCTGTCGCCTCGGGACTCCTGTGGGGTGCCTGTGCTCCTCCGCGGTGAAGTCTGTCGATATCTTGGCATCCAAGTCAGCATCGACGACACAGTGACTGCGAACTGGTCCACTTGCTTCAAGTCGCTGAACCTTCGACTCGCGCTCGCACGAGCAAAAACGCATTCGGCAAGCCAGCGGGTGCTGATCGCACGCGCTGTCATCGTCCCCAAGCTGCTCTACATAGCGCGACACTGCTGGCCGGACGTGCCTACAGTCGACGCTGCGCAGCAGTTGATCAAGGACTTGTGTGGGAGTCTGGAATGGAAAGCGTTCGCGACCATGGCTCCCAGAAACGCAAAGCCAGCTCAGCACAGCCAACGGCGGGCTAGCGATTCCCAACTTCCGAGCCGAGTTGATTACAATGAGCGCTATGGTGATCGGCTCCGACTACGTCGACTGACGACGAGCGACTCGTAACCGACATCATCATTAGAGGCCACAGGCGCCGACCAGCGTACGTCAATCCAACCCCAAGATCCCAGACAGCCTTCATGTTCGCTCGTCATTGTGGGAGACAGGGCGCGACGCTGTCGCTACAGCCACAACCTCGTACTCAGTAAGCGATAGTGCGGCGACTATAGTGTCGAGAGCATCGAGGAACAGCGCTGCGCAGGCTGGACATGACGGCGAAGACGGCGGATACTCAGTGCACGTGCCACTGGCGCTGGCGGAGGCGCTCGCGAACGAGACGCGGGCCTCTGAGCGCGTACTTGGAAGCTTCTCCCCGCAATGGCTGCGGTGCGCATCCACGCTCGGCATGTCGTGGCTGGTGGACTGCCACGGTCAGACGTTCTCATTTGGTGGCTCTCGCCTCGCCTCGGAGACGACTGTCTTGTGCGACCTGCTCCAATGGCGCTGGGAGAGCAACGGCAAGATTTACTTTGAGCCGAAGGTTCAACTGACGCCGCCCAAACGGCGAGCGTTTGCCCGGCTGTGCTTGGCTCTCGTCGCCAACGTTCCTCAGCTGCTCAGTCGACCGAGAGAGGCTGAGTTTGTCCTCGCGTACGACAGGAGCGCGCATCAGCATCACGACTGGATACTTGACGAACACTCACTGACACTGAGTCGCCACGACACGGGGACGAAGACAAAGTCATCCCGAGTCGAGAAAATGAATGCGTGCGATAGAGTCGCAGCCACATCCAGTGGCATCACCGACGTTCACCTCCAACCACCCCCAGCTCTATTTCGACTCGTCTACATACGTTGCGGTCAGCGCAGGTGGACGCCCCGGCGCAAAGCCCTACGACGTCTAGCTCACGCGAGCAGCGGCCACGAAGGAGAGCACCAACGACAGGCAGCAATCGGCAGCGAGTACCGACCAAAAATCATGGCTGGCATCGAGCTGATCGACTGGCAGTCGATCTGGACGGTCCGCGGACTGAGCGCGCATGCGCTCCAAACTCTCTTCCGACTCAAGTCCAACAGATTTACTCTGTGGAACAGGGCGTCATCAAGCTTCGCGTGTCCTGATCAGCGCTGCGAAGGTGCGTCAGCGCGCTAGGAGCACATCTTCTGGAGCACATCTTCTGGCGCTGTCCGACTGCACAACGATGGTGGTCGTTCCTCCGCTCTACGTGGGCTGTGCTCGGCGTCGACCTGGACGAGGATGTACATGTCTGGGTGTTTGGTCTCGACCTACCAGACACCCTCCGTGTCACGCGACAACGCGTCATTCCGCTCCTGAGTGCCAGCGCCGACCCTGAGGCAGCTCGCTCGACGCTTCAGGCATCCGCAAAGGAAGTGTGGAAGCGCATGGCAGTCACGTGCATGCATGGGATTTGGACTGAGCAACTTCGGCGGATCGGAGAGAGCCGATGTACTGAGGACAACCACCGTGCCATCATGATCTCGACGATCCGACGCGCATTGTGCCGGTTCCGTGATGCGGCGTCACGATGCGTTGCTCTAGATGACGCCCGTACTGCCGCAGCAACGAGACGCGCGTGGTCATCAGCCCTTCTACTCGCGATGGAGACGCCACCGACCCCTCCTCGTCTCGATGAGCAGAGTGGAGACGATCTACACCTCATTTACCTTGACGGAGGTTCGCGTGGGAATCCGGGTCCAGGTGGCTCAGGATCAGTCGTAGTGCGCCTGCACATCGACACACTGGGAGCCTCCATTCGTTGGGTCGCCAGCATGGTGTACGGCGACCGACGTACAACGAACAACGTCGCGGAGTATCGCGGACTCCTGCGCGGACTCAGGTTCGCGAAGGCGAACGGACTCCAGGCAGTCCACGTGGTTGGCGACAGCTCGCTGATCATCTTTCAACTCCGTCGTGTTGGCAAGAGCACTTGACTCGGTCGCGTCTCTTGCCAGTCAAGAGCGCTTTCACGAGACAATGCACTGATAGCAAGCGCGCACTTCGAGAAGACGCACAGGCTCTAGAACGAGCTCTGCAATCTAGAACACGACCCAGGCACGAGCACTACTTGCTGCTCGAGCAATGCATGTGTAGGACGACACCAGGACGAGGATAGCTAGACCAATTCACTTGCCATTTGACCACCACACCCGAAGACGGACGTTCACGCCGGCAGCAACCGCCAAGGTCGGCCAAGCTTCTGGGACTCTACAGAGAATCGCGGGCGCTTGCTGACATGGTCGGAGTCCACAGCTGGTCGCATCGCTATCGAGACTACAACAAGATGGCGGACATAGCCGCCAATCACGCCATGAACACGTCTGCCTCACAGCAGACACAAGCGCCGTCCGAGCGACAGCTTCTGGGTCTGCTACAGCAGGCGATGGCGAGTGACGTCTCGCACTGGATAGAGAACTCCCTCTCCTCTGACGAACTTCTGCGTGGACCATCGCGCTCACTCAAAGAACGGGGACTCAAGTGCCGTGAACTCCGCACCAGACGAACCCTCCTCCGAACCAGCCGCACAGCGCTGCAGCGTGCACAGCCTGGCACTGGCTAATACGTGCTCATACCTATTCGGCTATTGTAGGTCGTTCGCGTACCAAAATACACCTCACCCTTTCACTCACTCACTCAACACCAGCAGCGACGACGACCTTGATGAGCGCGAGCAGACAGAACTCAACGAAGCAGTGAACCAGAGTCTCCAGGAGTATTGCCGCTCGATCAATGCATCACGCTCCTCTCACTCTGCCTCGTGGTCGACTTGACCATGTCGTAAATCGGGCAACAGCCACCGACAGCAACCGACATGGTCAAAAAAGCAATAAAGCATTCCTGCAAGGTCTATGTTGAGAATATTTTTGAGTGGTGCGAGAAGCGAGGGAGAGAAATCAAGAGAAAACAGCGCAAAGGCCACACAAACGAATCAAGCGAGCGAGAACGAGACCAATCAAGCAAACAGCGGTCGGTGCATGTCTTCTCCGCTCGACAGTGAACTGCGCCTTGCGAGGCACGGTGAGTCGGCAACCACCAGCATGTACATGTTTGTATGCTGCATGTTTGTATGCTAAGCGATCAAGCAACCAAGCGAACAAGCAAGAGACAGATGAAGAAACCGAGCGGCATCAAGCATGAGCGGAAAGCTGGCAGGGGCGGCAGCGACATGCAAGCAAACACAGCAGCGAGTACGTGCGACTGCGAGTGCGAGTGCGAGTGCGAGTGCGAGTGCGAGTGCGACTGCGAGTGCGAGTGCGAGTGCGAGTGCGAGTGCGAGTGCGAGTGCGAATGCGAATTTACATACGTACGTGTGCGCATATATTTGCGTGTGTGGGTGCGTACATATGTGAGATCAGCCGCACTACGTGCAGCCGCGCAACAAGCGAGCGAGCCTGAGCAAGACCAAGCTCGCACGCACAGCACGCGCATGAACAGCGAGCACACGCATACATTGCCCCACGCACGACCACAGCACAATCACAACCCGCACACAACGCGCACGAACTGCAAGCACACACACAGCGCACGCGCGCACACACAGCACACAACACGAGCACACAGTGAGCACGCGCACAGCGAACACGCACACAGCGAGCGTACATAGCAAACGAGGACATGCGCGCACGCGCACACGAAACGTGCACAGCGAACGAGAACAACGAACGAGCACATGCGCACACGCAGTGGAGCACACACGCAGCTGAACGAACCACCACGCACGCGCAAAAGGCTCGCGCATCCACGCTGCGAGCACGTACGCACCCGACCGTGCACAAGAGTGCGTGTTGAACGGCAAGGCGCGAGCGCTCGCGCAGCTAACCACAGCATGCGATTCGCTTCCGGACACACGTACGAACGCACAAGCGAGCAAGACGCACAAGTGAGCGAGCCGAACGCACAAGCGAGCAAGCAAGACGCATGAGCAAGCACGACGCGCACGAAAGGCCGTGGGAGCGATGAGTGTCGACAGCGAGCGAGACAGCAATCGGTACGTACGTGTGAGTGCATCAGAGGTTGCAGTTGGCGTGAGTGTGCGACGTGTGCGTGTGCGAGGCGGAGGCTTGGTGTCTTGAGAGCGAGGAAACCTTGCCGTGCCTTGCACTCACACACACTGCGAAGACTCGGTGTGTCGATCATCGACGGAGCCTTGTTGTGCAGAGCGCGCAAGCACATGTGTGAATGATTTGTGTGTGTATTGAGTGCAGTTATATGGTTTTGTCCAGTCTAGTTGCTAACAACTGCCTCGCTCTCGATGAAGGTGCGGCGCACCAGTGCACGCCGTTGGCGGTGGAAGCGAGCGATGACCGCGTGAGGTATGTGCGCTGCTGGCTCGTGCGTTGGCTGCCAGTCTACGATGTAGTATGTCTGACCGTCTTGCCTGTACGTGTTTAGGATGCGGCGTACGTCCCAGAGCGGCTCGCCCTGTAGACTACTGGTCGGCGCCCACTCGGTCTCGCCGTCGCTGTTGTCTTGTGCTGGCGTGGTAGTGCGTGCGTCCTCGCGCGACTCGCGATCGTCGTTGGCCACGCCGACACCGAGAAACTCGGCTAGGTGCTCGCGGCGTGCCATCCTGACCCCGCGCTCGCGCAAGGCTGTCAAGGCGAGCAGCACGACGTCATCGATGTCGTCGGCATTGTCGACTTGCCGAACGATGTCGTTGCGCAGGTATCGCATGGCTTCTTCGTTAAGTTTAATGTCAATGCGATGCTCTGTGATCAGTGCTCGGGCTGTCTTGTTGAACACGCGTCTGCTCATGCATGGCGCCATCGAAGCAAATGTAGTTGTGAAGTGTGTTGGTGTGGAGTGTGTTGGTGTGGAGTGTGTTGTGCTGAAACATGCTGCTGGAATGAGCTGCAGCTTGACTAAATTTAAAATATACGTATTTATAGGATACAAAGTTGATATTTAGAACATCTCTTGCTCCTTCGGCGCAGGATCGATGATCCCTCCAATCGCAGTTCTTGCTCGATACTCTTGGATCTGAGGATCAAGCTCACCTTGGCGATGGAGATCGCGTAATTGCTTCAGCAGACCGGACCCATACTTTCGGGTGATGCCACGTCTTGTCAGGAAGTCGAACATGTTCTTCTCGGCATGTTTGCCTGTCTTCAGGACGACGTCGCAGTACGTGGCGGAGTTTGGATCGAGCTGGAAACCCTGAGGCAGGAACAGCTTCAAGTAGGCGACGAGCTGCTTGGCAGTTGACTTGTACTGGCGGCTGTCGCATTGCTCCCACAGACGCGGTGTCTTCGTGTACCACTCGAACCACACTGAGGATGCTGACATCGGAAGTGCGCGCCCCTTCTTCCCTTCATCACCGCTTGGGGTCGATGGCGCCGGCTGCTGAACTTGTTCTCGTGTCGTCGTCGACGCAGACCCTTGAGCGAGCTCAAGCGCTGCAAGGCGGGCGTATAACTCGCGGTTGCTGTTGAGTAGCTCGCTGATGATCGTGTTCTGGTGGTTGATCAGCTTCTCTTCCTTGGTAAACTTCACGCCGTTGTCTGCGTCACGAGTCATCTGCACACCATGATGACGTCCGAGGTGCGTGCTCCACGCTAGCATCTCGCTCGTGGGAACGTTGCTTGCGGCGAGACACTCGCGTACACGGGTGGCGTATGGAGACGCAGCGTGCCTTGTGTTGAACTCTGGGAAGTGCCGAATCAAAGTCGCGAACAGCAAGTTGACGACTCGGCGGTCCACGTTCAACGCTCTATCTTCAAAGCCCAGACTCGACGAGAACAGCGTCCGCATGACGTCGTCGATCTTCTTGCGAGATGTGGAGTCAAACGTGCTGAACGAAGCAATTGCCGGGTTGTCGTCCGACCTCCAGTCGCTGAGCACCTTCGACACATTCATGTCTTCGCTTGTCGTGTTGACAACGTAGGCGAAAGCTTTGTTCGTGGCGCTCATGGTCCAGCTTCCCCGATCAAAGATCCACTGGGCACTCAGAGTTGCGTCGCGGTTTGCGTACTGCGCACCTCCTCGCCGAAACGAGTGCGACGACAAGCCTGCTGTTGGGCTCGCTCGTGCTTGACGCTCCGACGTTGCTTTTACGACGCGGTTCACGTAGCCTTGCATCTTCAACGGTGCTGGTGCTTGAAGCCGAGCAGCAGGCATCGCTGACACGCTGGAGGCCGTCAAGTCTTCTTCGTCGCAAAGCTCGAGCGCTTCGACAAGTCCGACGTCGTTCGTTGGATGAAGCACTTGGATCTCGCTGTCGACAAGAACTGGCAGCTGAAGCAGCGAGCTGCTGGGGAGGCTTTGCATCGCCAAAGCCACGCCAATCGCATGGAGGGGGCACGTGACAAGGCTGTGCTGGTCTGGGTAGAGTGACAGCCCTTGCTCCTCCGACGTCTTGGTTCTGATCAGCCGCAGGAACAAGACGTTGCCGGATGCCACTGACAGATTGCTCTTCTGCACGAAGGCGAGGTCGGACGATCTTCCGAACGCGTACCACATGATCGTGAGCAGAGCGGCGTCTTGGTAGTCCCTCATCATCGTGGCCGTGTAGTACGTTCCCTCGACTAAGATGCGCAGATCTTCCTTGGTACATGCGGGCGCCTTGTTCACCATGCCGCCTTGGTTGCGCTTGAGGCAGTAGCTCTCGAGCGTTCGTCCCATCTTAAGCAACTGCTTCTCGATGGCTTGGCGATGCTGCGGCTGGTCGTCGAGCAGCCAGTTCTTCACGCTGCGGTAGTAGCCCATGATCGTGTTGCGAGCGAGCGGCTGACCGCCGCGTCCGTTCGAGAACGCGAGATGCATGGCAAATCGGTCCATGAGCTTCACGAAGACGACACCCTTGACGTCTCGAATGAGAGTCGCACGGATGTACTCGATGGTGGTGTCTTCTGCGGCCAGGAAGCGCTTGAAGACGTTCAACGCCGTCTCGTGCGCGCGCTGGGTGTTGGCAGGTGTCAAGTCGTGGAGGCTCATAATGAACTTCAGTTGAGTGTCGGCTGGGTGCGAGATATCCGGGCAATGCGCGAATGACTTCGAACCAGAATGACCTTCAGCATATCTCGGACGTGCTGCCGACATGATGTGTCGGCCACGCGTCGGCCACGTGTTGGTGGCGCTTTTGCATCTGTTAAACCTAACCTCTTAACGCTAATTGGCTTAAAGTTGAGGGTCATCACTCCTCATTGGTTAATAATACGAGACTCCTCTCTTAAGTCCGATACGATCCTATACAAAGAGTAAGTAAAACTTTACGTGTCGGCCAAATCACGATATTCATCCATGTCGAGCGGTAATGGTAATGAGAGCGACGAGAGCGACGAATGTGGCGAGAACGACGAGAGCAACGAGAGTGACGAGCAAGCTGCGCCAATCACGATCGACAGACCACCGTCGCCGCTAACGCCGACGTTGCCGTGCTGGTGGTGGTGCGGTGGCGCAGAGCGCACGCAGCGTTTGGCGTGCGCACACATCTTTTGTTCCTTGTGCGCGGGCACGAAGGTACGGTGGTGCATATACGACTACCGCAGCGTGTCAGCGCAATGTTGCAGGCGCGAACTCCCGCTCGCGCTCGTTCGCGGCATATACGACGATGTCTGCACGAGCGGGTGCACCAGAGCAAGACCAAGGCATTGTGGTAGTGGAGCAGTAAGCAAGCGTAGCGATGGATGGTCATGTGCATATCATTAAGTCTGTGGTTATCAGGCCGGCGAGGTCGTCTTCGCCGAGCGAGCTCTTGGCCACGCTCTGGAGCTGCCGCTCGATCACCTCCTGCGTCCACAGCAGCTCGTCCTTGTCGAGCTTCTTGTTCACGCGCGCCACGAGCTGCGTGAGCTCGCGCTCGAGCATATCGTCGCGCCGCTGCGCCTCTGTGTGCGTCGCCTCGAGCTGCTGCGCGAGCGCGTCGCGGACGCCGTCGGACGAGCTGAGCATGTCCTGGATGCGCTTCTGCACGTCCTCATCTTTTACGAACGAGTACGAGAGCTCGAGAAACGCGTAAGTACAAAGTTGATGGCGTGGTAGCATTGACCTAGAGTATGGCCGAGGGCAGGCTTGAGGACATGACGCAGACGATTCAGACCAAGCGCTCGAAGCTCGTGGAGCTCGGGAAACCGTTGCTCAAGTTCCTCACGACGATCGACTTTGGGACGGCTTCAAGGTGCGCTCCACACGCTGCGCTTTGCGCGTGCGAGTCCAGTCGCCGCCGCAGCCAAAGTGGCCGCAAAGGCGATGTAGTTCGAGCACGTGTGTGTCTTGTGCACTGCGAGTGTGTGCGTTCGACTACAAGTGCTGGTTGAGCTCTGCAAGGCAAGAGCTGCTTGAGCTTGTTGTGACTCTTCACGGTTTTGCATAATTGCAGTTTTATACAAGTCGTAGGATTACACGTCCGGTTTGTTGTTCAAGTCTTGTGTGCGATCTGCTATGTAGGATTCGAACAGCCACGTGTTGGCTACTGCCAGTATAGACAACAACTACACAGCAACACAAGCTCGCTCGCACAAGGGCTTGACAAGCACAAGTTGGCGCTCACACTTGCTCGAGTCGAACTACAACATTGTTGACGCTCAAGCCTGAGCTTCCCAGACGCAAACTCGCTTCACGAAACGATCGTAAGGACCACGAGACTCAAGAGGAGCTCGAGGCTGACTAAACGACTTTGGGAACGTGACGTACGAAGACGACTTGCTCCGGAACTTCAAGAAGGCGGGCCTCACGCTCGTCGAGAACGTCGCGATCTCTGGGTCCACGATGACGTCCACGCGCTCGTTCCGCATCTTTGTGTTAGAAGCGTAGTAGACTCCGATAGCGCAGCTAGTAGAGACTCCAGCGAATCAAACGACTCACTGACTGACTCACGCACTCGATCTTGAGATCGACTTCGACCCTGAGACTCCCTGCCTCCCATGACTCCAACACACAGATATGCAGACATGCATGTACGCAACGACTAGGCGTCGGATGCACTCGGCGTCTCGACGCCAATGTACTTGGACCCGTTCGTGGCGGTTGGCGACGATGCGAGCGCTTGGTGCTCCGTCGCACGTGGCGACGCTCGTGGTGGCGACGGCGCGACAACGCCGTGAAAGAGCGCTTCGATGTCTTCGAGCAGGATGCCTTTTGTCTCGGGACAGAACGTGTACACGAACACGCCAGCGCCGACGCAGAGCGCAGCGAAGAGGAAGAAGACGCCGTTGACGTTCAAGTACGGAAAGAGCTTCGGGATGCCGATCATGAGTGCGCCGGTCGCCCAATTCGCCATGGTCGAGACCGACACGGCTTTGGCGCGGATGTTGAGTGGGAAGATCTCGGCTGGGTAGATCCAGCACACGGGACCCCAGGACACGGCAAAGTTGAACACGAAGAACGCGGTCGCTGTGATGATCACGTACGCCGCGCCAGGTGTGCAGCCAGCGTCATCGGTGTTGCCGTGGCAGCCAGCAGTGAACGCGATCGCAGCGACCAAGTGACCGAGACTCATGCCAGCGGCGCCGAGGAGCAGGAGCTGGCGACGACCCATCGAGTCGACCCAGCGCATCGCAGGGATCGTGCTCACAAAGTTCACGATCGTGAGGATCAAGAGCGACAAGACGCCGTCGCCGAGGACATCTCTGAAGATCTGACCGCCGTACGTGAACACCGGGTTGATCCCAGTCGCTTGCTGCAAGAGCTGGAGCATCATCGCGACCACGAGACGGTGGCGCACAGACGCCACGTTCCAGATCTCGCGCCATCCGACGCTGTCGCCTTCGACTGCGATCTGCTCGCCGATCGCGTCGAGCTCCACGTGCACGTTCTCAGTCATGCGCAGCATTTGGAGCGTCTTGTGCGCTGCCTCGCGGCCTTTGTGCTTGTAGACCCAGCGCGGACTCTCAGGGACGCAAAAGATCCCGAGCATGACGACAATAGGCGGTGCCATTGCGACTGCGTTCGTGATGCGCCAGCCTCCAGACGCGTGCTCGACTGCGAGGTTCACGACGTTTGCCAAGAGCAAGCCGGTCACGACCATCATCTGCATAAAGCCCGAGAGGAAGCCGCGAATGTCTTTCGGTGCCATCTCGGCGCCAAAGAGCGGCAGCGAGAACGACGAGTTGCCGACGCCCATGCCCTGGAGCACGCGTCCAACGAGGAGCTGCGCTCGCGCGTGCGCAGGCGTGAGCACGAGCCAGAGCGTGCCAATGCAAAAGAGCAGCCCAGCCGAGAAGCACGTGACGCGGCGACCGCAGCGATCGGCGATGTAGCCGCCAGCGAATGCGCCAGCGATGCACCCGAGGTAGTACACGACGTTGTACAGCGTCGTGAACGTGAGCCAGCTCGCTGGGAGCTGGTTCGCGGGTGCTCGACACGCACTTGGCGAACTCTTGTTCATGTCGACGCAAAAGTCGTCGAGGAACGAGTCCATGACGAGGACGCCGCCCGTCACGCCCTGGTCGTACCCAAAGAACATACCGCCGAGTGACGCAAAGACGCAGACTGCAATCGCATAGCGTCGCGAGCCGTCTTGCGGCAGTGGCGTCGCCGTCGTCGTGGTGTGGATGTCGTCCATGCTGCTGCTGCTGCTGCTGCTGCTGCTGCTGCGCATGTTGCTGCGCATCGAAAGCGCGGAATCCCAATTGTCTGACCGCGTGAGTTGAAGTGAGAGTCACTCTTTCGTCAACTGTCTGTCTGTCACTCGCGGATCCGCCAACTGACGTTGCACAGCATGATCGGTTGACGACGAGCTGGTCGACACTGCGTTCCTGCACAGAGTGAGTCTGCATTGCTGCGCATGTACATGCTGGTGGCGCTGCGATGAACACGACGGCGCGGCCGTCAAGCGAGCAGTACATGCGCATCAGCCTTGCTTTCGGATCGATGCGGCTCTTCACACTTTGAAACGGTGGAACCAGAAACCAGGTGCGGCGACTAGCATGAACGCCACTGGCTCGTGTGTGTGGAGTGCGAGCAAGAGCGAGAGCGTTCCATGCTCGCCACATGCACGTGTGTGTTACGCGATGCAATGGCACCACACACAACGAGGAGCTCATGACCATGTGCTTGATGATCTTGATCTTGATCGTGCCGGTTTAGTCGAGAGCAGAGTTTGCGAATGTATGCTTGATTTGTGTATGTAGATTCGTACCAGCTGTCAATTGACTTTTTCACGAATCTCGATATATTCACAATCATTCATTAGACATTTCAAAACACACTGTATGTTAGGTGTCGAATTTCAAGATTCCATTTCTCGATATATCGGAAATGTGAATGTGATGTGGCGTGGTGTGTCTGCAAGTCAGCAGTGTGTCCCTCACACCCTCTTTTCCACACAGCACAGCACAGCACACGCACGCGCGCCATAGACCGACCGACCCGACCACCAGAGCAGGCAAGAACAAGACGACAGCGATCGATCGATAGGCGACAGCACGCACTTGGACTCGGCGCACGAGAGCGCAGAGGACGCACCAGCACACTTCTCTATCTTCCATCTCAATATTTCTCTTGACTAGCGGCGCAACAACATGCTGCGGCGTGCGCTCCTCGCTGCGCTTGCTGCGACAAACGACACGACCGACGCGCTGCACGACATCCCGCTCGCCGTCCCGCGCACAGACGACGACAGCTACAACGCGTTTTCAGAGGTTGGCGGATGGCTCGACACGTGGATCTACGTGCACTGGACGCTCTTGATCGCTGCGTGCGTCATGGCGCTGTTCCTCGCCATCCACTCGCTCGCGTTCTACCAGATGAAGAAGCGCTCGACCGACCTCGTGCTGTTCGTGATCGGCATGAGCGACTTTGCGTTTGCTGCGCTCGAGGCGCTCAAGCAGTACCTCGAGTTCTCGTACTTGGGCGTGTTTGACCGCGAGCACTCGCGCGCTGGACGCAAGGCGCTGTCAACGAGCGAGCTCGTGCTCTCGGCGCTCAGCCGCTTCGGCTTCTTCACGTCGCTCTACTGGATCCTCTGCCTCTCGCTGCTCATCCGCATGGGCTCGCCCGAGCACCTGTACGTGCGCCGAAACTTCTTCATCTCGCTCTCGCTCGCCGTCGTCTACGGCTGCTTATTCTCGACGCTCCAAGCCATGGACAACCGCGTCGCGTACACGATGAACGCCACGGTCGTGCTCTGCATGCAAGTCGGGCTCCTGCTCTCGATCGTCGCGAACATCCGCTTCGTGCAGCAGTCGCGCATGAACGACAACAACCACGGGAAGATCGTGATCCGGCGCCTCGCAGGCTACTGCATCTGCGCCGCAGCGCTCACGCTCCCGTTCCTCGTCGCGCTCGTCGTGAGCCAGAAGCACGTGGCGTTCGGCGCTGTGACCGAGTCGCTGAACTACCTCTTGCCGATCGCGAACGCCGTGCTCTTTGGCACTGGCCTCGCGTGCTGGCAGCGCTCGAGCGACGACGACACCGAGTCGAACCCGCGCACCGAGTCACTCAACAGCGGCGCGAAGCTCCTAGCGACGCTCCAAGAGATGAACCCAGAAGGCCCGGTCGTGAAGATCGGTGAAGGCTCGAGTGCTGTCGTGTACCGCACGCTCTGGCTCGGGACGCCCGTGGCGATGAAGTGCATTCGCCTCCAAGGCGCGCAGGCCGCGGACTTTCAGCAGCTCTACATGACGTACGTCTCGGACGTCCAGTCCGAGTTCTGCGACGAAGCGGCGCTCGCAGCGAAGCTCCGGCACCCAAACATCACGCTCTTCATGAAGCTCGCGAGCTACAAGGGCAGCATGTGCCTCGTCAAGTACGTCACTTGCTTGTTTGCTTGTTCGCTCGCAACTTGCTCACAACTTGTTTGCTCACACCTTGCTTGCTCACACCTTGTTTGTTTATTGTCTGCTTGCGACATTGTTGCAGTGAGTACTGTGAGCGCGGGTCGTTGCGTGACGTGCTCAAAGCAAACCCTCTGCTCGAGTGGAGCACGAAGGTCCGCTTGGCGTTCGAAGCTGCGAAAGGACTCGCGTTCATGCACAACCGCGAGCCGATCTACCTCCATCGCGACATCAAAGCGTCAAACATCCTCGTGACAGAAGACTGGACCGCAAAGATCGCTGTACGTCCACTTGCCGTGCGTGTGGTTCGTCCGCTTTCACTATCGACACTCACTGATCCGACTCCCATACTCTCGATCAACTAGGACTTTGGGATCTCGCGCATCGCAAACGACTACGGCGCAGTGGCAGCGAAGAAAGTGAACCGCATGGGCATCCAAGAGGACGCGCCGGAGAACGAGAACACGTCGGACCTCACGACATTCGCGGGCACGTGGCGCTGGAGCGCGCCAGAGGTCATGAAGAACCCGAACGAGTGCCGTTTCAACCGCGCGACGGACGTCTACAGCTTTGGCATGGCGCTCTGGGAGATCCTCACGAACGGCTCAGTGCCGTTCAGCGACATTGCGTTCGACCACCAAGTGCGGTCGCTCGTCGCCACGGGCGAGCGTCCGCGGTTCCCGCCTGGCGCGCTGCGTCGCGCGCCGCCCGAGTTTGTCGAGCTCATCAAGGCGTGCTGGCACCAAAAGCCCGAGCGCCGGCCGTCAGCACAAGAGGTCATGCTCAACCTCGGCTCGCTCGCGTACTCGGTCGCGAACGCGGACGCGTCGTCTGCGCGCGGCATGTCGCGCCACGCGTTTAGCGACAACTACTACCAGGCGCTCGACTCGTCGCGGTCGTTCGTGTGAGCGCAGGCACGAGGAGCGTCGTATTTATGAGAGAAGCATCACCGCGTGCGTCTGTGTCTGTCTGGAGCTGCTCGAGTGACTAGCGACCGATCGATGGACAGAGACGATTGGAAGAGGCAGTGGATTCCATGGCCGACCGAGCGCTGGCGACGGTCGCTCGCTCAGACGCTCGGCACTGGCAAAATGCACTCGATGTCGCTCTCGGCGACGCCTTCGTCGCGCAGACGCTTGCGCGCGAGCACGAGCTGCACTTTCGCCTCGCAGCTCTCGCGCTCGACTGCGATCTGCTCGCGCCGCACTTGCGCTTCGAGGATCGCGAGCTGGAGACTCTCGCGCCGCTCCTCGCGCTCCTCGCGCTTCATCTCGAGCAGCAACCGCTTCTCTTCGATCTCGACCCATCGTGGGTCCGTGCGATCAGACGTCGACGGTGGCGCACTGAGCGGTGACTGCTGCGGTGTCTCTGGAAGAGTGTCCATGCTGTTCGCTGCGTGGCGAGCCACAGGCGCTGGCGTGCGTGGACTGCTGGGTTCGCTGGTGCGAGCTGCCACAGGCACTTGACGCTCACGCGGCACGTGTGGGCTCGTCGTTGTTGCTGCCGGCGCTTGTACTGCCACCTGCACTGGTGCTGTTGCTGGTTCTGGTGCCTGCACCGGCGCCGCTGCTTCTGCCGGAGCCGCTGCTTCCTCAGCAGGCGCCGCCTCCAGTGCTGGCGCTGGTGCCGCCTTTAGTGCTGGTGGTAACGTCGTCTCTGCGTTTACTGGTGGTGCTGCCACTCCATTCTCATGGTGCGCT
Source organism: Pythium guiyangense (assembly GCA_003730235.1). Lineage (NCBI taxonomy): Eukaryota > Oomycota > Peronosporomycetes > Pythiales > Pythiaceae > Pythium > Pythium guiyangense. The sequence goes on along the minus strand of QXDM01000067.1, from coordinate 242,363 downwards.
GCGTGCTCGCGTGGGCGCGCGGGGCACTTGCGCAAGTGCGACTTGAGGCGGTTGACAGACGCAGAGACCTGCTTCTCGCACGCGGTGCAGTTCACTTTGTCGACCATCGCGCCCGGGACATTGTACCTCGGGCCGAAGAACTTCCACTCCGGGTTGAGGTGCCGCACCATTGCGTCGATCGAGCTGGTTGAGCGAGGAGGTCGTCGAACGTTTGTAGTGATTGCTGAGTGCCTTTGCCGTAGACTTTGATTTTGTATGTATCGGAGACTTTGAAATTGTTTGGTAGCAAGTCCATACAATGCAATGGCTTTGAATCGACTTGCATTGTTGCGTATCAAGAATGTTCATCTCAGTATTGCAATACAAATCACCAGTCAAATCACTCCCGATTCTTGATGACTTGAGCTCACTATGCCAAACAATGAGCCCAAAACCCGTGACTCCTTGATAATTAGCTCGGATTCACTATTGAGATCAATCAACCCAAAATCACGACGGATCAGCTAGATCTGCTTGATCTGCTTGTCCGCGCTTCCTCACTTACTCACTTGCTCGCTCACACGCACCACTCTACTCTGCTCTCGACTCGCATCGATTCGCTACGATAGCACCGAGCACGTCTGCGCACTTCCAGCTCCTCAAGAAGACCACGGAAGTTAAGCTGCACGAGCTTGCCAATCACGAACGCAAGCACGAACGCAAGCTCGATGAACACTACCGCGCGCTGCTCAAGGACATGACGTTTGACGACGCGCTTCCGAGCGCGACGCGCCGCTAGAACCTCGAGACGCTTTACAACGGCGTGAAGGACCTCCAAGTCGTGCAGACGAACGTCCACACGGAGCTCGAAGGCATCAAGGAGCTCGTGGAGTTTGCGAGTGCTGACCCGTGGACGGCTGCGCGCGTGGGGCAGGAGCGCACAGAGTCCATTCTGCGCGAAGTGGGGCAGAAGCGCGCGCTCTGGCGCCACAACAAGCTCCTCAGCGCGCTCCTCATGGCAGCGCTCGACGAAGCAGAGCAAGCACAGACACACAAGTCCGCGGTAGTCGCCGAGGAGGCAGGTCTCATGAGCGACGACCCCGGCAGTGACTTTGTCACTGTCGACGACGCCGATCCGCTCATGTGCCTCACCAAGGACGAGACGCAAGCGCGACTCGAGTCCTTCTTCTTACAGACGCACGACGACGTGACGGAGGCGAGCGTCCACGAGTTCCTTGAGACACGCGTGTTTGCGCCGCGCGCGTCGTTCTCAAAGCAGATGACCATGCGCGTGGAGCTCGCGCTAAATGGAGTGCGCTATGTGCTCCGGGAGTTTGCCGAGTCGTTCCGGCAGGAGGTCGTGCCCGAGGACAACGTCGCGATGTGCGTGCGCGGGATGCTGTGCGACAAAGGCGGCTTTAGCGACGACGTCGTGGCGTTCCTCACGGATGTCCAGAGCAACTACGACCTCCAAGCCGAGTTCGCACACGTCTTGACCATCCAGCTGAGCAACCTCGACGAGTTTGCGTGGCCAGCGACTGGCGTGCCGGTCGAGATCAAGCGCGGGATGAACAGCCGCTTCCGGCGCCACTTGCAGCAGGAGGCGCTCACGGCGCTGCTATTCATCTACATCGGCACGGTCTGGGCCGCCGAGCTCCAGCACGCGTGTACGCTGCTGCTCAAGGCGCTCGAGAGCGACGACGCTGTCCGCAAAGGTTCGATCACACACACCCGCAAGGCGATGGTTGACAAGTTCCGTCTCTCGGCGCTGCTGTGGTCGCTCGGGGGCACCAGGCAGACGTACGACAAGAGCAGCAACGACACTAGCAACAACGCGAAGGATGACGCGAGCAAGCCGATCAACAAACAGGACATTGTGCGTCTTGTGTACACAGAGGCGCACTTTGGCCCATGCGCTCCAGGCGCCAGACGCTGCTGCGCCAGCGAGCACAGTGGGAATCACTGCAGTCACGACCGACCTCGAGTTCTTTGGTCCGAGCGTCTCGCACGACGCGGCGCTCGCGACACTCCGGTTCCTCGGCGTCCCAGACGACGTCCTCATGATTTTCCGCACGTGTATGCAGATCCCGCTCGTGTTCCCAGGCGACGACGCGCCGAAGCGCATGTGCCGCGGCTTTTCGGTCTGTTGCATGATGACGCTGCTCCTGTCCGAAGCAGTGCTCTTTGAGCTCGACTACCACGTCCTTTGCCTTTGAACTTGGCGCACTCGACGGCGTGTTCGCGACGCTCACGGCGATCCACGAGCAGATCTTTGTTAACACGAACGGCGACGCCCTCGCGTGCTTGCAAGCCAAGATCCGCGCCGAGCACCCTGACGTTGCTGACGCTACGCTATCGCTTCCAGCTGCGTGAGTCCACTGGCCGCTCGATCTCGGCGGTATCGGACTCGTCAACCCGTTCCTGAGCGTCTGGACACTCAAAGCGCCGATGTACTGGCACCTCAGGGGCTACCACTCGGGACCCCGTACGGTCTGGCCAAAGGAGACTAAGCACTGGACGTGGCAAGCACCGCTCACGACGACTATCGCGACTGTCGAGCGCGAGCCGTTTGAGCTCTTTGCCGAAGCCGTGGCGCGCAACTGCATCAAACACGGAAAGAGCACTTCACTCGAGCGCTCCCTCTTCCTCAAGACCTCGCACGTGCCCGACGCGCGGCGCTGGGGCGACAACTACATCGAGGTCGACGACTCGTACTCGCTCTGAACGCTCGACGAGTTCATCACTGTGCTCTTGCGCACGCAGAAGAAAGCGCTCGCGGGCTCAACACTCTCCGCGCAGGATCATTCGCAGTCTTGCACATGAACATACACACGCACTGCACTCGGACGCAGCCGCTCACACGATATACAGGTGCTCATGCGATCTCACGTGTACTCGCTGTGCAGACGCTCACCGACCGATGTAGTAGAACATGCATACATGCACAGACATGCAGACGAACGGCGTGCTTGATGTCGATAGGAAGCGTGGTGTGGCGTGAGGTGCTGGCTTGCGCAGTAGAGCGCGGAAAAGGCGACTGATCGCCAAAGTCGAGTTGGCGCACAATGCGAGCCACTCAATTGTTAAAGGCCTGATTTGTCAGCGCTCATCCTATCATTTGCAGAGCGTAATCGCTTTTATTTGAGCTCCTTTCAAAATACTGGCCCCTTCACACGCGGTCGCGGCCTCCTTTGCTAAATTGCCAGCTCAAGCACACATGACTCAGACCTGAAACTGCACTGTGTTTGGCCGGTTTTCGTTTTTCGTCGTTTTCTCGGCTAAAGGCTGTTTCAGAGGCTCTCATTACGCCTGTAAACCCGCATGTTTTGCTGGCTTGGTGTTTTGTGGGCTCTGTGGATCGCCATCTGTTTTTTCCTCACCCACAGAGACAAAAATGGTGTGTCAACATAATGATCATATTTGTGAACCTTTGTGTACAACAATACACCTCAATAGTGGAGTGTGTCGGAAGCAATGTTGGAAGCAATTGCTATGTTGGTGTTTTCCCAACATGGACTGGAACAATGTCTTCCAAATTCTCTGTCGTCTATTATGTTCGATTTGCGTTTCTGCTACATTCGACCGTCTTCGCCATCGCGAGCAACTAACTGGGCGCTTCTCGTCCCTCAAATGGCCCCGCTTCAGAGTGTATGTGCAAAACCTTCAACTTGAGACATTGATACGTTCTTGCCACTCAAGGTCGCCGCTTCAACCACCACAGCGCTGGTAGAGCTTTGACGCTGGAGACTGGGCACGCACTGGTCCACTATACTGGGAACAGCGCGAAGCAGTTGCGCGCGAGGCTTCCACGTGACCTGATCGCTCAAATACCCAAGCCAACGAACACAGTAATGGTGCGCGGTCGGTAGCCCACGATACGCTTCGTGATCGACAAGACGCTCAACGATCCAGCGAACCGCTTCCAACCCGTCCACAAGCGGCGGTGTGCCATCACGGCGGAAGATTTGACTTCATGACGGCGCATGGGATGCAGGCTGATCGCTCGGAGCAAAGAACAGACGAGGCGAGCTGTAACGGGGCTGCTGTGCTAAGTACGAAGGAGCACAGCAGGCTCCCTTTTAGTGGCCTAACCTGATTTCTGACGACATTGGTCGTCCCATCAGAGGGCTCACTAATTAGGTTAGTTCCCCCGCTTTCATCACTATGCATGATATCAATTCAAAAACCTCAGTTGAAAATACCAAGTTCAGCGTAGTTCCTCTGCGCTTCGCCCCATCGCTTCCTCGTAAGACCATGTGTAAGCTGCGTCACGGAGCACACTCGTGTCGGCATTTGATACTGCGACCGATTGATAAGCAATTGCTTTGACATATATAAATAATAGAATTAGATACTAGTTACTGTAATAAATAGCGACATTTATGATACTAAAATTATATGTAATATTCACAACTTTCTATACTATTATGCGACCCAGTGCTTGGCAAGAGACTATACATTTATTCGAAATCTAGACTGCAAATGCGACTAGATTGTATAAATACTTTCTAGGTATTCCACCATATAGACACAATTATGGTCGTGCAGCGATTTTTTGTCGGTGCACACCACAATAAAATCTAATTTCCGGCGTTTAGGACGAAAAATTGGACATTGAAACAGCAGAAGCGAAGCAAGTGTAGAATTAAGGTGTCCTCAAGTTTTGGGAAATATCTTTTACGATTTTATAAATCATTCGCATGAATTAATCTTTTCTGCATGATTTTCTATTCGACTTTTTGATTCTAAAATTGTAATAATCACCGCAAATTTTTATTTTATATCTTTTTTGTCCATTTTTTTAATAGAATGAAACAATAGGGCGAAAAAGCGTGCCACTAGGCTGGCACGACCATTTTGTGTTTATTCACAATCTAGTCGTTATTGCGGCTTCATTGTAGAATAACTATATAGTTATTCGCGGATATAGCCGCTTAATTTAACCTGCAGCGGCCAAAAGTCGCATAGTTGCTGCACGTGAGACACGATTCTTGAAGCATATTGCCCCTCCGAGTTTTAGTAAAAAAATAATACGTTTCGACACGTCTTCTCCCCTATGCCATCAAGTGTAAGCACATCGAGAGTCGAGAAGACGTGCTTGAGAAGCAAGTAAGCTCAACCGCAAGAGCAAGCGAAGCAGCGCAAGAGGTCGCCGCCAGCATGGCGTACAACGCGGTCATCGCTGACCTCAGCGCCGCAGACTTGCGACGCGTACACGCACTGGGTCGTGTTCGTGTACCGAGCAGCTCCGCGAGGCGTTCGGGACTGTCGCGGTCTTCAGCCGCGAGCTCCTTCCTGCGCAGCTCATCCGGACGATCAAGACCGCCGCTGTGTCGTGGTAATACCGTCACGTGACTGTCCACATGAAGTGGACAGCTTGTAAACTCAATCCAATAAACAACAAATACGAGTGATAGTCATCGTGGTGTATAAACGGTGCAGTTCAACGTCCATCTCGACGCGACGCTCTAGCGCTCAGTCGACTTTGATCGACGCGTAGATCTTGCGCGTGAACCAGAGCGACGCGCCGACGCCGACTGCGCCCGTGAGGAGCCCGAGCGCGCCGGAGATGACCGCCATGTAGCCAAAGTAGAGCATCGCACCGATGACGTTGCCGACGTCGAGGCGCGTCCAGAAGTAGTACGTCGAGTAGAGAAAGACGTAGAAGCCGCACGAGCCCGAGACGAGGAACGAGCGCCACCACCTGCGAGGACATGTTGTGTGAGTCTCGAGCGTCCACCTCAACAAGACACTATCATCATAATAGATAGGACGTACCAGTTGTAGTCCTCGGCGCAGAGCTGGAAGTACGTGAGGACGATCGTGATCTCGGCGCACGTGTGGATGAGAATCACGAACGAGAGCAGGAGGAAGCCGAAGACGTAGTAGTACTTGTCGGTCCAGAGCGACGAGAGCACGAAGAAGAGCTCGACAAAGATCGCGCCGAACGGCAGGACGCCACCGACAGCAGCAGTCGCAGAGCTCGTCATGTACCACGCCTGTGGTGGGATCGGCCGAGGGATGTTGCTCGTCGCGACTGGGAACGTACTAGCTGGTTTCCTATTGAGACACAACGAAAGAGTGAGTGAGTGAGTGAGTGACAAGGCAGCAAGCAAACGTTCTCGACCGAGCAAGGCGCACGCACCGGAAGCCAAAGAACGCGCCAGCAAACACGAGCGGGACCGAGATGCCGGTCCAGAGGAAGAACACGAGCAGGATCGAGCCAAACGGCACGGCGGCGTCCGAGCCAGCGCCCCAGACGAAGAGGTTCAGGAAGAAGAAGAGCGCAAAGAGCACGCCTGGGAAGAGCGTCGCAGTCAGGACCGTGCAGAGCTGCCAGCGCTTGCCTTTGAACATCTTGTACGTGCGCGCCGACGTGTAGCCCGCGAGCATCCCGAGCAGCACAAACACCACGAGCAGCGCGATCACGAGCTTGCCGCGGTTCGACGGCGCCAACACGCCAACGGCCGCGAAGAACAGCGTCACGAACGCCATGCCCAAGAGCTGCGTGCCCGTGCCGACCATGACGCAAAAGAGCATCGGGTTCTTCGTCGGCGGCCGGAAGACGTCGGCGTGCACGAGCTTCCAGCCCGACTCTTCGCGCTCCTCGGCGCGCTCTTCGTCGGTCGGGACGCGGTTGTAGCGGCTGATGTCGCGGTGGAGCGACCGCATGAGGATCATGCCCACGAGCACGCTCAAGAAGAGCACGATGAGCAGCGCGTTGATGATCGAGAACCAGTGGACCTGGTCGCTGCCCGAGCCAGCTTCAAAGTAAATGTCCCAGCGCGTGCGCCACTCCTTCTCGTTGTCCTGGACCCACTCGACGCTGTACGTCCAGTAGACCGGGAGCTCGCCAGCTTTGTTCTTGTTCAAGTACAGCGGCCGGCGACGGCTGTCGGACGAGTGCTCGCACGCGTCCATGCGGTTCGCGTCCTTCAGGACGTTCTTCTCCGAGTACTCAAAGCTGTACGGCACGACCGCAAAGTCGACGATCCGGCCCTCGTCGCTCAGCTCGCCGCTCGTCGCGCCCGTGACGTCGAGCGCGTTGTTGTTGTACCCGATGCGGATCTTGATGTGGTTGTTCAGCTGTGGCACGACTTCGACTTCGGGGTTGAAGCTCCCGAGCGGGAACCCGACACCAAGGACGCCTTCTGGCGACGCGGACGTGACTGGGAGATTGTCGAGGATCCTATTTTGTCGGATAAAAGGCACGCAGTTTTAGTGTGAGCGACTGGACATTCTGGATACAACCCAGTTCAAGACGGCGTACCAGTTGACGCGGTACGAGTTCTTGACGCTCGCGTCGAACTTCTTCACGTCCTCCTCCTTGTACGTCTGGTGGCACAGGAGCGTGCACTCCTGGTCCTCGAGGAACTTGATCTGCCGGCGTTCACAGGCACAGTCACCAGAGCCATGCGAGTGAGTGTGAGTGCGCAAGTCGTCACGGTTCGTCTCAGCCGCGCTGCGTCGATCGACTGCGACGGCAGTAGGCGCTTTTGGCTTGTGTGTGTGTGTACGCACCTCATACGGCGAGTTCTGGATGCGGTTCGCGGTCAAGTACTCGCCGAGGTTCTCCGACTTGTACTCGATCTTCTCTGGCTGTGGCGATGCGCGTCGCCATGCGCAGTGTTAGCGCTATTGAGCTCTTGTTGTGAAGGTACGAATGCAATGCAACGCACACACGCATAGCGAGACGCACCTGGCAGAACGGCAGCTTGTAGTAGTCGAGCGGCAAGAGCGTCTCGGACGACGTGAGGCTGTTGACAAAGAGCGGGAGGTGCTCGCTCTTCTTGTACGTCGTCATCTGGACGCCCGGGAGCGAGAAGCCTGCAGCGGCGTCTGCTGTGAGCGCGAGCAGCAGCGCTGCGGCAGTGACCGTCACGCGCGCCATCGTCGTCGTCTTTGGGTGCGTCTCTCTCTCGTCGCTGCTGTGATTCCGGACTGCCGCGTGTAGGGGGCGAGCGACGTGTTGCGCATTGTTGCGTCTCGCACAGTACAAATGTCGAACACGGTACTTGCGCTGTCTGGACTCATGGATGCAAGTGCATCCATGAGCTGCTCCTGCGCGATCTTCTCCATGCGCTGAGCGTCTGCAGCTTGTGTCTGCGCAGTAGAGCTGCTCGGCTGCTCTCTGTCCTCACATGATGGAGCTCAACAAGTAACAACGCTCGTCACTCGCCAAGATCAGCACAATGGCAGCGGTCGCGACCGACACTCGACTCAGCTGCGTGTGCTGCACGATGCACATTGGTGCAGACCACACTGACCGCTGCGTGCTGCCGTGCGGTCACCTCTACTGTCTCGCGCGCATCGGTACGCGCTCACGCTTTGGACTCCACGACCGGACATCTTGCATCGCCTTAGACGTGCGTCAGTTTGCTGCCGAGAAAGAAAGCGACGACGCGCGCGCAATACCACAACAGTCAGAAGTCGCTTGAGCAAGTCTCGTGCTACTACCCAGGCCATCCGTAGCGACCGTCCCGCCAAGCGAGACGATGTGTGTGTTCGTCTATGTGTGTGAGTGCGTAGTGCAGCGGTCGTCAAGTGAGCAGATGCTGGGACGGGGGCGATCGTATCACTACTGCGTCTTTGTGTGTCATTGGTCTCGCTCGCTCCTTGCCTTGGTGGGTCATTGACCAGGGCTACTGCCACTGACGAGGCGCGTCGGTTCGCGTCCTCTGCTCGCACTCGGCGCTTACACTCGACGTTCACTGCTGATAGCAGACGCTCATTACAGACATCACTCGCCAGACGCATCATGACGAAGACGTCGTTCACGGTCGCGCTCCTCAAGCCCGAGATCGCGTCTGGGACGTATGCGTTCGCTGCTGCAGATGTGATCGAGTCTGCTGCGCAACGTTCAGTCACAAGCCGCACTGACGACGCCGTACACGACGTCCAAGAAGCAGGAGAGAGCGAGCCATCGCTACGCTCGTCGATCCCTGGTGTCTCGGCACGCGACGCAGCGCTGCTGTACCCGAATGGCCAGATCCTCGCGCACCTCTTTGCTCGCATCGCGCGCGCAGGCTTCTGCATCCGAGAGCAACGCGCAGTGGCAATCACGAAGCCACAAGCACGCGCGCTCTTCTCGCACGAGCGCGAGCGACTCCGCGACGAGAGCAAGTTCAGTGCGTATCTCGACTCGCTCACGCGCGGTCTCAGCCTCGCGCTCCTGCTCGAGCTGCCTGGGTCGCTGAGTGCAAACGACGCCGTCACGCGCTGGAAAGAGCTCGTCGGGACGCTAAACCCCGTTGCAGCGCGCCAGGACGTGCTCTCGGCGTCAGTGCCGCAAGACGAGTGGCCGCTGCACGCGCTCTGCGGCCTCAACGCGATCGAGAACGGCATCCAGAGCAGCGTGAGTCTCGACTGTGCTGTTCGTGAGCGCGCGCTGCTGTTTCCAGAGGCTGCTCCAGCGCTCGAGCGCGCGGTCGTGGTCGTCCTACCGACGTTCCAAGCTACGTGTCCAGACGGCAAAGCGTCGCTGCTGGCAAAGCTCCATGCGCGCGGCGTCCTCGTTATGCGCGTCCTCGAGAACCACCAGGTTGCGTCTGCTAACGACCTCGCGCTGCTCGCAAAAGAGCTCCATCCAGTCACGACCGAGCAGCACCGGAGCGAGTTCCTCAACGCGCTCCAGGACGCTGCTAGCTACGGCTCGAGCTGTATCCTCGAGCTCGAAGCGCGTGGGCTAGCAACCACGCTATGCGACGTCCTCGGCCCTGCGTCTGTCGACGACGCGCGGCACTACTTCCCAGACAGTGTACGTGCGCAGCTCTCGACGTCGCTGCTGCCGTTGCTCGCACACGTGCGAACGCGCGACGACGCAGCGACTGGTCTCGAGAGCGGCGTCTTCGTCTCGTTCGACCCTCGGACGATCGACGCGCTCGTCCAGACATCGAGCCACGCGATCGAGCACACGCTCGCACTCCTCAAGCCCGGGACGGCGAGCGACCTGAGCGCTGTCGCCGCGATCGAACACGCGATCCGCGCAGCCGGCTTCACGATCGAAGCGCAGCGCCGCGTGCGTCTCACGCGCGCACAGGCAGCGACGTTTTACGGCGAGCACCGCGGCAAAGCGTTCTTTGAGCGCTTGCTCGCGTTCATGACATCCGGCGAGCTCGTCGCGATGCGTCTCGCGCGTCCGAGTGCGATCGCAGCGTGGCGCGCGCTCATGGGACCAACGAACGCGCTCCAAGCGCGCGAGACACATCCGCAGTCGCTGCGCGCGCGCTTTGGCGTTGATGGGACACGGAACGCGACGCACGGGAGCGACGCACCAGGCAGTGCGCAGCGCGAGCTCCAGTTCTTCTTTGGCGGCGGACTCGTTGCGTTCGAGCGCGAGCGAGCGCTGGGCAACGTCACAACGAAGGCAGTCGCGCAACGAGCGCTCGCTGCGCCGTACGCGCCGTCCGATACACCCGAGAAGGTCTTGACGCAAGCGCTCGACGAGATGCTCGAGCTCGACACGCTCACGCAGCTCGACGCGTGCACGTGGCTCGGCACGTGGCTGCTCGAGTACGCACAGCGCCAGCAGCAGCAACACGAGCAACAAGACGCAACTCATGCAACCTGCCCGTCATCGCCAAGCAAGAGAGCGACACGCCCAGCACCGCCACGCAAGCCGCGCTCAACGACAGTGACGCGAGCAGGTGGGAACGATCCGCTCGCTTGCGAAGACCGCACGATCGTCGCAATCGCGTTTGCACCAGACGTCGCAGCGCCTGTGCGCGCCGCAGTCAACGAGGCGCTTCTCTCGCTCGCAGCGCCAGCGTATCTCGTCATCGATGCTGCTGCTGTCGTGAGCAAACACGCGCAAGACATGAACGCTGCAGTCGCGACGCTCACGCAGCAGATCGCGAGCGCCGGCAAGCGCCGAGTCGTGCTCCAGGGCTTTGACGTGTACTCGACTGCGCTTGTCAAGCGCTTCACGCGCGACTGGCGCATCACATCGGCTGTCACGATCCGCAACTGGAGCAGCGATAGCGACAAGACCGAGCCCTTTACACCAGCGACAGCTCTCGACCCACTCGTGCCGCACATGCACTACCAGCTCCCAGAGCACACGCTCGATGCCACAAGCGACGCGACGTTCACATCGTTCTTCGCTGGACTCTTGTGCCCATCCGTTGTTGTCGCCCACGACACAAAGACGCTCGTCGATATAGCGCATTGGTGCGCAGTCGCATCGCATCTTGGCGTCACGCTACTCGCGCTGGACGACCTCGTGCGCGCGCGTATCAGTCGAGAGCACGACCCAAACGGCGTCTTCACGCAGCTCCAGCGCACTGGCGCAGCGATCCCACGCGAGCTCCTGCTCTCGCTCGTGCGCGATGTTGTGCAGCACTTTGAGCCCAAGTGCGCGAGCGACGACGCGTCGCTTGGAGTTGCACAGCGGTTCCTACTCGTTGGCTTTCCACTCGCGACGGTGCGACCGAGCGAGCTCGAGCAGCACGTCTGTGCGATTACGCATGTACTGCACGTGAGCACCGAGTCGACTCGTCCCGTGCATGATGGTGAGAACGACGCGTGGCTCGAGCACGCAGCCGCTCGCGGCATCCTGACGCCGCTTTGCATTGACGCGCACACGTCGCCGCTTGATGTCCGCGCGTCCTGCGCGCTGTCGTTCGGTCCAATCGTGGGCTTCTACTTGGACGACGCGTCGTCGACGCCTGACAAGCTGCCAGGCCACGTCGAGCGTCTTGCGAGTGCGCACGGATTTGCAGTGATTCGCGTCCACGAGCTCGTGCGGCAATGTGGACACCAGGTGGACGCTCTCGTTGGACACTTTGAGCGCATTCTATTGCCCAAAAGCGGCGGGTTTGCAAGTGGACGAGCCAAAGTGCTCGTCTGTGGCGTGTCGTCAACATCGAGCGACGTACTGCGCGCGGTCATCGAGTGCGTCGTTGTCCCGCGCTTTGTCGTGTTTGCAGACGTAGCAGGCATCGCATCGGACGTCCTTGCAGTGCTCGACGCGCATCCGCAGATCGTCCAACTCGACTTGGCGCCAGCGTCCTATGCACCTCCTCACGCAAGTGACATCGCACCACTCCAGTCGGTGCTCTTTGGGAAGCGCGTGGCGTTTGCTGTCGGCGACACTGCAGCGCTCGATGCGACGCGCCTGCGCCAGACGCTCGCGCACATTGGCGTGAGCGTCTTGGACAGTCGCAAGACACAGCAGCAGCAGGCGCAAGAGCGTCCACTCTCGATGGACGTCAGCGACCTCCTCGCGCGCATTCAAGCGACTGCGTCGCCGCGTTGTCTCGTCATCGGATATCCTGAGCACGTCGCATTCGTATGTCACGACGCCACTTGCTCACTCTTGTTGTGCAATCACATCGCTAACAGCTTGCTCTATGCGCGTGTGTCTCTCTCGCTACAGTTCCAAGCGCTCGAGAGAGTCGGCGGCCGCGCGGCAGCCGACAAGATCCTCGTGCTCAAGCACATTGAGCGCCAGGCACCACCGACGCGCGCCGCGAAGCGAGACGACGACGAGGACTACTACTCGGACGACGAAGCCGAGCTCGAGCGCGAGCGCAAGCTCCGTGCGCGCACAGCGCTGCCTCCGCACCTCGACGAGCTCTTGCAGAGCTACTCGACAACAGCTGGCAAGTCGCCGAGTACAAGTGCTGATGCTCGCACTGCACGGCTGAACTTTGTGAGCGTCGACGCAGTGTACGAGCTGATCCGGCGTCAGCTCGCGCCTGTGCTCCTCAGTGTCGTCGGACACCCGCACACGTTCTACGACCGCGCGCTGCAAGCATGTGCGCGGCGTCACACGATCGCGATGTTGCGTCCGCGCTGGTGGCGTGAGCTCGACGACCATGCAGCTGCGACGAACAGCAGCGGCAGCCAGAGTCGACTGGACCAGCAGCTCGCAGCGCTCCGGCGCTTTGTCGCGACGACGCCGTTCGGAGCGTACGTCCTCGACGGCTTCCCTCGCACTCATGACAGCAACGCCGCGCCGTACGTTGCGCAGCAACTCATCTCACTCGAGCACGCAGTCGCGCCGTTGCGAGGACTCGTGCACTTCACTGCGTCGATGGACGTGCTCCTGGAGCGCAAGCCCGAGCGCGTGACGCGCAATGCGATCGAAGACGCGCAGGACGCGCTCGAGGCTGCGACACAGGACCTTCTCACACGCTTTGGCGCAAACGCGACGAGCAAACGCACCGGCGCGAGTGTCTGGAGCGTCACGTGCGAGCGCGAGCTCCAGGACGCAGAGGAGGAGCTCGACCAAGTCGTCCTGCGCCTCGGCATCTAGCGACAAGAGCGAGAGACGACAAGAGAGGAAGAAGACAGTGGACACTCGGTGCATTGCTCAGTAAATAGGATGGCGCCGTGGCGTGTCTGTGTCTGTCGGATCTACTGCTCGAGCTCGCTGTCGCCACTGCTCGCGACCGACTGGCTCTGCTGCTTGCCGTGCTTGATGCAGAAGCCGCCGGACCGCGCCGCGTGGCTGCAGCCGTCCGTTGCGCAGCGCTTACCGCCGCCGTGCGAGTAGCAAATGCCGCCAGACTGCGCGCTCTTGGTGCAGTTCGCGACGGCGCAGCGCCGGCCGCCGCCGTGCGAGATGCAAAAGCCGCCGCGGTGCGCGCACTTGGAGCAGCCGTCCATCTTGCAAAAGTGCCGTCCGCCGTGCTCCATGCACAGTCCCTTGCGCCGCGCGGCGTTGAGGCAGTGCTCGCGGCGGCACTTGGCCGCTGGCTTGCCAGAGGCGCTCGACGCCCGTGACGCAGACGACGTGGCCGAGAGCGGCGTCGTGGCCGCTGACGCCGGCGGGGTCCGGACGTTCGCCGACTCGGAGCCGTGGCCGTAGGATGAGTACGACGACGTGGACGACGTCGGGGACGGCGCGGCGCTGCTCGCAGCCGGCGACACGACGTGGTCGTCGAGCGGGAGACCGACGGTCCGGAGCGCTGGGAGCACCGGCGTCCGGCGGTGGCGGTACTGGTGGTGGTGACTACTGCTACTGCTGCTGCTACTGTACGGGTGGTGGTGGTGGTAGTGGTGGCTCTCGGTGTACGGCGAGCGCTGGCGCGGCGGCGACGCGCTGAGCATGCTCGGAATCGAGAACTCGCACCGCACTGGCGGCAGCGTTGGCCGCGGCGCAGACCCTGCGCTGTGGTTGACTGGCGAGCGCATGTACGCGGTCTCATGGATCTGCTGCTGCTGCTGGTAGTACGGGCTCACTGGACTCGCGTCGGCGTGGATCTGTTGCTGTTGCTCGAGGTGCTCAGGGCAGAGACCCTGGAGCTTTGCTGGGTTCGCGCAGTTGAGGAGCCGGCACCGGCGGTTCGCCGCTCGGAGTGGCGCGAGGCCGAGGAGCGGCCGCGAGCTGTTTGGCGGACTGATGGAGCTGACTGTGAGCGGCGGGAGGATGTGAGGCTGCGACGACTGGAAGTGGGCGTTCATGTTGTGGAGCTGCGGCCGTGGGAGGTCGTGGATGTGCTGTCGGAGCGGGATCTCGGCCGCAATCGGCCGTGACTGCTGGTGCTGGTGGTAGATGTGTTGTTGTTGCTGTTGCTGCTGGTGGTGGAGCTGTTGCTGGTGCTGGAGCATGCTGTAGCCGTGGCACGCAGCGTACTTTGCGTCTGCGGGGTTGTGGTCCTCGACGATGTCGTTCAGGATGCGGCGAAAGCCAGGGGCTGTGGGCGTGCGCGGCGCGCGGAGGTAAGACGCGGTCGGTTGCATGAGGTGGATCGGCGGTGGCGGCATTCAGGGACTGTCAAGCGAGATCCAGACACGTGTGAGGATCTGGACAGCGAGCGCGCTCGGTGGTCGGACGATCTGTCTGTTTGTCTGCGTGAGGAGGAGTGCGCGCGTCGCCGCAAATCGCCAAGTGAGCGAGCGAGCGCACTTGTTTGGATACAGCGCTTGCTGCTGCTGTTGTTGTTGTTGTTGTTGGCAGATCGGGCAAAGTGGCGTGTCACTTGACGAGGATTTGAGTTTTTTTGCGCGCGGACGAGCCAGGGAGCCAAGTGCACGGCAACACCAACAAGAACACCGCCTCTCTCACTCACTCACAACACAAACACAACACACAGACGCGAAAGCGCCGGGGCAACCAGGTGGCGCCGAGCTTGTGGCTGCGCTCGACAGCCGAGCGAGACACGCAGAGAGCCATTGCGCAGTCGCGACACCGGCTCCAGCATCGGGCGTGAAAGCACCAACAGCAGCAGCAGCATTGTTTGTTCGTGCGCGTCCCGATCGAGTGTCGAGCTGGAGATCTCGCGACGAGTTCGACTTGTTGTTGGCGTCATGGAGTCGCCATTGGCGACCATTTGAGAATGTGACTTAAATCGAGTATGCGAAGAGGTAGACGATCGCAATGACTGGAGGCATACAATTCGCAAGTGAGCGCGTCAAACCACCCATCGCACTTGCGTTCAGTATGCACTGATTTTTATACACAATCGAACGTTTTGGCAAACCACGTTCTTGGAAGTGTCAGCTCAGGTTCGACGAACTTGACATGTCCGAGAATCACGACAACCGTGATTCTGATTCTCTGAAGAATCGGAATACGGGTTGTGATTCTCTAAAGAATCATTTTGATCGCAGACTTTTTGAGATGTATCATACCTCAAAAAGACTGCGATGTCCCACACGGTCATCTGGCACAAATGTGTGCCAGTATTTGGATCGCTAGATAAATTCACTAATTGTGATTTTTCAAAAATATGAAAAAGCGTCATTATACAATCTTCAAGTTCATACTCAGCATACAGAAACCAAGTATTATTAACATGTAAATTACGACCACATCGCCTGGCTGATTGGTTCTCCAAGTGTTCTCGGAGCAGCCAGGCGGTCAGACCCGCCTTTCTGACGTGCTCTCAAGTTGCAACTCCGAAAAAATGTGCACTTCAAACAGCAACCCCGATACAAAGTGTGTGCACTAGAAATTTGTATGTGAAGGCGGGTCTGTGACGAAAACATACAAAAGCAAGTCAAAACGTGTGAACACGCCTATTTTAGGGTCCGGAACCAAAAGAACAGCACTGCGAAAGTTTCAAAATATCTTCGAAAACCTGATTTATCACTTGAAACGTACAATTTCACATATTTAGTGTTGTTCAGATTCTCACTTTTGATCGATCGCATTCGTGATTCTACTTGCTCGCGAGCATGCGCGTCCACGCGCGAGAGCAGCAGCCGACGCTGGCAACGCCGGAGCTCGTGCAAGCGGCAGTCATCCTGCGGCGCCATGGCTACAGCGTGGTCGTTATAGCATGGCTGCTGCGCGTCGAGCGCTCGAGCCTAGCCAAGCGCTTGGCGAAGGAGAAGGACTCGACGAAGCTCTTTGAGTTCGAGACGTACGTCGAGTCCTTTGCCTTCCCGACCGACGAGCGCGCAGCGTGCGGCAACGTCGTGCCGGTCGCTAAGCTCATTGCGTACATCGCAAGTGCACGTGTGTCTATTCATATAGTCATGTTCTGCTTTACCTATGAGCCTGTGAGTGTCCTGTGTGTGTCCTGCGTGTCTGCTTTGCTATCGCTGTCTACCTCTGTGCTGCTGTGACTGTATCTAATACACGTATAGATCTTGAATGCTTTGGTGAGTGCTGTCGAGCAGTACAAAGTGCAGGTCACAGTGCTGGTCGACTACAAGCAGTCATACTTGTACGGATCTGCTATTCCGTACCTGCCACGCAATGCGTCGTTTGATATCAAGACGACTGCCTTGATGTCAACGACCATGCACCCGAAGGTGCGTACTATTGACAGCTTTGCGAGTTGTATACTTTTCTCTTGATTAATGTGTGTGCAAATGCTGTTTGTTTCCTCAGTACATGATCATCGACGACACGCTGCTGATCGCCGGCTCGCTCAACTGGAGCGGCAACGGCGTCACCGGCAACGTCGAGATCAGCAGCGTGTTTCGTGGAGGGCGGATCGTCAAGGACTACGAAGCTCATCGTCAAGCTCAGTTGGCTCGAGCGGTGCCGTGGCAGTGGCGGGCTCCATTGCTCGAGCCTCCAGGCCGAAAGTCCACACCACCTCCGCCGCAAGTACCAGCACCACCTCCGCCTCAAGTTCCAGCACCAGCTCCAAGCCACACTCCACCACCACCTCGTCCAGCTAGAGCTGCTCGCGCTCAGCAACTCCAAGTCCCAGTGCCACCGCAGCGGCAACTCCAAGTCCCAGTGCTGCCGATGTCGCTGCAGCGGTCGACATTTGCGGAGTCGACCTCTTTCCTGCGAGTGCCTGTTGCGCCGCCGTCGCTACTGCGAGTGCCAGTTGCGTCAATAAGCCGCCCTCCAGTCATCTCCATCGACTCTGCCACGCCGCTGCGCGTTCGCCTCGACGCAGCGTGGCCGAAAGCGTGGTTTCACTGAGCAGCGTCTGCTTTCATGAGCTGCATGAGATGCTGCTCATGACACAATGAGTTCAATACATAGTTCGTTTGCTGCGCGCACCAGCACCACACTCGCTCGTGGCATCGTCTTGCTCGGTGCTCGGTGCCGGCGCCGTCCGTGTGTCGAGACAATTTTTGACGACGTTGTGGTGGCCGCCTTTGACGGCTGTGTACAGCCGGCTTCTCCGCTCCAACACGCATGCTCGAGCGCTCAATATGTGTATGTGTGCGTAGAGTTGCAGGAGGCGCTAGGCGTGTGAGTTACAGCGCCGACCGAAAGGAGCCGGAGCCATCTGGACGAGCGGTGCAGCACCAGCGCGCTGCGTGCACAGCGGCGACATGCGATGAAAGTCAGCAGCCATGTGGCCCGCCCGGCGCCGATTAAGCCCCCATTGACCGCAGTGGCTCTCTGCTTGAAGTGTTGCCATTCCAAGCACGCTGGCTCAATCTCGTTCGGACGGACACTCAGTGTGAACGACTCGACTCGAGTGGTCTTGACACCGCAGTCGGCGTCGAGCGCACTACACTAGAGAGCTAGCTCGTCCAGAGAGCGTCATGTGCGCTGGATCTCATAAAATCCCGGCGATCATCAGTCGATCAAGACCGATCGGTCTCGATCGATCGAGTCGGAGGACAGTGCCCGCCCGCCTCCATGTCAAGCGCGTGCGTTATGCGAAGCGCTCGTGCAGATGGCGGCGAGTGTGTCCATCGTTATCCCGCTCGCTCCTCGCCTTGAACAGCAACGACAACGGCGCTCGCGCCTGCAACTCGAGGCTATTCGTCAGAGCGCATCACACGGCGCAGTTCTTTTACGCAACACAAGCGGTGCCAGCTGGACGAGTGTCTCCTCAACGCTCCGTCGGTGCTGGCTGCTGGTCATCCATTGCACGAGCGCGCGCGAGCGTCTTCGCTGCGATACGTCGCGTGCGCAAAACCAACTTGCTGCCGCCATGGCGTCTGCTAGCTCCAGGCAGCGCGTGCGCACCGCGTTGCTTCACGCAGCAGGCGTCGGCAGCCGCAAACTGCCACACGTTGACCAGCATGTGCTCACGAGCACGTCAAGGAAGCGCCACGCAGCGGCGTCGAGCGAGTGCGCGCTCGCTGGATTTTCCAGCGCGCTCTTCATGCGTCGGGCTTCACGTGGCGCTGGCGCTCGCGTCGTCACGCCAGAGGCATCGTGCATTTGGATCTGTACCCGAGACGCACGAAACCGAACTGTCGAGTGTCGAGTGTTGTGTCGCTGTGCGTGCTTGCCGTAGCTCCCCGCTCACAATTGATCGAGTCGGTTCGTGATGCAACGACCAGCGCATGGATCATGGATCATGGCTGCAGCGGCTCCGAAGCAGTGATTGCTTGTCAACGTGGCCGTCTGGTGGGTGGCTCTGCGTCTAGCGTCTTGTTTCGCCTTGCGTGTCGAGGCGACTCGAGCAGCTCTAGCGCTGCTCGTGTTTGCGGACAGTGTGCGCGATCACGCACGGCAGCGTGTCCACTGATGAGTCCGCCCCGTGCATTCGCTCACTCGCGCACTGTTGTTGTTGTTGTTGCTGGTGTGGCGCGGACCTTGTGCAAACTCGAGACCATGTTGCGCGGCTGCTGGTGGTGGATCATGGCGAGACTCGAAGGTGCAAAGGATCAAAGATCGTCGAGGTCTGTGGTCGCATGCAAAGTGACCGCTGCTACGTCAAGCAACCGGAGGTCCACTGTCTTTGGCCGTCGTGTCTCTCCGTCGTCAGCAGCAGCAGCAGTACGCGATGGACGTCGACCAGAGGTGTCGACCAGGATGACCTCGAGTGTGTGTGGCATTGCTCCAGAGACTAGCACTATTCGCTGTTTCGTTCATTTCGATAGCGATACCAAGTCTACTCGCGGAAAGCCAGTCTATCCTGATAGTGACGAAATCGAGGGTTGTGACCAAGCGCTCACCTGCAACGCACACACTTGAAAAGAGCAGCGCCAAGCGCCATGGCGACGACCGACAGGCACCAGATGCTCCAGAGCGCGCTCGTGCTCCAGCTCGAGGCCATGAAGAGCCTCACGCGCGAGTACTACCAGCAGATCGAGGCGTTCGTGACGCTCACAGGCAAGCACCCACTCACACACGAGCCGCTGCGCGCAGCGCACAGCGACGGCGTCTCGCTGCGCACGCCGACTGCGTCGACAGCGCTCGGGTCTGCGAGTCTCATCTCGGACTCGATCGCGCGCTTGACGCAAGATACGTGCGACGACCAGGCGTGCGTGCGCGGCCCGGCGCAGCTGACTGAGTTCCTCAAGCGCGTGCCTGAGACGATCAAGACTGACGACGACCGCGTCCAAGTGCTGTTCCTGCTCGACCGCACGCTCCAGCGCGCGCGCAAGAGCCGCAGTAGCTCGGACGCTGCGACTGCCACCGCTGGCCGCGCGCTCATCTCGCTCTTTGACCAGTCAACGGGCTACACGATGCTCGTGGACTGGGTCCTCGAGCTCAGTACGTACGGAGACGACGCGCGGCGGCGCCTCACGGAGCTCCTGCTCCAGGTCCTGCTGCGCAACAAGCCCAAGCTCCCAGGTCCGCGCAAGCTCGTGCTCACAAAGCTCCGGCACAACCACGCAAGCGTTTCCGGCCGAGCGAACAAGGCGCTCGTGACGCAAGTGATTGAAAAGTACCGCGAAGTGTCGTGAGCGTCCGTGCGATCGACGTTGTTCGTCTCTTCGTCCATAGTTCTTCTTGTCTTGTGTGGAGCTATTTCGAGCGACCTTCGCGCGACATGCACGATCTCGATGTCGCTTGTAGTTGATATACATAGTGTCGCGATCTGCTCTGGTCCGAGTGTCGCTCTGATGCGTCTACGACTGGCGCTCGCTGTCGATCGATGGAGCACTTGTGCTCTTGCGCTCACATTTGTACGCCACAACGACTTGCAATGGACGGCTACGTCGACTACTTCACGCCGAGTCACGGCGTGACGCTGCGCAAGAAGACGTGGAAGCGCCGGTTCCTTCGTCTCGACGCTGCGTTCCATGCACTCGAAGTCTTCACGGACGCGACGATGGGCGAGCGCAAGCACCGCATTGCGCTCACAGACGCACACATTGCGACTGCAGACGAACTCGGCGCGCTGCTGAGTTCGAGCACGAGCAGCAAGATCGCGCTCGAGCACTCGCGTCGGTTCGTGCTCCGGATCACTGAGCGTGACGTTGGGACACAAGCTGAGCGACACCACTACGTGTGTGCGGAAGTCCAAGCGCCAGACATCGGTGGCGTGGACACTTCTGCCTCCGTTGATGTGCGCGCGAGTCGGCAGTACCTTCAGCAGTGGCTTGATGCGCTCCGTCAGTGCGTGCGCAGCGGAGCAACAGGACCAGTCAGTTCGACTGAGAACGTGCGCATGGACGCGCGCGAGCTCAGTCGCTGCATCGCTGCGTACTCGGAGCGTCTGCACCTTGCAGCGTTCGTCTCGAACCGAGACGTCGAGCACAACAAGAGCGTGTTTGAGATCAGTGTGAAAGCGTGGATCCTCCAGCGCGAGCTCGTCCAAGACAACACCTCGGTCAACGACTCGAGTGAGCGAACGCAGCGGCGTCCAGCATCGCCGACAACGTCATCGTGGCAAGTCCTCGAGTACGCCTGTGCGTGGAAGGCGCGCAAGACAAGCGCTGCGATCCGGGACTTTGACGCTCAGCTACGGCAGTTCTGCGACCGCGAGCTCCGCGACATCGCCGTGCCGTCATCCTCGACATCTCGCGCTGCTGGCGTAGTGCACCATCTGCTCCACTCGGCTGCGCATGCCGAGCAAGAGCGCGTTCGTCGAATCGCTGCAATGGACGCGTACGTCCAGCAGCTCCTCTGTCTCCCGGCGTTGTCGGCGTTTGGGAGTGAAGCGAGCGCGATGCTCGACCACTTTCTCGAGATCACGCCGCACCTGGCGCCACTGCGGCAGCTCGAGAAAGCGTCAGGACAGAGCATGCACTTGCGCACGCGACAGGTCGTGCCGTGGCACTTGCGCGAGCAGTTTGAGCAGCTCTATCGCCAGCACCTCGACGCTGCCCAGGCCGCAAGTGACGCTGCACAGCGTCCGCAGACAGCGCACCGCGCGAGCAAACACGACGGCGAGCGACGCCGGAGCGCAAAGCCCTATGGGCACCACGAGCAGCACGACCGTCGTCGCGAGAGCAGCAAGCCGCATGCGCGAAGCAGCCACGTCGAGAGCAGTGCTGAGCGCGCGGATCAACGCGCGTCCGAGTCGCTTGAAGCCGTTCGTCCAGCGCGTGCTGTCGAGGTCAGTTCGCTATTGTGTCTCGCTGATTTGTGTCCAGATGGTTTGGACCAACACTCACTCTTGGTATTGTCGTTCTGTGTAGGACACTGACGAACACATCGAGACAGTGCACGAACGCATCGCCAAGATCGGGAAGAAGCTCATCACAGAGGCGTTCATGCACTCGGAGCCGCCGCACGCGAGCGCTCGAGCGACGTGATGGTCGCATGCCCCACCAAGATGCACGAATAAGAGACACTATTGCATATATATCGCTTTATGCAGCATGATCAACACAAGACAAGAGCAAGACGTTGAGATGTCTCCTTCATCACCAGTGGCGCTGGCGCAACAAGGACCCGAACAAGGAAGAGTACACGATGTGGTGCGAATGTACGCGTGTGATTGATTGGCTACCACTCGGTCTCAAAGCCGTCGTCGCCGTACAGATCAACAGATCGCGCAGTCACTGGCACGGAGTGACTCGCGTCGTCTCGAACGTTGTTGTTCGCATCAGTCGCGCCGTCGTCTTCGTCAGGATCATCATCAAGATTGTCGTCGTCATTGTCGTCGTCGTCATCGCCGTCGTACTGCTTCCAGAGGTCATTCTCCTCTACTCCAACGTCTTGGACGCTCTGCTCGAGGTCGTGATTCGCTCCTTCGAGCTCTGTGTCTTCGTCGTCTTCATCGACCTCTTGGACGTTTTCGAGCGATCGGTCAGAGCGAGAGAGCGCAAACGTCGTCGCTGCGAGTGGCGGAGCTGCGATGTCGAGTCTGTCTGCACTGCTCAAGCCAGTAGCCGGCGCGCTGTTGGGCAGAGAGATTGGGCTTGGAGCTGCGACTGACATCGTCGAGACGTCAACCTTCTCATCACTGCCGTTCGCAACTCGCTCAGAAAGCAGAGACGTCACTGACGCATGAGGGTCCATCTCATCTGGCGTCTTTGCTCTCGCAGACGGCACTGCCGCACGGAGCTTCATCACCAAGCTGCCGCTAGAGGACGACACTGGCGATGGTGTCTGCGGCTCAAGTTCGGACAACGACGACGACGGCGACAGCGTCGATGGACTCGACGCAGTCGCTGTCTTGTTCTGCGGCTCTGCTCGAGCGGCCGCAGACGTTGTAAGCTTGTGCGATGCACGTGGTTGCGCACTCGCTTTCGTTGACCGCGTCGAGCGCGTTGGCTTTGATCGGATGCCAGAGCGCTCATCGTCAAGTATGTCAAGATCGACGTCCGTGTCCATAGGACCGCCGAGCTCTCGGAGCAACTCGAGTGCTGCGCGATGCTCCTCTTTCAAGTCTGCGAGCGAGATGCCGTTGCGAATCTTCATGTCTTTTCTCGACTTGACTGGCGGCGTCTTGACGATGACTGGGACGCCTATGGTCGCTCCAGCACCGGTTCGGCGTCGCCCATCGAGAGCTCCAGTGGCGCTGCTGTCGCTCGGTGCTTTCGCTATTCTCGAGCTTGAGTTGCTCGCTCGTCCTTCTGCTTTGTCGGCTCCAGTCACGTGCTGCGAGCGGCTCTTGCTCACTGGCTGCTTGGCACTCGATGTGGGTCTCGCTGTTGACGCCTTCTTAGTCTTTTGCTTCGCTGCCATGAGGAGCTTGAGGTCCTCGAACTTCTGCGTCAGCGACCTATCCGCATCGTCCTGTGGCTGCTGCGCGACGCTCACGCTCGACAGCGTCGCGGCAGACTTGCTGCTCCCGAGTGTGCTCGACAGTGCAAACGTCCCGAGCGCCGACGGACTCGACTTGACTCGAGCCGGACCAACAGGTGCGTCGCTGTGGTCGTCCGTGTCTTCGTCATCGTCGTCGTGGTCGAAGAAGTCGAGCGCGTTGCGATCGGCAGACGACGGCACGGCGCCGAGCTTGCGCGGAGCGTGCAAGTCCGAGTCGCTGCGCGTCGACGCCAGCGCAAGGCTCCGAGACGACGCTGAGCGACTGGATGCAGATGCAGGGTCGAGCAGCAGCGACGCGGTCGAGGACGTCGCTGACGGCGTACTCTCGAGCTTCACGCGCTTGCCCTTGTCGTTGAGCAAGACTGGTAGTTTCTGGGTCTCGAGCGACGGCAAGTACTCGCCGACAGTGCTCGAGCGCGACCCGGATCGCGACGACAGCGACGACCGGCCGGACGACGGCTTGCTGCTGCTCTTGCCGCGCATCTTGTCGTTGTACTTGGCGTCGTGCTCAATGAACGCTGCGATCGTCGACGCTGGGTGGAAGAGTCCTTCTGCCGCGGCGTGGAGACCAAACTCGCCAAAGATCGGACTGTCGAGCATACGAGACGACCGCGAGCGCGTCAGACACTTTGCTAGTGCACGTGGGCGGAATGCGCAGCCGTCAAGAGCACGTACGTGGTCTTGGAGGAAGCCGAAGGCGTCTCCTCAGGACCGTGAAAGTCGTTGTTGTTACTACTGCTGCTGCTGATGTGTGCGTGGAGGTGGAGATCGGCCATGCCCGCTGGGTCGTACGCTGCGTCGGCGTGGTTGTTGTTCGCCGCCAGGTGCGGCCCCATGTCGCTGCTGTCAAAGTCGCTGCCGTCGCGACGCGCCGACTCGGGACTCTTCTTCTTCTCTACAGACGCACGACCACAACACGAGTCTGTCAGGTGCACGAGCGCCAGCGACGATAGAGAGCAGATTGTTACAAAGCAGCAAGCGCGCACTCCGGAGCTTGCTCTCGGTGCCAGGATGGAGCTGGTTCGAGAGCGTCGACTTGACACTCGACAGCCGCTTCTTGCGCGAGGCTTCGGCTTTGGTCCTAGGCGCACACGAGCGTGAGCGTCGTCGTCGTCGTCACAGACGCAATCAAACAGAGCAAACGCACATCATGATCGCCGTGAGCTTCGAGTTCTTCTTCGGCTCGCCCCAGTTGTAGTTCATCGTAGTGGCGTCCGTGGAGCTCACACGCTCGATGCGCCTGCAGCTCTTTGCTCTGTGTCGTTTCGACAAGAGACCTCGAGCTAAAGTTACGTCTGTCTGGTGTGCGACTGGTGTGGGCGACACGAGCAAAGGACCTCAGCGATCGTGGTGGAGCATCGCTCCATTCGTATTCACATGGTGGCTCGGCCGTGTCTCCAGCACAGCGACACGCTGACCGAGTCGGACACTCCTCTTGCAGTCTGATAGAGCCTCGTATCATTGCTAGTGCACTACGCCACTGCCGTCTTCCTCCTTCTTGACTTCGCTCCTCAGCGCCTCGTCCTTCATGACGACGTCCTCTTCGTCCTTCATGGCGCGTTCGTCTTTGACAGAGGCGTCCAAGTGGCCATTGTCGACTACTGGCTCTGCGCCAACTGCTGGAGCAGGACTCTCGTCTTTGACAGCGGCCGGTGCCATCGTCGCGAGCGCTGGGAGCTTGGCGCTCACGCGGTGCGCTTGCGTCCAGTCCGGCACAACGCCGCTGTAGCCGTAGTCAAAGAAGAGCTCTTCGTCCGCTGCAATGTCGGCGTTCGCAAAGATCCCGATGCGGTGCTCGCCGTTCACGCGCAAGATGCGCGCGATGCACTTGGGCGCCGCAGATGTGTGGTTCGCAAACTTGCTCTTGTTCCCCTTGCGCGTGGCGTCGACGACTGCGTCTTCGTTCAAGTCAAAGAGGAAGCTCACAGTCGTCTTGTCGTAGATGTTGCCGCGGCGCTCGGCTTCGTCCTGCGACAGGAGCTCGCCCGTGTACTCGTAGATGAAGTCGCCGCTCTGGAGCGCCTCGCGCGCAAACGCGCCCCAGCCGTGCGTCTCGGATGCCGCGACGCCGACTTTGCGCATGCGGCCGCGCAAGAGGTTGACGTTCCCGCACACCTTGGACGACTCGCGCGACGGCCGCGCCGCGGCGTCCGCGGCTTCGACCGGGAGCTCGCACGCGCCGCAGCTCACACACGTGTCCGGGTCGCACTCACGGCACGCGACAAAGCACGGACACGCAGCGGAGCGGCACTGCCCGGCGTCGCACTTGCAGCCCGGGAAGCGGTTCGCGCAGTCGAGCGCACATCCGCACGCCTTTTCGCAGTAGTGGTCGCGCCGCATGCAGCTGCAGTCGCTGCTGTTGCACGCCACGCCTTCGTGGTTGCACGGCACGAACTCGTGGTTCGCGCCGCGGTCTTTCATGCGCTGCACGCGCGTGCGGCGCAAGTGCTCGTGGTTGTTGCCGCGCGCCTGCGCCGGTCGCGAGAGGTCGCGCGTGCCGAGCGCTGAGCCAATGAGCGTCTTTGGCGCCGCCGCGGTGCGCGCACGGACCATCGCAGCGACATCCGCGCACGACTTGGTCATGAGGATCGCCGCGGCGACACACGGCTGCGGGCCAAGGCACTCGACGACTTTGTCGAGCACGAGCGTCTCGGCCGGTGTCCACTCAGCGAGCGCTGCGCCGTCGAGCGACAACGGAGTCGCCTTGCCGCACGCGGCGCTGCACGGCGTGTCGGCAGTGAGCAGTCGCGTGCGCGTCTCGAGCGTGATCGATCGGTAGAGCACGTCGTGGCCGAGGTACTCGGACAAGTCGCTGTGCGGGCCGCGGTACGTCCGCGCGTACGGCGACTTGCGCTTCTCCTTCGATCGCTGCGAGATGAGGATCGTCGACGCCTTCGTGCTCGCCGCTGTGAGCGACCGCACGGACCGACGCACGGCGTTGCTGTCGTCGTCGTTCTCGTCTGCAGTCGACTCGGCTGCGTGGCCGCCAGTGGCGTTGCTGTCATCGTCGCCATTGACTGCGTCGTCGTTCGCCGGGTCGTCGTCTTTCACAGTCGCGTCCTGGAGACTCATCGCCGCTTCGGCGTCGCGACTCAGACGCAGCGACGCTTTCACTGCCGGGTACCGCGGGTCGCAGCGCGTCGACGGCAGCGGCTGGTTGATCCCGTGGTTCACGCAGTTGTACGCGACGCAGCGGCGGCAAAAGAAGTTCTGGTACCCGCGCCGCCATGTCACTGTACCGGTCGCGTCTGCTCGCTTTGAGCGCGAGCGTACTGTCGTGGCTCCGAGCAGCGCTGTCGCGAAGGTGCAGCACTTCGACGTACGCGGGCGGGAGCGTGAGGCGGTCGCGCAAGAGCGCTCCCGTGGCACGCGCTTGGTACGACGCGACGAGCCGCGCGATCGCACTGGTCTCCGCGGCCGAGTATTTTGGTGCGCCTTGTGTCGCGGACTCGAGCGCAGCGAGGCGCTCGCGCTGCTGCGTCGCGCGGACATCGCGGTTGTAGATCTCAATGTAGTCGGACAACGGCTGCTTGAAGTGTCCGAGGTCTTTCAAGACGCTAAAGACCATTGGGTCGCCGTCCACCGCCGCGACGACGTACTGCAGCAGGAGCTCCTTGCGCTCGTCGTCCGCTGCTGCGACGAAGCCCTTGACGCCGCCACCAAAGCCGTCAAAGTTGTCGTCAAAGCGCACGTCCGACTTGTTCGCGTCGTCGCTAAAGTGCGGCACGAACCGGATGATCGGGTCGTCGTCGACGCGCACGAGGCCGCGCGTCTCGATGCACGTCGTGCTCCGGCTGATCGACGCCACTTTGCTCAGCCGCACGGTGTGGTCGTGCAGGATGTCGCGCTCCGACAGCGCCGTCTCACCACGGCCGACAGTGTAGACGATCGGCGTCGCGTCGCGTCGGTAGCCGCTGCTGAGGTTCTGCAGGATCGTCCGCGTCGCGACCTTCTCGAGCCGCGAGATCTGTAGTGGACGGAACGAACCTAATCAATTCAGAAAGGCACGAGTGTACAGTCAGCGATACCATCATAAAATATGCGCACACTACAGTCGACAATATGCAGGACACAATAATAAAATACAACAAACCTGCGATCTCTTCGACGCGCTCGCGGTGCTGTGGTAGCGCTGCGAGGTACGACCGCACTTGCTTGCGCGTCTTCGCGATGATCGTCTTGGCGCGACGCGCGTGCGCGAGCTTGATCAACGGCGTCGCCTCTTCAATCAGCGCATGCACGCGCTCTTCCAGCGCCGTGCGGAGCGCCGTCTACCAAGTCGTACAGTGCGTCAGTCAGTCCCTTAAATCAGTACAAACGTAGGTGGACACATCGATGGACACATTGGTGGATGCACCTCTTTCGGCGCTCCAGTCGTGAGCGTGAGCGCTGGCGGCTGCGCAAACGTCGAGACGACTGCGCACTTGGTCGGCAGCACGCGCGCCTCGTCGTAGCTGCTCAGCGGACCGTCGTACTGCAGCGCGAACGGCAGCGCGACGCCTGGCGCGTCCGCCAAGACGTTCGTCGGCGCGACGTCGAGCTTCACGTTGCGCCACGCAGTCGAGTGGAGCACTGCGGCGCGGATCGCGTCGGCGCCGTTGCCAAAGCTGCGCGCTGCTGCGTCGTCGCCATCGAGGTCGACGAGCGGGATGCCCACGCGCACGTTTGCGAGCCGCGGGTCGGCTGCTGCTGGCGACCGCGGACTCCGCCGATGGCTCCCGTGGTGCATCATCGTCCGCGCGCGCGAGCGCTTGGGGCTCGGCGCCTCGGGCTGCCGCACGCCTTTGCGCAGCGACAGCGTCGCTTTGTCGCGCGCGCGGCCCTCGGAGATCATGATCGCTTTCAGGCGCGCGATCTCGTGGTCCTGTGCCTGCAGGTTCGCGACACTTATCGTCTGCTCCGCCGTGCGCGCGCGGCGCTTGCTCGAGAGCGACGACTCGGTCGACGGACTGCGCGACGGCGCGTTCGTGGGCATCGCTCCGCTGAGCGACTTGGGCTTCTTCGAACGACTGCGGCGCGCCAGACGCTGCGCAACGGTGCTGTCATCGCTCTCGTTGTTGTCGTCGCTCTGGTCGTTGTCGACGTCGGACGTGACTGCGGCAGCGCCATTGCGCTTGCGCTTCGCTCCCACGGCGCGCTCGTCGTCAGACGCGACGGTCACGTCGACGAGGTCCGAGCTGCTGTTGTCGACGTCGATGTTGCCATGTGGACCGCGTCCGCCTGTGGCTACAATCGATGCACGCAGATGGCGGTTGTGATTCACGCAACGAATGACAGTGTCGACATGAATGGGCGGCGCGTTAGAGCTGCAGCGCAATCAGAGTGAGGAGAACTGTGAGGAGATATATTGACGCACCTGGTGACATCGCTGCTGCTGCAGACACTGAAGCGCCAATCGTGCTGCGGGTGCTGGAGGATGCACGCACACGCGCACAGGTTGTCGTCGTCGCGAACGAGCTCTCGATATCTCGTCTGGAGCCACGAAAAATGCGTGAGGGCGGGAAAAACGAGGTAATGGCTTGTCCTTGATTATATCACTATATATTAGGATGGCAAATTGAAGTCACCATACAAACTCCAAGTTGCAAAATCAATTCATAATAGAGTCTACTTTTGATATTCACATCAACTCAATATGTTAGAATAATTATTGCTGCTAATGACAAAAACAATGGACTCTCGCAACACGTCTTCCTCATTTGACACATCACACGCCACCATGATGGCGATGCGCATCAAGGCGCTGCGTGCGACGACAGCGACAGCGGCGCGGGTCGTCGGTGCTGCGCGTCGACAGACCTTTAGTGTGCATGCGACTGCAAGCGCTTCGCGTCTGCAGCTCGTGTCTGGCGCATGTGTGCTGCCGCACCCGCAGAAGCGGTCGACTGGCGGCGAAGACGCGTGGTTCATCTGCTCCAACACAGTCGGCGTCGCGGATGGCGTCGGGGGCTGGGCACGCAAGGTACCGATGCACATTCTGTCAATCTGTCTGTCTATACGAACTGTGCTGTGGGCATGTACAGGCAGCAGAGTCACGAGTGCAGTCTTCTCACATGCGTACATCATTGGCATGTGACGGTTGTTGTTGGACAGGGCGTTGACTCGGGCGAGTACTCGCGGACGCTCATGAGCTCAGCGCACTCGGCACTCGGCAACTTGGCGAGCGTGACGGCCGCTGCTCCTCCGACGCCGCTCCAAGTGCTCACGTACGCACACGCGAAAGTGAAGGTGCGAGTGCACTGCGATGCACATGGTCATCTCGTTTGAGTAGATCGCAGCATAGAGACCAACCAACGCTCGTATCTGTTTGGCGATGACCCGTGGACATAGTGCGCCGGGAGCTCGACTGCGTGCATCGTGCAGCTCCACAACTCGTCGCTGCGCACGATCAACTTGGGCGACTCGGGCTTCTTGCTCTGCCGCTTGCGCGCGTCCGAGAGCGACGGCGACGACGGCGACGCGCGCAAGTGGCACGTCGTGTACGAAGCGCCGCACCAGTCGCACTACTTTAACTGTCCGTACCAGCTCGGCTTTAACAACGGCGACATGGTGCGTCGACCGCCTGACGGACACACTCTCATTGCACTGCTGTTCATGCTCGAGTGCGTGCTCACGTGAGACGCGTGGTGGTGGTGATCTGTAGCCGGAACAAGGACAGCTCGTGGAACTTCCGACGCAAGAGGGCGACTTGATCGTGCTTGGCACGGACGGACTGTACGTGCTCGCGTGTGTGTCGCCTGTGAGTACGTGCCTTGATCGAACGAGCAGCTGACGGACTGCGGCGCTGCTCGTAGGTTCGACAACCTTTTCCCAGCGCAGATCACGAGCTTGCTCGACACGGTGCTGCCGCCGACGCCCGAGATCGACTCGGTGAGCATGGAGAAGGTTGCGTCGTGCATTGCGCACACGGCGCACAAGTCGGCGAAAGGCACGAAGAACAAGACACCGTTTGCGCACGCGGCTGGCAAAGCCGGGTACGAGTACATGGGCGGCAAGATGGACGACATCACGGTGATCACAAGTCTCGTGACGTCCGAGAGCGCGGTGTAGGAACTAACTAGGACAGCCGGTCAAGTACTAGCAGCAGTAGTAGTAGAACAGGACGCCTCTGTGTGAACACGCTGTGAGCGACTCTTTGCTCTTCGTCGAGCATGTGCTAGCGGACAACAGGGGCACTTGATTGGCTGCACCGGCGAGCCACGGCCGGACCAAGCAGCAGGCTGGCGACCCTCGACTAACGCAGGTCAGTCATTGCGTCATGTGGCTGCTTGCCTCATCGGCGACCACGCAGCGGACCAGACAAAGCTCACGAGAGCCCATGGGCTCACGATGTTGTTTGCGACGCGGTAGAAGCGCTGACAGTCACCGCATCTTGCGAGCGTGGCGGATTGATTGACGAATGCGGTGTGCGTGGCGGATCGCGAGGCTATCGAGTGATCGAGTGATCGGTCGATTTGAGTGGAGCTGGCGGATCTGGGACTCGTTGCCGTCGTCGTCGACAGAGAGTCAGCGGCGTGTGTGCACACGTGCGCTGATCGACTCGAGCGATCAAGAGAGAGAGAGTTTATCGCACAATGCGCGACTCGTTGTTGAGCTTGTCGTGCAATTGCGCGTGCGGCAGGAAGCCATGATCGGGCGTCCGTCGTGATCGTGGTGCTGTGAGTGAGTGATCTGGAGCTGGAGTTGGAGCAGAGCACTCTGTGTTTGATCTGCCAGTGCGCTCCCGAGAGAGCGGGTCATGGTGCGCAGTGAGCAACGAGAGAGAGAGACGAGCGAGGGACCGTGAGCACGTGCATGTGCATGTTGGAGACTTGAGGAGCAGCTCTTTGCTCTTTGTCTGCTGCTGTCCTGGAGCATGAAGCGACGCGATGGCCAATGTCAGCGGCGAGTACTGTGCACCTCGCTTCGCGGCTCGTTTCTGCGCAGTCCGGATCTTCTGCTGGGAGAGGAATTTTGCAGTATTCATGCATTTTATCACAGTAATTTGCAGTTCAGGAATACCAACGCTGCTGCGCACAAACGCTTGAGCGATTTCAAACGGGCACAAATGCATAGCGCACACAGGATCGATCGCACAGTATGGCGCACGAGCAGATTGCCAACTCCCGAAATGTAAGCTATTATCTGCGACGCGCGAACACTTGCAAATTGTATGCCCTTTGCGCACGCAGCAATGTGGCGACACCTCGTCGCAACGACGAGAGGGAGGGCTCCTGCGCACACTGGCTTTCCGTGCCAAACAGCCGGAACGCTCGCATTGCCTGCTGCTGCATTGGCGCTGCTGCTGCCGACCTGACCTCTACGCGCCTCATTCTGGGGTTTGCTTTCAGCACCGAGCCTCTTGACCAGACCGACTCACTTGGTTTGGTACACGCGCGCGCTCCGCACGCACACACACCCGCACGCCCCCACACTCGCACGCACAAGCAGCGCGCTTCTCGCTGTGTGAGAGAGCGTCGGTGCGTCCACGAGCGGTAGAGACAACAACAGCAGCAACAGCAGCAGAACGAGGAGAACGAGGAGAGCAAAGACTTCACCACTAGCAAACAGTGCGATGATGTGGAAACAGCTCGTCGCAGTCGGCGCGCTCGCTGCCTGCAGCAGCGCCGCCACTGCGCGCGCGCTCATGATCGACGGTGCGTCTCCTTCTTCCCCGTCCGTCTCCTCTTGTGATCGACTCGAGGCTCATGCTCATGCTCTCTCTCGATACGTATGAACAGGCTGTCCGGATGGCACGTACCCCGTGAGCGTGCTCGACGACCCAGAGGTGCACTGCCTGAGCGGCCGCCCGTGCTCAGGCTCGTACAGCGCGTCGGGGATTCCGCAAGGCGTCGGCGCATGCCCTGCGAAGACGGGCTGCGCGCTCCTGCCACACAACGAAGTGATCATGGGCTGCGTCCCAGCCGGTCGCGGCGACGTCGCGTACGTGAACGCTGACGGCTCGCTCACGCGCGGCGGCAAGGTCATCAGCCTCCAGGAGGCCATCGGCAGCACGAACAGCGCAGGGATGACGAGCCCGCCGAGCGGCACGAAGGACGCAAACAACAACAACAACAACAACAACAACAACGGCAAGAGCGCTGCTCCGTCTGGCGCCACTGGCAAAACGACGGCCACGAGCGGCAGCACAACTGCGGCAGCGACCGCGTCGCCTGCATCCGCTGCGACTGCGACCGTCGTGCCAAGCAACTTGGGCGGCAGCAACCCGTCGACGACGGACAGCCCGGCGCTGGCCATTGGCAGCCAAGACGCCGGCGCCAACGCCTCGAAGAACAGCGCGACCGCTGGTGCATCGGCAGGTCTCCGCGGCTCGAAGGCGTCGTCCGGTTCGTCGGACTCGGTGCCGTCGCCATCGCCCACGACGACGCCGACCCCGACCCCGACGCCTACGACGACCCCGACGCCGACGCCAACGCCGGAGCAGTCGGTTGAGCACGTGACTGCGCAGCAGACGCTCACGGACATTGACGGCGACGGCAAGACGAACAAGGGCTCGGCGAGCAGCGCAGGCGTGAGCATCGCGTCGGTCATCGGCATTGTCGTCGGCTGTCTCGCGGTCATCGCAGTCGTCGCAGGCGTGCGGCTGCTCAAGAAAGACAAGGAGGCGGTCGTGGAGACGCCCGAAGGCGGGCTCGACGACTACGGCGGCGGCATCACGCCCAAGGAGAACGTCGTGCTGCTGTAGGTCCGTCCGCCGTACGTCTGTTCGTCCGTCCGTCTGTGAAGAACGAAGCAAGAGAGCGAAGAACGAAGAGAGAGCGAGAGTTTGTCGAGCGTGCGTGAACAAGTGAGTGTGTGGGTGTGTCGTCGTGGCCCAGACGCGTGCGCGTGCGTCGAGCGATGGGAGGCTGGCGCGACGACTCGGCGGCCGCTGCTGGCTGTCGTCGACTGGCTCCGACTCGTGCGCCACTACAGCGTTGCCAGGCGCTGCGCGCGTCGCCGCTGTCGAGTCACTCGCACGCGCACTTCGTTGGAATCGCCACGTCAGTTCGTCTGTTCGTCTCGTTGCTCTGCTTGTCATGGTCTCTGCTGCAGTTCATGATGAGGAGCTCCTTAGTCGCTGTCATGGTCTCTGATATCCGCAAACGGGTCCTTCATGAACAGGCGAGAGACCTGACGTCTGTGCATTAGGACACTTGGGGTCGACGTCTCGTTCATCAGCGAACGCCGCCGTCGATCAGGAAGCATAGATGCGTCATGATGCGGATGATGGATGAGCAACAGGTGAATGACTGGACGTGGAGGTACAACGAATGGATTGGATCGAGAGCGACGCAGGACGCGTCGGAGAGGGTCGCGCGCGAGGAGCGATCGTCTTCTTCGCCTCCGTCGTCGCTACTCGCTCGCTCGGTCCTGCCTCCTCTCTCTTCTCTCTACAGACACATGTGCGTAGGGACGACCCACGGCGGCTTAGTTGGTCTTGGTCGCGCTCGCCTTCGCCTCCTTGAGCGTAAACAGCTTCGCGTCGTGGTCCACGACGCCGTACTTGGCGTACATCATGCCGATGCGGAAGAACGTCGGGATGATCGGCGCCGCGCTCTTGCGCACGAGCTCTGGGAACGCCTGCGCGAACGCCGCCGTGGCAGTCTTGAGCTTGTAGTGCGGGATGATCGGGAAGAGGTGGTGGATCTGGTGCGTCCCGATGTTGTGGCTCAGGTTGTCAATGAGCGCGCCGTACGAGCGGTCGACCGACGAGAGGTTCCCCTTGACGTACGTCCACTCCGAGTCGGCGTACCACGGCGTCTCTTCGTCGTTGTGGTGCTGTTCATCGTGTCATGAATGGATAGAGAGAGAGACATCGAGAGGTTAATGTTGTGCACATCGCTCTCTATACAAGCAACACAGAGCAACAACACAAGCAGCAAACGTACGAGGAACGTCGTGACGACGAGCATGGTCGCAAAGCCAAAGAGCGGGCCAAAGTAGTAGAGCGCCATGGTCTGGAAGCCCAAGACGAACGTGAGGTAGATGTAGAGCCCCGCGAACGCAAAGAGCACGCCAAGCGAAATGATCACAGCGGCGACGCGGCGGATGTACATCGGCTCCCACGGGTTAAAGTGGTTCATCGTGCGCGGCGGGAAGCCCGCGACGAGGTACGCGAACCAGGCCGAGCCGAGCGACATGACGAGGTGGCGCGAGAGCGGGTGCGAGTCCGCGGCGCGCTGCGGGTAGAAGATCTCGTCCTTGTCGATGTTGCCCGTGTTCTTGTGGTGGTGGCGGTGCGAGAGCTTCCACGACTCGAACGGCGTGAGGATGATCGAGTGCATGAGCGTCCCGACGCCAAAGTTGAGCGCGTGCGAGCGCGAGAACGCGCCGTGGCCGCAGTCGTGGCCGACCGTGAAGAAGCCCCAGAACACGACGCTCTGAAGCAGCACGTACGCCGTGCAGAGCGCGACGTCGAGCACAGCGAGCTCCTGCACGAGCGGCAGCGCGCGCGCGTACGCGAGACCGGCGGCGAGTCCACCGGCGAGCGCGAGCGACCGCACGGTGTAGTACATCGACAGTGGCACGGACGCTTCAAAGCACTCGCTCGGGAGCGCGCGCTTGATGTCCGTGAGCGACGGGAACTCGTACGGCGCCGCAGCGGCCGGAGCAGCAGCAGCAGCAGCAGTCGGAGCGGCCATGGCTGTCGGTGGCGTCGTTGGCTCGGAGCGTCGGAGGCGGCGGCGGCGAGGCGGAGCGAGCTGCTGCGGGGCGCGGCGCGAGTGCGGAAGTGGTGTAGCGCATGGGTGGTCCAGGTCCAGTGAGCAACCGGTCGACTGTCCTCTGAGCTCCAGCCTGTAGTGGCGCGCAAGATCGTGCGGTGCCTCTCACTTGCCGCGAGTATGCGCGATACAAGCTGCGACTGACTGGCACGACCACCGGATCGATCCGCAAAAGTACGATTTTTCAATCACACGAAGCGTCGTCATGCGTGCAAGGCGATGATGTAGTGCTTGCTTGGACATCAAGATGCACACATGTACGCGTTCATCTATCGATCCTTTCGCACCAACTAGAGCACGTCAAGCACTGACACTATGCATGGACCTTTATGCTCGAGCGTCTGAGTATGCGCACCACCACAACTGACTTGCCAAGCGCAGTCCACTTGATACCGTTTTACTGTACACACTCGTGTATTTCCGAGTGTCGCTTCACATTACCTCAACTATAGCACTATCAGACCATTCCACCTTCATTACATCACTATCAGCCTGATCTTCAAACGACGCTGAGCCGTGTGTCGCTTCAGCACCATTGTCGCGATAGACGTCACGAAGCCACAAGTGCGCGAGCATGGATGCACTGCGCGTGGCGAGTCCAGTTGGACGACCAGCGCCAGTGCAAATGGATGCTGCCGACGATATGACCGACAGCGACGCCGAGTGGACGACGCTCCCGACCGCCGAGTTTGACGAGATCGTCGCGTCGATCATGTACGTCAAAGCAGAGCTGAGACCATCATCGAGATGTGAGACTCTGCCACGTTGCTCACACAGTGCGCTCTCTTGGCGCCGCGCGCTCGACTGCACATACTAGCGTGAACCCAGATGCAGGGATCTTGGCGCTCAAGTCGCCGCTCATCCAGCGCGAGCGCGATGGCTCGACGCTCTTGCACCTCTTCGCAGGCGGCGAGAACTGCGAAGACCTCATCGTGTACTTGATCGGCGCGCGCATTCCAGTCAACATGCCGGTGCGAGCGCTCATCGCCACTGGTGCATTGCCTCGAGACAGCTCGTGTGCATGACTGACAGACTGACCGCAACGCTTTCTCTCTCCACACGCAGGACAACTCGGGCTGGACGCCGCTCCTCGAAGCTGCGCAAGAAGGACAGATCCGCAACTGCGAGGTCCTGCTCGCGCACGGTGCGATCCCGTATCTCGCTGCAAACGGCGGCATCACACCGCTCCGAGCAGCTGTGAAGGTCGGGAACGTCGAGATGACCAAGTGGCTCCTCAGGCAGCCGGACACGTGGTCGCGCAAGTGGGACGACGCGTTCTTCGCGTTGCTCTTGCAAAAGACACCGGCAGCGGCGCTCGACTACCTCGACTTCTTTGCGCAAGTGCAGAGCCACTCAAAGCTCGGAAACGCCGCGGTCCTGTACACGGGCTTGGCGCAGATCTACGGCGACCCGAGCGTCCCCGTCGAGCAGACCGCTCTTGCGCTCGCAGCGAGCGCGCCGTACGGGAAGCAAGTGCTGCCACATCGTGTGATGCGGCACTTGATGAAAGCCAAGTGGCAGTCGTTTGCGAGAGTCATGTTCCGGCGCGAGCTCTCGGTCTACTGCTTGCTCGTGGCGTCGTACTACGTCCCGATCATGTTTGCCGACCCGAACTGGATCCAGCTCGCGTCCATGTTTGACTACTGCGTCGCGCTCTGCCGCGCCTTGTCCTGGATCTGCAGCCTCCACTTGCTCCTGCGCGTCGAGTACCTCGAGTACGTCGGGAGCAACGCGAGCGTCGCGAGCTACTTCCAGTCGTTCTGGAACGTCCTCAACTTCACGTCGTACGTCACGACGATCGTCACGATCCCGTTCGAGTTCATCGAGTCACTCGCTGAGGTGCTCAACTGCTTGCATGCGCTCGTGACCGTGACGCTCTGGGTCAACTTGCTCCAGTTCCTCCAAGTGACGCCGCAGTCCGGCTTGCTCCTCGCGATGATGTCGCGCATGCGCAACGACGTCGCGCGCTTCTTCTTGCTCTACAGCGTCTTCCTCTTGGGCTTTAGCGGCGCGTTCTACTTGCTCCTGCGCGGCGGCACGGGCTTTGAGACGTACCAGACGTCGTTCCTCACGGTCTTCCTCATGCTGTTTGGCCACCTCGACTACGAGACATTTAGCGCCACGGACGGCTGGACGTGGCAAATGTGCCACGGCCTCCTCTTCGCCTACTTGCTCAGCGTCGTCGTCGTGCTCCTCAACATCCTCATCGCGATGATGGCGACAACGTACTCGGCTATCTGGGACGCCGCAGAGGCCGAGACGATGCTCTGCCACGCGCAGGCGATCATCCGCATGGAGAAGTCGCTCAGCCGCGCCACGCGCGCAGCCAAGTTCCGCGAGCTCCTCGGCCACAAGGAGGCGCCGGCAGCGCAGCAGACTGAGCTGTCCGACATGGGCAACGACGACAACGACGACAGCGATGGCGCGACCAAGGTCCCGATCCAGCCGCTTGAGCGCCAGACGAGCACGCAGGGCCTGAGCGCGCACTTTAGCGCCAAGCGCGCAATGGTCGCGAGCATCGTCGCCAAGATGAAGACCATGCCGACGAAGGTCGGCACGGCGCTGGCCAACAGCCCGACAGGCAAGACGGTTAAGTCGATGATGGCGCAGCACACACCCGCGTTCCAAGCGCCGAACCTCGACGCTTTGCGCGAGTCGCTCTTCCTCAAGTCGGCGTTCGACGAAGCCGCAGGTGCGAGCGGCGACAGCGGCGACGCAGACAGCGGGATGCACCGCGAGCTCGCGCTGCTCGAAGACGGCATTCGGTACGAAGCGCCGCTGCGGTCGCTCAGTGAGCCAAAGACGCAGGACGAGCTGCTCCTGGAGCTTCAGACGCAGCTCCAGCAGCTCATGGCGCAAGTGAAAGACCTGAGCGCTGGTGCAGCGCATGGCGGCGCTGCGACGAACGTCTCGGCGGTGCCGCGTCGCCGCAAGAGCCTCGTGCGCTACGCATCTGAGCAGTCACCAGAGTTTGTGTAGCCGCTGCTTGAGCGTAGCGCACAGCGCTGGCTATTCGACGCACACGAGAGTGAACGCCTTGAATCCATTTACAGCGATAGTGCAAGTGCGCCAGACGCACCGCTGTTGAGTAGCACAAAGCTTCGCCGCCGCTTCGTGCTGCGGCGATTCGCGTCTTGAGCACGCTCGCTACTGTGCTCACTACTTTGCTCTCGCTGCTCTTGCTGCCACTTGCGGAGCCACGCGTCGCGACCAGCGCGCGTCGCGACAACGTCCTCC
Source organism: Pythium guiyangense (assembly GCA_003730235.1). Lineage (NCBI taxonomy): Eukaryota > Oomycota > Peronosporomycetes > Pythiales > Pythiaceae > Pythium > Pythium guiyangense. Next base: position 204,173 of record QXDM01000067.1, on the reverse strand, counting down.
TTCCGACAGTCCTTGCGCCGGTACGCGAGCAGCCAGAGCGCGATGTTGTAGTGACCTGAGAAGCACGCGTTCACGAGCGCCGACTTGGAGCATCCCTCATGGCGGTGAATGTGCAGCCACTGCATGACGTGCAAGTGGCCGCTCGTTGCGGCGTTGTCCATCGCCAAGTGCGTGCAGCCCTCGGTGCGATTCGCGTGGAGCCACTCGAGCACGTGGACATGACCGCCTTGCGCGGCAAAGTCCATCGCGTTCGTCGTGCAGCCTTCGCTCCGATTGATATGGAGCCACTGGACGACATCGAGGTGGCCGTTGCCAGCGGCCATGTCCATTGCGTCGGTCGTGCAGCCTTCGCGTCGGTTCGCGTGGAGCCACTGGACGACGTCGAGGTGGCCAAACTCTGCCGCCGAGTCTATCGCTTCTTCGCAACATGCATCGAACGGCTGCGGGTGGCGCGCGCTCAGACGTTGCACGAGATGCATGTGGCCCAATAGCGCAGCGGTCATGAGCGAGCAGCGCGGCGACTCGTCAATGAACGAGTAGATCGTCGCCATGACGAGGTCGATCGCGGCGTCATGCTGCTCGCAGACTGCGCGCACAGCCGGCGACAGCGCGAGATCGTTCTGCGGATGGTATGTCATGACTGCCGAGAACTTGTGTGAGTGAGCGAAGATACACTCGACAGCTACGAGCGGTGCTGGCTGCGACTGTTGCTGTGCTTGCTGAGTTTGCTCGGCCTGTTGCGTGTCGTTGCTGTTGCAGAGCTTGCGGTTGCCTGTTGCTGCTGCGGATACGCTGGCACGCACGAGAGTAAGCAGGCAGGTGCTGATAGGAACGCGTGCGCGAGTGCGAGCAGATCCTAGAGTGACGCCGCCTCGTTCGTTCATATGGCGGCGCTTCGTTCGTTCATATGGCGGCGCTTTGAGCTCTTGCACATGAATCATCATCGGGCTTTTTGTATTTGCTTCGAAAACGAAGCAGCCATTTTCTCTTCTGCTTTTTCGTTCGCGGGAAACCTCAAATAGTTTCCATATATTAGCCTCGAAAAAAGACTCGCCTCGCGCTTCTGCGTACGCGCGCTTCAGCGCGTGCCTCTGCTTCGTCGTCGCCATGCTCTCTCAAGAGCGCGAGGATGTCGTTGCGGCTGAGTGTGTGTTGTACATTGTAGCGAGCACCGGATCGATCTCGAAGTGTGAGGACGTGTGAGAGAGAGACAGAGTCGAATCGACGCACACGAGTGTACTCAACTTCCGAATGCAGGCTGTACGGCACTATCGCTGCCAAAGACGTCTTCTAGCTCTTCGTCCTGCCTAGCTGCATGACGGCTCTGTACGACCTCGCGCTCGAACACGGACTTGAACTCTTGGATAAGTTCTGGAACTGGGTAGGCGACTATGTGCTCCTTGTTGTCTTTCGCGGCGCTCTTAGAGTAGTTGAAGGACCTGCCCAACCAGGAGGAGCCGCTCGTCCACTACACAGAACTTGTGGTGTGCAATGGAACTAGCGACGCGACCTGTCCGCGCGTGCACCTCAATGCCCGCGTCTCGAAGCCGCCCTACTTGTGAGCCCTTCGCATTCTCGCAAGAGGTGGAGACCATGACGCGGACGACCACAGGGTCACGGATTCGAACGGCAAGACTAATGACGTGTAGTGCGAGTGCTTCACTTGTCCATGTGTAGACATATATGTCTAGTGACTGGGTCGCGGAAGACATGTACGCCATCAGAGCCGTGAGCGAGCGCGCCGACTGCTCAATACTGACTACGAACGAAAGCACGCTCGCGCGGAACTTAGTATGGAGCTGTGGCAAGAGGACGCCAAATGCCATGAGGATCTCACACCGCAACTTGACGCCATGCTCTCGACACGCCACGTCAACGATGCGCTTCGGGCGTGCTCGCTGCACTTTCTTCTTCGGCGCCGAGTACTCTACTCTATTGTATCTCTCATTGGCGATGGTCACATGACAACAAATTGCTCTCAATAAAGGCGCGTCGCCTATGAGATGATTTTGTGAGCAATTACGATCGGGTCTGGATTTTGGTTTGACCCGGTCACTCCATTGCGCTGGGTTGTTTATTCTGCTGCGATATGACGCGAGGTTATTACTATTTATTTGCATGTCACGTTAACTCAGTACAAACAATCCAAAATGCATTCAGGCACTCTTGCAGTGTACTGATTTACAGGTGAATCATCGAGTCGACAACATCAGCAGCAATGGACACATCACCGACGCTCGAGTCAGGTAAGCCACATGCCTGCAGTTGCTCGACAAGCTCCGTGATGTCATAAACGACTGACGAAGCTTCGATCGTGCATGCACGCTGCACAAAACCACACTTCGCAAACCCAGAGACGATCGTTGTCGACGCCGTCGACAGCCAGCACTGCGAGATCCACGAGGCGACGTCACTGCGGTCTGGCGGGACCATCGCGAACGCTCCTGACTGGTGGTGAGAGAGCTGGGCGCGCAGGTGTTCGACCCACTTGGCCCGCAGCTGGTCCTTGAACGGCTTCATCCACGCGACGTCGGCTGGCTGGCACTTCCACGTGAGCTTGGGCGGGACGCACTTGAGCTGGACGTTGCAGAGCGTGGCGTACGCTTGGACTTCGCTCGTCCAATGACCAGAGAAGGAGCCGAGAAGGAGAAGGATCGGCTCGCTCGTTGACGTACAGTCGCCGAAGATGTACTGCATCCACTCGATCGTCATTGCGCTGTTCCACCAAGCTGTCGAGTTGCCGTAGATCTGCACGTCGTTTGCGTCTTGCAGCTCCTTGACATCCTTCCGCAGCACTCCGCCGAATCCATGGCGACTTGCCACGTTGATCATCTGTGTCTCTTCGCTTGATGATGGCTTGGTCTTGAGCACGACAAACGACGGGAACTTGTTGCCATCGGAGTCAGCCAGCAGCATCGCGGTCGCTCTCTGCTTCTCGCGCTTGCTGCGCTTGCCGCACTTGACCCAAACGGTTTGCTCCCCTCGCGCAGAGATCGTCTTCTTGGGGAGCATCTCGAAGAACACCGCCGTTTGGTCGGCGTTGTAGACAGTGGCGACGCCGTGTTGCTTCATCCAGTCGCGGACTTCGGCAGCAAACGCGCGGCTCATGTCGTTGTCGTCGTCTGGAGACGACTGGCCAGCGCGGTTCTTCGTTCGAAACGAAAGGCGATGGCGCCGCAGGAACGACGCCTTCCACGAGTTTGACGCGGCGAAGAGATCAGACGAGATGCCGGCTGTGGCGGCCACTTCAAGCGCCTTGAGCTGCAGCATCTTGGACGAGACCGGTACGCCGTCACGTCGCAGCTCGTTGATCCAGCCGACGATCTCCTCCTCGGTAGCATGCGACAGGACCGTTGCTGTGCCGACTGGACGGCGGCGCTCGTGGGACGCAGTTTGAGTGCTGCTCGCGAGCGATGCGATCGCTGTTGCGCTCTTGTTCCACTTGCTCACGCGCTTGCGCACAGCGTCGCGAGGCTCAGTCGCAAAGGATCGGGCGATCGTGTCATCAATACCGAAGACTCGATAGTGCTCGACGACAGCATTCTTGAACTCGTACTTGTACTGCGTCCTTGAGTACTTCTTGCTGTGCGCATGCACGCCCTTGATGCTCGTATGCCCTTGGTATCTTGCCATCGAGAAGTAATCTGCTTGTTTGGTTGTCGGTTGTCAGTTGAAGGTGAGTGTATTTTGTGTGGTTCACATTTTATAGATTTGTAATTCCGGCATAGTTGCGAATGCCACAAAAATGCTTCAAATAAAGGAGCGTCGCCAATGAGATGGCGCCGCCTATGAGAGATACAATAGAGTACTTGATCCCGCAAATTGTTGCGACGAGCTTGATCGGACATGTTGCGAATGCTTAGGCTCAAAAACACAGTATGTAGCATTCGCAACAGGTCCCCAAATGTCGCCGTTTTGCGACAAATAGAATGGAAAGGGGACATGTTGCAAGATCTCAATTGTATTTCCGAGTCAAGCCATTTGCACCATGTCCCTCGTCAGCTGTAACTTATACTATTAAGTACAAATGATAATCAATTATATCTTTCTTGTCCATTTTCGTAATAGAATAATACAATAGGGCGAAAAACCGTGCCCTATGCTGGCACGACCATTTTGTGTATATTCACAATCTAGTCGTTATTGCGGCTTCATTGTAGAATAACTATATAGTTATTCGCGGATATAGCCTCCAAAAATAGCGTGCAGCGGCCAAAAGTCGCTGCATTGTTGCTGCACGCAATTGTGCAGCGACTTTTGGCCGCCGCACCAAAATACTTCTCTGCACGAGAAGTATTTTTTTCTGTTATGCAAGCGGCCAAAAGTCGCTGCACAATTGCTGCACGTGAGACACGATACTTGAAGCATATTGCCCCTCCGAGTTGTAGTAAAAAAAGAATACGTTTCGACACGTCGTCTCTCCAATGTCATCAAGTACGACCTGAGTTGAGAAGACGTGGCGCTGCAATGGCAACAACAACGGCGCGTGGCAGCAGCATCGACGACGCGCTCGCGTGGGAGACTGTCGGGAACGCCGAGTTCGACGAGGTCGTCGCGCGGATCATGTGCGTCCTGTCATATGCACTTGTGCTGCTCGTGATGGAAAGCGGTTGCAGACGCTGACGCAGCGCGTGTGCTAGTGTGAACCCACAGACCGCGCTCGACGAGATCGACAATGCACTCATCCGGCGCGAGTCAGACGGCTCGACGCTGCTGCACGTCGTCGCAGGCTGGAGTCGCTGCCAGGACCTTGTGACGCAGCTCTTGCGTGCTGGCGTACCGCCCGATGTCCAGGTGCGCTGTTGGATCTATCCATCGACCGACCGGCAGTGTCTGCGTCTTCTCACTCACGTCCACGTCTCTTCACGTCTACACTCGCGCCGTGGCCTGACAGGACAAGTCTGGCTGGACGCCGCTGCTCGAAGCCGCGCAGGAAGGACAGATCGAGGCGTGCAAAGTGCTCCTGGCACACCGCGCGACGCCAGACCTCGCAGTGAACGAGCTCACACCGCTGCGCGCAGCAGCAGAGGTCGGGAACGCCGAGATGACGACGTGGCTCCTCACGCAGCCGGGAACTTGGTCTGGTAAGTACGACAACGCGTTCTTCGCTTTCTTGCTCGAGAAGACGCCAGACGCCGCAGCGACGTACCTCGATACGTTCGCGACGGCGCTGAACCACTCGAAGCGCGGCTACACGGCGGTCAAGTACTCGAATTTGGGTGCGATCTACGGCAACCCGAGCGTCCCGGTCGAGGAGACGGCGCTAGCGCTCGCAGTCAAGAGCGCAAGTGCGCGCGACATCCTCTCGCATCGCGTGATGCGGTACCTTGTGCGCGCCAAGTGGAAGGCGTTCGCAAAGAGCATGTTCCGGCGCGAGTTCGCGGCGTACTGCACGCTCCTCGTGGCGTACTACGTCCCAACAGTCTGGGCCGACCCGGACTGGGTCGAGCTCGCGACGGCGTTCGACTATTGGGTCGCGCTCTCGCGTGTCGTGTCGTGGGTCTGCTGCGCGTACTTGCTCTTCCGCGTCGAGCGCAACGAGTTCCTCGGCGGCTCGGCCAGGAGCTACTTCTACTCGTTCTGGAACATCCTCAACATTGCCACGTACGTCGCGACGATGGCGACGATCCCGCTCGAGTTCGTCGCGTCGCTCTCGGACGTGCGCAACTGCTTGCTCGCGCTCATCATCGTCGCGCTCTGGCTCAATTTGCTCCAGTTCCTCCAGATGTCGACCGACAGCGGCTTGCTCATTGCGATGATGTCGCACATGGCGCTCGACGTCTACCGCTTCCTCCTGCTCTACGCCGTCTTCCTCTTTGGCTTTAGCGGCGCGTTCTACATCCTCTTGCGCGGCAGCGCCGGGTACGAGAACTTTGTCAACAGCTTCCTCACGGTCTTCCTCATGCTCTACGGCCAGATCACGTTCGACACGTTCAACGCCACGCGCGGCTGGATCTGGCACACGAGCGTCGCGCTCTTGATGGTGAACCTCATGTGCGTCGTGATCGTGCTCCTCAACATCCTCATCGCCATGATGGCCACGACGTACTCGGACGTGTGGGAGTCGGCCGAGGCCCAGGCGCTGCAGAGCCACGCGCAGGCGATCATCCGCATGGAGAAGTCGCTCGGGCAGGCCGAGCGCACGCGGCTGTTCCAGCGCCTGCGCACAGTCGACATGCGCCACGTCCTGAGCAAGCAAAAGACCGCCGCTGCTGTGGCTGCTGCTGCGACGACAAAACCACTGCCTCTGAGCCAGCGCGTCGCGAGTGGCAGTGGCTCTGGAAGCACCGCGGAGCTCCTGTCGCGCCGCTCGACCATGAAGCGCACGATGATGGCGAACGTCTCCGAGAAGCTCCGCGTGTTCCCGACAACAACTGATGCGCGCGGCGTGGTCCGCAAAGTCCTCGGCAAGTTCCCAGGCGGCGGCGGCCCTGGGAACTCGTCAATCCATCCGTCGACCGCATCGTTCTCTGTAGCTGCGACTGACACCAACGACTCGAATGAGCAGCCGATGCGCAACAGTGCTACGCGCCGCACGTCGTCCGCTACAGGCGCAGAAGGCAAGGACCACCACGCCACGACGTTCCTCGAAGCGCTCATCGAGACGCCCAACTTGCAGCTCACGGCGCTGGAAGAGTCGCTCTTCCTCAAGTCGGCACTCGACCAGGACGACGACGACGGACCGGGCGGGTCAGTCGAGAACCGCCTCGGCGTCCTCGAAGACGGCATTCGGTACGAGCTCCCGACGAAGAAGCCGAAAGACGACAGCGCGCAGCGCGCGATCGCAGAACTCCAGACACAAGTGCAGCAGCTCACAAAGACGCTCGCAGACGTCCAGTCGCTCCTGCAAGAAGAGCGCGCCAACACCGTGCGGCCGACCAAGTTGACGACGCCACGGCCATTTTGAACAATGTCAAGCTGCGCTGCTCCTAGACGTGAGACATCGATGCATCGACTGTTGACACTGCAGCTCGCTTGTACCAAGACTACTGCCATGACTACAACTCTCAGATGCTCTCATAGCACAGACACACATGAACACGTCCTTGCGTCATGTGGTCTCAGGAGCGAGCGATTCCCCATCAGCTCAAGACACTTTGATGCGCGCATCACAGATAGTGTCACACGTCACATATTGTTGTGGACCACGTCACATTGATGTGGCACACATAGGCGCGGTCAGAATTTGAATATCCAAACGCCAACTCGCGTCGATCCGACTCGAGAGCGAGAGTCGACGACCGCATCGCTGCATCGCCTGCGTGTGATCACTCGCGATCGTGCTCTCTCTGCACGCGCCTCTGTCTCATCGCGTACTCAATTCGTCTGTTCATGTGCGCGATGGTGCTCGAGAGCGACGTCGACGCGGAGCTCGCGCTCTTGCGCCGTCTCCGCGCGCGCCGCAGTGAAAAAGAAAACGCGTACGAAAGCCCAGCAGCAAAGCTGCGCAGCTCGTCCGCGACGACTGCGACGACGCGCAGCAGCGGCAGTAGCTCGGCGACGCGCTCGCCACGCACAGCAACGACACCGCCACTAGTATCAACGACAACGAATCGGCTCATTGCGCGCGCGTCGGCCGAGAAAGAGCGGTTCGTGCTGCCGCCAAGTGTCAATACCCAGCGCGCGGCGCCGCCGTCATCGTCGATTCCACGACTCACTGCGACGACGCGAACAGCGGCGATCGGCCTCGTGCAGCCCATTGAGCGACCTGCGCGCACAGAGAGCAGCAGTCGGAGGCAGCCACTGCAGCCGCAGCCACAGGACGAACCGACGCCCAAGCCACAGACGCACAAGCCACAGCAGCAGCAGCAGCAGCTCGCACACGTCCCAGAGCGCATCTTTGAGTGCGTCCTGGACGACGACGGCCACGTCACGACGCGGTGCTTCCTCAAGGGCAAGTTCCTCGGCAAAGTACGTCTCCTGGAGACGTTCTCTGTCCTGTGCGACCTGAGGACTGACTCTTGTCTGCTATCACTACTAGGGCGGCTTTGCGCGCTGCTACGAGATGACGTGTGAAGAAACAGGAATCAAGTACGCGGGCAAGATCGTGGCCAAGAGCTCGCTCGTGAAGCCCAAAGCCAAGCAAAAGGTACCATCGCTTTCGTGTCTCTAGGGTCGTACCAAGGACAGACCATCACTCACCGCCCAGCTCTCTACAAACACATATGATGCAGTTCACATCGGAGATCAAGATCCACAAAGCGCTCAAGCACCGGCACATCGTGCAGTTCGAGCACTTCTTCGAAGACGCCGACAACGCGTACATCCTCCTCGAACTCTGTCGGAACCAAGTGCGTCTCTCTCATCCATCACTCGATCCATTCACCTGGGATCTTGTGACTGACACTCTTGTGTATCAACGCTCTCTCTCCCTCTATTGCGCCAGTCCCTCTCAGATCTCTTACGGCGGCGCAAGAAGATCTCTGAGGCCGAAGTGCGCTTCTACATCCGCCAGCTCGTCGACGGCCTCGACTACCTCCACACGAACCTCGTGATCCATCGCGACCTGAAGCTCGGGAACCTCTTCCTCACGTCCGACATGGAGATCAAGATCGGCGACTTTGGTCTCGCCACGCGCCTCGACAACCTCTACGACCGCAAGCGCACGATGTGCGGGACGCCCAACTACATCGCGCCCGAGATCCTCACAGGTCAGCGCGGCGACGGCCACAGCTTCGAAGTCGATATCTGGTCCACGGGCGTCGTCATGTACACGCTCTTGGTCGGCCGGCCGCCGTTCGAGACCGAGGACGTGAAAGACACGTACAAGCGCATTCGCGCGAACCAGTACGGCTTCCCAGAGGACACGGACGTGTCCGAGAGCGCGCAGTCGCTCATCCGGAGCATCCTGCGGAGCGAGCCGCACTTGCGGCCGTCGCTTAAAGCGATCCTTGCGCATCCGTTCCTGCGCGACGAGTTCGTGCCGCCGTCGCTCTCGCGCACGGCGCTCTTGATCACACCGCCCGACTGCAAACGCACAGCGGAGCGTCCACGCGTCGGCGAGACGTTTCGGTCCACAATGACACCGACAACAGTGACGCATCCGCTGGCGCCGCGGCGGTATCCGCTCCGCACTCGCGACGTGAACGCGCGAAGCAACAGCTCGAGCGGCGACCACGCAGCTGACGAGCCGCACCGCATCACAGGAGCCGGCGGCAGCATCAACAGTGGCGCAAAGCTCGAGCTCCGACGCGACGGAGCCGTCTCTTCAGCTTCGCCAGCAGCTCCACGAAACAGCGCACGATCAAACGAGACGGCTGGTGTGGCAGCTGCGCTCGCGTCCCCAGCGCTCAAGCGATCTGATGAGCGACAAGCGGTGCTCCAGGACCCGCTCGAAGCCATGTACGCGACGCTCAGTCGCCTCTTTGCGCTCGAAGAGACGGGCGGCGCTGACGCCAACTTGACCGAGTTCTCGTCTGCGACGTCTGTCGTTGCGGCCGCGAAGCGACTGCGAGAGATCCGCGCCGAGACGGACGCGCAGCAGAGCCTCGTGGCGACGCCCGCGACGCTCTGGGTCGCCAAGTACGTCGACTACACGTCCAAGTACGGCATGGGCTACATCCTCTCGAACGGCTCGGCCGGCGTGTACTTTAACGACTCGACAAAAGCCGTCGCGGCGCCGGACGACGCATGCTTTGAGTACTTGGAGCGCACGTCCGAGGCCGCGAGCGCGACGGACCACCGCGTGCGGTACGCGCTGAGCAGCCACGACCCGGCGCTCGCGAAGAAAGTGACGCTGCTCAAGCATTTCAAGAGCTACCTTGTCGACAGCGACGAGGTTGACTTGCTCGCGCCGCAGCTCGCGGCGCACGTGCGATCGCCGGACGCGACGGCTGCGGCGATCGCAGCGGGCGAGCCGATGGAGTATGTCAAGAAGTGGGTCAAGTCGCGCCACGCGATGCTCTTCTGCCTCTCGAACGACACGTTCCAGATCAACTTCTTCGACGCCTCGAAGCTCCTGCTCTCGCAGCGCGGCCGCGTCGCGACGTTCCTGGACAAAGACGGCGACGTCGCGGTGCTCGCCACGGCGCTCGTCGTGCTCAAGAACGAACGCCCGGACCTGCTCAAGCGCTTGCGGTATGCGCGCGACATGCTCCAGCAGATGCTGCGCGTGAGCGCGCGCAGCGACAAGTGACATTGCGACTGACGATTGTACCAAGTAGACGAGGCTGTGGATGATGGCGATGATAGGAACGAATGGACGAACGACACTGTAGACGGCAAGTGAGTTCCACGACCGCTCCATTGGCGTTGAGAGGTCTTTCGGTCTGGCGTGTGAGCGGAGCGGACGCGTGGAAAGCGACGGAGAGCATTACGAGCGGAAGGGCAGAACGACTTCGTGCTGCAGGATCTCGTCTGCGAGCGGTCGCTGGAGCGGATCCGGGTGCATCATGCTCGCGATGAGGTGCTGGAGCGAGTTCGAGTACTGACTGTGGACACACGCGCACGCGTCAGTCTCAAGCCATTGGCGCTCATCACCAGTTCGTCACACGCACGAGGGAGGACGCACCGAAACATCGTGAGGTCGCCGTCGCGAATGCGCTGCCAGTCTTCGCCGCCGTTCGGGAGCGTCGAGCCAAGTGCGAGCTCGTAGATCGTCGCGCCGAGCGCAAAGATGTCGCCCGCGCGCAGGTTCGTGCGACTCCCTTCCATGAGTTCTCTGGATGAGAGAGAGAGTTCAGTGTGCTGCTCGACAGGAGCTACGGCAGGAGCCTCGAGTGACTCGGACGCACCTGCTGAGGTACCGATTGTCGCCTTCGGTGATCTCCATGCTCCCGTCCATGTGCGCCACGGTGCCCAAGTCCCCGAGCTGCTCATATGCATATGCATGTACATGGTCAGCTGAACGATCCATCGATCCATACCAACGATAGCTCAACGCAAGACGCACCTTGTAGACGTCGCCGTCTGCGACGAGGACGTTCTGGAGCTTCACGTCCATGTGAACCATCTTCTTCGAGTGCATGTCGTGCAGTGCTTGCGCAATGTGGCACAGCACTTTGCAGAGCACGGCCTCGGGAATGTGCTGCGGCTTGAACCGGTCGAGCAGCGCGCCGAGGCTGCAGCCGCTGCAGTGCTCGAGCTGGATGTAGAGCAGGTCGTCTTCGATCCACGCGTCAAAGTACCGCACGACGTGGCGACTCCCGCTCAGCGCCGCGAGCGCCTGGACTTCTCGGAGCGCTCGCTCGCTGCGTAATCGCACCATATCGAGGTCAGTTATCCATATCCATATCCATGACCAAGACCAACAAGCCATGCAGTTGGACGTACGTGTCGGCTTTGCCGCGAAAGTGGCGCTTGCTCTTCTTCACGGCGTAGACCCACCCGTCGATCTTCTTCCGGCACTTGTATACTTTCGAGAACGACCCGGAGCCGAGGAGCTCGAGTTCGCTAAAGTCCGAGAGGTACTTGCTCAGCGGCAGCCCCGCGCGTCCTGGACCGAACGTCGCAGGGAACGACTGGCGCTTGCGGCTCGAGCGCTTCTTCTTCGCGTCCGACGCAGGCGTTGGCGCAAACGGATTCTCAAACGTCTCGGTCGCCAAGACGTTCGCTGGTGCGCTCGTGCTGCTCTCGTTGCTACAGGTCCATACACAACAACGTACGTGAGACTTCGCCTCGTCCAGCTGATCAGGCCGTTTGACAGGGTCCACTGGACGCACCTGTGCGGCCGTGCGCGGCGCTTGCTGCCTTGCAAGAAGCTCTTGGCCGGCGTGGCGTCTGCGATCGGCGTCTGCGGTGGTAGTGGCGACGGCATCGAGTCGCTCGAGAAGCTCGGCGGCGGCTGGAGCGCCCAGCGGTGGCGCACGTCCATATGCGTCATGTCCTGCGTGAGGTTCTGCACTTCTTCTTCGCGAATGCACTCGGCGCCGCCTGCCTCGGCGCTGTCGTAGTCGTCGTTGCGGCGCTGGCGCTTCTTGAGCGGCGACGGCGTCGTCGGGTGCGACAGGTGCATCACTGGCTGGTCGAGCGGCGTGAGGAAGTCCATGTCGTCCTGACTGTACGCGCGCGCAAAGTGCGGCGCCGAGAGGTTCTCGAGGAAGAGTCCGTGCTGCTGCGAGCTCACGACTGAGTGCGCGCCGTTGAGGTGCGGCTCGCCGTCCGGTTCGCTGCGTTGGCTCGAGAAGTCGATCTTCTTGGGCGGCGCGTGGTGCGCGGTCACGTCGCTTGTCTGCGAGAGCGACCGGTCCTCGCTGCTCACGTCCTCGTCGTCCATCATGCTCGACTCGGACGAGCCGTAGTCAATGCGCTTCGTCACGGGCGTGACATCAGCGCTCGCGATGCGACTCGCAGCTGCCACTGAGCGCTTCTTGCGCGCAGTCTCGCGCACAATGTCTCTGTGAAAGCGCATACAAGCAGTCCATGCATGTGAGTGAGTGTGTGTGTGTGTCTGTGTGTCGACAGAGCAAGTGAGCGCACGCGTCAAGCGCGAGAAAGCGCAGCAGACAACGTACTGCGCAAAGAAGTCGTGGATCGAGCGCTGCTTCTTGGTCGTTTGCGGCGGTTGCGGCGCGTGCGCGTGCGCTTTCTCTTGCGACGACGCGGACGCATGGCGCGCTTTGCTGCGCATCGCGTTGAGGAGCATGACGAGTGTGTGTGTTGTGCGGATGTGTGCGTGCGTTGTCGAAGATGCGTGCGAGAGCGTGCAGGACAGCGGCGCAGACGACACGACGTCTGTTCTCGCTCGCCTCGTGCAAGCTCACTTTGCAATCAACTGCAGTGGAGTATCGCGATAGAGATAAAACCGAGGGCATTCGCGCCATTTTTGCATTGAAGCTTACAGTAGGCATTCGCTCAAGTGCGAGCTTCATTTTGGCGGCATTTTCGCCAAAATAACAAAGTGGTCGGCCACACATCACATGGATGAATATCGTGACTTGGCCGACACGTAAAGTTTTACTTACTCTTTGTATTGGATCGTATCGGACTTAAGAGAGGAGTCTCGTATTATTAACCAATGAGGAGTGATGACCCTCAACTATAAGCCAATTAGCGTTAAGAGGTTAGGTTTAACAGATGCAAAAGCGCCACCAACACGTGGCCGACGCGTGGCCGACACATCATGTCGGCAGCACGTCCGAGATACGCTGAAGGTCATTCTGGTTCGAAGTCATTCGCGCATTGCCCGGATATCTCGCACCCAGCCGACACTCAACTGAAGTTCATTATGAGCCTCCACGACTTGACACCTGCCAACACCCAGCGCGCGCACGAGACGGCGTTGAACGTCTTCAAGCGCTTCCTGGCCGCAGGAGACACCACCATCGAGTACATCCGTGCGACTCTCGTTCGAGACGTCAAGGGTGTCGTCTTCGTGAAGCTCATGGACCGATTTGCCATGCATCTCGCGTTCTCGAACGGACGCGGCGGTCAGCCGCTCGCTCGCAACACGATCATGGGCTACTACCGCAGCGTGAAGAACTGGCTGCTCGACGACCAGCCGCAGCATCGCCAAGCCATCGAGAAGCAGTTGCTTAAGATGGGACGAACGCTCGAGCGCTACTGCCTCAAGCGCAACCAAGGCGGCATGGTGAACAAGGCGCCCGCATGTACCAAGGAAGATCTGCGCATCTTAGTCGAGGGAACGTACTACACGGCCACGACGATGAGGGACTACCAAGACGCTGCTCTGCTCACGATCATGTGGTACGCGTTCGGAAGATCGTCCGACCTCGCCTTCGTGCAGAAGAGCAATCTGTCAGTGGCGTCTGACAACGTCTTGTTCCTGCGGCTGATCAGAACCAAGACGTCGGAGGAGCAAGGGCTGTCACTCTACCCAGACCAGCACAGCTTTGTCACGTGCCCCCTTCATGCAATTGGCGTGGCTTTGGCGATGCAAAGCCTCCCCAGCAGCTCGCTGCTTCAGCTGCCAGTTCTTGTCGACAGCGAGATCCAAGTGCTTCATCCAACGAACGACGTCGGACTTGTCGAAGCGCTCGAGCTTTGCGACGAAGAAGACTTGACGGCCTCCAGCGCGTCAGCGACGCCTGCTGCTCGGCTTCAAGCACCAGCACCGTTGAAGATGCAAGGCTACGTGAACCGCGTCGTAAAAGCAGCGTCGGAGCGTCAAGCACGAGCGAGCCCAACAGCAGGCTTGTCGTCGCACTCGTTTCGGCGAGGAGGTGCGCAGTACGCAAACCGCGACGCAACTCTGAGTGCCCAGTGGATCTTTGATCGGGGAAGCTGGAACATGAGCGCCACGAACAAAGCTTTCGCCTACGTTGTCAACACGACAAGCGAAGACATGAAGGTGTCGAAGGTGCTCAGCGACTGGAGGTCGGACGACAACCCGGCAATTTTTTCGTTCAGCACGTTTGACTCAACATCTCGCAAGAAGATCGACGACGTCATGCGGACGCTGTTCTCGTCGAGTCTGGGCTTTGAAGATAGAGCGTTGAACGTGGACCGCCGAGTCGTCAACTTGCTGTTCGCGACTTTGATTCGGCACTTCCCAGAGTTCAACACAAGGCACGCTGCGTCTCCATACGCCACCCGTGTACGCGAGTGTCTCGCCGCAAGCAACGTTCCCACGAGCGAGATGCTAGCGTGGAGCACGCACCTCGGACGTCATCATGGTGTGCAGATGACTCGTGACGCAGACAACGGCGTGAAGTTTACCAAGGAAGAGAAGCTGATCAACCACCAGAACACGATCATCAGCGAGCTACTCAACAGCAACCGCGAGTTATACGCCCGCCTTGCAGCGCTTGAGCTCGCTCAAGGGTCTGCGTCGACGACGACACGAGAACAAGTTCAGCAGCCGGCGCCATCGACCCCAAGCGGTGATGAAGGGAAGAAGGGGCGCGCATATCCGATGTCAGCATCCTCAGTGTGGTTCGAGTGGTACACGAAGACACCGCGTCTATGGGAGCAATGCGACAGCCGCCAGTACAAGTCAACTGCCAAGCAGCTCGTCGCCTACTTGAAGCTGTTCCTGCCTCAGGGTTTCCAGCTCGATCCAAACTCCGCCACGTACTGCGACGTCGTCCTGAAGACAGGCAAACATGCCGAGAAGAACATGTTCGACTTTCTGACAAGACGTGGCATCACCCGTAAGTATGGGTCCGGTCTGCTCAAGCAATTACGCGATCTCCATCGCCAAGGTGAGCTTGATCCTCAGATCCAAGAGTATCGAGCAAGAACTGCGATTGGAGGGATCATCGATCCTGCGCCGAAGGAGCAAGAGATGTTCTAAATATCAAGTTCGTGTCCTATAAATACGTATATTTTAAATTTAGTCAAACTGCAGATACAGCTCATTCCAGCAGCATGTTTCAGCACAACACACTCCGCAGCAACACACTCCACAACTACATTCGCTTCGATGGCGCCATGCATGAGTAGACGCGTGTTCAACAAGACAGTCCGAGCACTAATCACAGAGCATCGCATTGACATTATACTTAACGATGAAGCCATGCGCTACCTGCGCAACGACATCGTTCGGCAAGTCGACAATGCCGACGACATCGATGACGTCGTGCTGCTCGCCGTGACAGCCTTGCGCGAGCGCGGGGTCAGGATGGCACGCCGCGAGCACCTAGCCGAGTTTCTCGGTGTCGGCGTGGCCAACGGCGATCGCGAGTCGCGCGAGGACGCACGCACTACCACGCCAGCACAAGACGACAGCGACGGCGAGACCGAGTGGGCGCCGACCAGTAGTCTACAGGGCGAGCCGCTCTGGGACGTACGCCGCATCCTAAACACGTACAGGCAAGACGGTCAGACATACTACATCGTAGACTGGCAGCCAACGCACGAGCCAGCAGCGCACATACCTCACGCGGTCATCGCTCGCTTCCACCGCCAACGGCGTGCACTGGTGCGCCGCACCTTTATCGAGAGCGAGGCAGTTGTTAGCAACTAGACTGGACAAGACCATATAACTGCACTCAATACACACACAAATCATTCACACATGTGCTTGCGCGCTCTGCACAACAAGGCTCCGTCGATGATCGACACACCGAGTCTTCGCAGTGTGTGTGAGTGCAAGGCACGGCAAGGTTTCCTCGCTCTCAAGACACCAAGCCTCCGCCTCGCACACGCACACGTCGCACACTCACGCCAACTGCAACCTCTGATGCACTCGCACGTACGTACCGATTGCTGTCCCGCTCGCTGTCGATACTCATCGCTCCCACGGCCTTTCGTGCGCGTCGTGCTTGCTCATGCGTCTTGCTTGCTCGCTTGTGCGTTCGGCTCGCTCACTTGTGCGTCTTGCTCGCTTGTGCGTTCGTACGTGTGTCCGGAAGCGAATCGCATGCTGTGGTTAGCTGCGCGAGCGCTCGCGCCTTGCCGTTCAACACGCACTCTTGTGCACGGTCGGGTGCGTACGTGCTCGCAGCGTGGATGCGCGAGCCTTTTGCGCGTGCGTGGTGGTTCGTTCAGCTGCGTGTGTGCTCCACTGCGTGTGCGCATGTGCTCGTTCGTTGTTCTCGTTCGCTGTGCACGTTCCGTGTGCGCGTGCGCGCATGTCCTCGTTTGCTATGTACGCTCGCTGTGTGCGTGTTCGCTGTGCGCGTGCTCACTGTGTGCTCGTGTTGTGTGCTGTGTGTGCGCGCGTGCGCGTGCTGCGTTCTCGTGCTGTGCGCGTGCGCTCGTGGTGTGCGCTCGTGCTGTGTGTGCGCTGTGTGCACTGAGTGTGAGCCTTGTGTGTGCACTGTGCGCCTTGTGTGTGCGCGCTCGCGCTGCGTGTGCACGTGTGCGCGCTTGTACTGTGTGCGCGCTGTTGATGGGCGCTCACAGTTTGTGTGTGCGCTGTGTGTGCTCTGTGTGTGCGCGTGCGCTGAGTGTGAGCTTGCAGTTCGTGCGCGTTGTGTGCGCGTTGTGATCGTGCTGTGGTCGTGCTGTGTGCGCTCGCTGTTCGTACGTGTGTGGGCAGCGCCTGCGGGTGCTCGTGCTGAGTGTGCTCGCTGTTCATGCGCGTGCTGTGCGTGCGAGCTTGGTCCTGCTCAGGCTCGCTCGCTTGTTGCGCGGCTGCACGTAGAGCGGCTGATCTCACATATGTACGCACCCACACACGCAAATATATACGCACACGTACGTATGTAAATTCGCACTCGCACTCGCACTCGCACTCGCACTCGCACTCGCACTCGCACTCGCACTCGCACTCGCACTCGCAGTCGCAGTCGCAGTCGCAGTCGCAGTCGCAGTCGCAGTCGCAGTCGCAGTCGCAGTCGCAGTCGCAGTCGCAGTCGCAGTCGCAGTCGCAGTCGCAGTCGCAGTCGCAGTCGCAGTCGCAGTCGCAGTCGCAGTCGCAGTCGCAGTCGCAGTCGCAGTCGCAGTCGCAGTCGCAGTCGTACTCGTTGCTGTGTTTGCTTGCATGTTGCTGCCGCCCCTGCCAGCTTTCCGCTCTTGCTTGATGCCGCTTGGTTTCTTCATCTGTCTCTTGCTTGTTCGCTTGGTTGCTTGATCGCTTAGCATACAAACATGCAGTATACACACATGTACATGCTGGTGGTTGCCGACTCACCGTGCCTCGCAAGGCGCAGTTCACTGTCGAGCGGAGAAGACATGCACCGACCGCTGTTCGCTTGCTTGGTCTCGTTCTCGCTCGCTTGATTCGTTTGTGTGGCCTTTGCGCTGTTTTCTCTTGATTTCTCTCCCTCGCTTCTCGCACCACTCAAAAATATTCTCAACATAGACCTTGCAGGAATGCTTTATTGTTTTTTTGACCATGTCGGTTGCTGTCGGTGGCTGTCGGCCGATTCACGACATGGACATCACTCTTCAATATCGCCAACCGCAAATTGCGGATAGATACAGCAGGCAAAAAAGATGTAGCATGCGTGTTTTTGTAAGTGTTGAGGCGTGGTCAGTCACCTGCCGTTATTTCAGTAGCTGCCACAAAGCAGGTAGAAATCGCAATGTGAGCATATGCGCTTTTGGTATAACAAGAACAACCTCAAAGTGACCAAATGACTGCCTCGATCAACCGCATCGCGCTCTGCAGCTGTCGACCGATCTCGCGGTTCTGGCGCTCCAAGTCCTGGGCCACACAGGTCGTGTCACGAGAGTGTGTTCCGTGACGCAGCTTACACATGGTCTTACGAGGAAGCGATGGGGTGAAGCGCAGAGGAACTGCGCTGAACTTGGTATTTTCAACTCTGAGGTTTTTGAATTGATATCATGCATAGTGATGAAAGCGGGGGAACTAACCTAATTAGTGAGCCCTCTGATGGGACGACCATGGTCGTCAGAAATCAGGTTAGGCCACTAAATGGGAGTCTGCTGTGCTCCTTCGTACTTAGCACAGCAGCCCCGTTACAGCTCGCCTCGTCTGTTCTTTGCTCCGAGCGATCAGCCTGCATCCCATGCGCCGTCATGAAGTCGAGTCTTCCGCCGTGATGGCACACCGCCGCTTGTGGACGGGTTGGAAGCGGTTCGCTGGATCGTTGAGCGTCTTGTCGATCACGAAGCGTATCGTGGGCTACCGACCGCACACCATTACTGTGTTCGCTGGCTTGGGTATTTGAGCGATCAGGTCACGTGGAAGCCTCGCGCGCAACTGCTTCGCGCTGTTCCCAGTATAGTGGACCAGTGCGTGCCCAGTCTCCAGCGTCAAAGCTCTACCAGCGCTGTGGTGGTTGAAGCGGCGACCTTGAGTGGCAAGAACGTATCAATGTCTCAAGTTGAACGTTTTGCACATACACTCTGAAGCGGGGCCATTTGAATGACGAGAAGCGCCCAGTTAGTTGCTCGCGATGGCGAAGACGGTCGAATGTAGCAGAAACGCAAATCGAACATAATCGACGACAGAGAATTTGAAGGACATTGTTCCAGTCCATGTTAGGAAAACACCGACATAGCAATTGCTTCCGACATTGCTTCCGACACAGGCCACAGTTGAGGTGTATTGTTGTACACAAAGGTCCATAAATATGATCATTATGTTGACACACCATTTTTGTATTTGTGGGTGAAAAAAACAGATGGCGCTCCACAGTGCCCGCAAAGCTCAATCCAGCAAAACGAGCGAGTATACAGGCGTAATGAGAGCTTCTGAAACGGCCTGTGGGCCGAGAAAACGACGAAAAACGAAAACAGGCCAAACACAGTGCAGTTTCAGGTCTGAGCCATGTGTGCTGTGTGCTCGAGCCGGCAAATTCGCAAATGAGGCCGCGACCGCGTGTGAGGGGCCAGTATTTTGAAAGGAGCTCAAATAAAAGCGATTGCGCTCTGCAAATGAGAGGATGAGCGCTGACAAATCAGGCCTTTCACAATTGAGTGGCTCGCATTGTGCGCCAACTCGACTTTGGCGATCAGTCGCCTTTTCCGCGCTCTACTGCGGAAGCCAGCACCTCACGCCACACCACGCTTCCTATCGACATCAAGCACGCCGTTCGTCTGCATGTCTGTGCATGTATCCATGCTCTACTACATCGGTCGGTGAGCGTCTGCGCACCGAGTGCACGTGAGACCGCATGAGCACCTGTATATCGTGTGAGCGCCTGCGTCCGAGTGCAGTGCGTGTGTATGTTCATGTGCAAGACTGCGAATGAGCCTGCGCGGCGAGCGTTGAGCCCCCTTAAACTTTGTGTGCGAAGCGCATTAGTGCAGAGCGTTAACATCGTTGTTTGGGCTTGGCATGAGTCTCTCAGATCCTCTTGTGGGAACGCATATGTATAACAAATGAACGCATGATGTGAGATCGCACTCGAGTGTTGTATTACTGCATGTTACTGCGGGTTGAGGCTGTTGTCGACGAGCGCCTCGTCCTCGAAGTACTTCTTGCGGACGAGGGCGCGGCGCTCCTTGTGGAACCTAACAATGAGCGCGTGTGGCAGATTCGAGGCGGGCTCGTACGTCGGTTCCCAGTCGACCAAGAAGTAAGTCGTCTTAGTCGCGCGGTCGTATCGAGCCGCCAGGATCTTGCGCACGTTGTGCAGCGGCTGCTCCGTCAAGTCGCTGGCGATCTCGACCTCCGCCTCGTCGCTCGGCGCCACGATCCACTCCTCGATGTCGCTCGGAGTGATCTTCTTCTTCTTGAGCGACGCGAGCGACTCGAAGATGACCGACAGCGCTTCGGCTTGCGTCTCCTTGTCGCGCGTCGTCTCGTTGAGCGCGGTGCGCAACAAGCGGATTGCGTGCTGATTGATGCGACGCTTGTAAAAGCTCCGCTTCTCCGCCACGAGTTCCATGAACTCCGAGCGACTGCGGACGGTGGTGCGTGGTTGCGGCCTCTCTGGCATTGCTGATGTCGTGTGCGTGTTCGAGTGCGAGTTCGAATGTGCTCTACATCTCGCAAGATCCATGACGACAAGATCCACAGCAAGCAATCGAATGGACAGCAAGCAAGGCTGAAAACAAAGGCAATCAGGTATGTGTTGTGTGTGGTGTTACTGCATGAGGTGATGCGTGTCTAGATGATCTGTGTCTTGAGAATGCTCTGTCCAGCAAACGGGGATGGATCGACGATTGCGCCGGTATAGCGCAGAGCAGCAAAGCGGCAAATGCGCTCGTCTCGCGCTCCCTCTTTGTGAACCTGACGCAGCACCTTGAGCACTGACGACGCACCGACCGCACGCTCGCCTTGCTCGCAAAGGAAGTCGAAGACGCTACGTTCCGCTTGCTCACCGATCGCGCAAGCGTTCGACTTAAAGTCCGGCTCGGTTTCGACGAGCGCTAACCCGTCGATAATGAAGAGCTGCATGAACGCGACGATGTGCCTCGCGTCCGAGACCGTTTGGCGCTTGGCTTTCGACCTCCAGAGACGCGGCTCGCGAGTGAACCACTCGTACCACACAGTACGAAGGTGAGTCGGCGCTGACTTCTTGGCACGCTTGCGAGCTGGCTCGAGGTTTTCACAGTCTTCTTGTCATGCTTGGTGCTCAGGCGACTCTGCGCTCAGCGTGTCGGCCACGTCGCGCTTGCTGACCGCCGCTACAAGGGTCTCAAAGCGAGCTTCCCAGCGCTTGTTCAGGTTGACAAGACCGCTAATGACAGCATTTGGGTACTCGATCATTGCGCGATCCTTCTTGCGGATGTCATCATCGCACTGGGCTCTTTGTGGTGTTGCCTTGTCGACAGATCTCTCTGCAACAAGTCACAGCGACCAGCGCAGCAAGCCATTCGAGCAGTCGCCGCTTTGAGCGCACTCTTTGAGACGACGTACAGCTGGGGCATCGGCGCACAGCTCCTTCAAGAGCGGGTAATGGCGAAGAAGAGCGACCATACACTTGTCAAGCACTCGAGCGTCGACGTTGCAGCCGGTGCGCGACAAACCCGAGCAGCTTGAGAAGACGAGGTCCCGGACGCGCGCAATCTCCGCTTGCTCCCTGCTGTCGAAGACGCCCAAGTCCAGATGCGCGACTGTGTCGTTTGCCTTCCAGCCAGAGAGCACGCGCGCAATCTTCTGGTCTTCGGCAGTGGTTTGAAGACGTACGCAAACGCCTTGTTCGTTGACGTCATGTTCCACGCGCCGCGGTCGAAGATCCATTGCGCGCTCAGCTCCGGATCGCCGTTCGCATGCTGCGCTCCACCACGACGGAACAAGTGCGAGGTGAGTCCACTCTGAATGCCCGCGACGCCGATTGACCTCTTGAGCACACGGTTGACGTAGCTGTGGATTACAGGAGCGCGATTCCCAGTCGCTGGCGCAGGAGCGCAACCAAGAGAAGGCGCGATCTCGGCAGCGCATCCATCCAGCAGGTCAAGCAGCGGTGAGCCGGCGATCTCTTCTTGGTCGAAGTGCGCTGATGGTGCCGGCAGCTGCGACAGCAGTGAAGCGCATGGAGCTAGCTGCATCATCAGCGCGACCACGATGGCGAAGATCGGGCACGTCATGAAACTCTCGCGGTCTGGGATGAGCCACAGACCTTGCTCTTCCGCAGTCTTGACTCGCGCGAGTCGGAGAAAGAGTGTGTTGCCGGCGCTGACAGAGAGGCCGGACTTGGCGACGTGCGAAAGGTCCGATGCGCGACCAAACACGTGCCACATCAGGCACACAAGCGCTGCGTCCTCGTAGTCGGTCTCACTTGTAGCCGTCGCGTAAAGGTGGCGCATCAATAGAGGTAGATCGTCTTTCGTGCATGCCGGCGCCTTGTTGATCGTTGCTCCTTTCTCGCGGGACATGCAGTGGCGCTCGAGCGTTCGCGCCATCTCAAGGAGCTTGTCGTCCGTGGCGGGTTTGTGTTGCTTGAACTGGTCCAGGAGCCACTTCTTCACTTGGCGGTAGTACGAAAGAACCGAGTTCTTCATGAGGAAGTCGCCGGTTGGAGCGCGCTGGAAGGCGAGATGCATCGCAAACTTGTCCATGACGGCGACAAGCGCTGTACTTCCGTGGTCGCTGGCAAGCGAGACTGTCAATCGATCCAACGACACGTCTTCCGAATTGAGGAAGCGCTTGAAGACATTGATGCCCACGGATATCGTGGCCTTGGAGTTGGCGGGGACGAACGCTTGCAGGCTCATCGTGACGGAGCGTCAAGTAGTAGAATGACAATGAGAACATCTGCTGTATTGTGTGTGAACTCGTGTTTCTCCTTTCACGCACGCCCAGTGCCATAACATCGCTATAGACAGTGTGTTGTCGGAACCTGGACAAGTATATTGGAAATACGCAGTTGTGTTGACTATTGTATGGTGCATATACATATTTTTCATTTGGTTCCGACAAAATATGTCGGAAGCTGTGTCGGAACTAAATGCCTAACCCGAGTACGTCCGTGATCGTGAGTCACATCGCACTCGACTCAGCTCGTCGACAGGTTGGCTTTGCGGAACGGCAGCATTGTGAGCTTCGAGAGCACTGCAGGTGGCCGCTGGAATGCCGAGGCGAGCAATCCGCGTCGCTGCTTGGCCTCTTGCTCAGCAAGTAGTCGTGCTGCTTCGCGCTCCTGGGCTTCAAGACGCGCTGCTTCCTCTCGCTGCTGCAGCTTCTCTTGCTCCTCGGCTTCGAGTTGCCCTTCATCGACGACCATTGCGATCAAGTCCTGAGCATCCGAGCACGCAACCACGACCGTATCGTGAGTGATTCGGATGCACTCCGCCGCGCTCAAATGACGCGCTACTGATACGTACTTGCAAGCCCTTGCGATCGCCAACGACTCGAAGCGGGAGTGCGCCGTGTTCGTCTCGGAACTGACTCGACAGTGTCGTCTGCGTGTACAGCTCGCAGATCTCGCACTGCCGAAACACGCGACAGAGGCGGCAGGGACCGCTGAGCACCTCGGAGCTGCCGCGTCCAAACTTGCTGTGCGCGTGCTCAAACGCCTCGAACTGCCGCAGCACAGTGGCGTTGTCGGCGTCTGCTTGGATCGCGCGCAAGTAGTAGTCTTCGAGCACACTGTCGTGCAACAGAGAACAAAGCACACGCGGGTGTGAGCAAGGACACCACGAACGCACACGTGCAATTGCATACTGTGCGCGAGCAACGCACCTCGCTTGACTCGTAGGAGGCACAACGACCATCGTTGCGTCGTGAGTACAGTGCACGGCACTGACGCGGCCGACGGTCTTGAACGCCGAGTAGACGCCAAAGACCTCGACTTCGGCGAGATGCAGGAAGCTCCGGTTCTGGAGCTGAATGCGCACGTACTGGCCGATCGTGTTCGCAGTCGGGAGCACCCACTCGGTCATGCGCTTGTTCTCGCTGAACTGCTCGAACGCGCCGGACTGGACCTTTGCAGCTCGGAGTCTGCGTGCATGCGATCGTCCAAGTGGATGAAGACGGTGAAGGAATGCGCAAGAGGACGAATGACCAGCACTGAGACGGGCTGATAGATACGAGGTGAACCAGCACACGTGCAGCCAGCGCACCCTTCCTTGCCCTCGAGGTCTTTGAACGGGAACTCGCTCACGAGGACCCAGAACGGAAACAGCCGCGACGTGAACTCATCGCGCGGCTTCTGCGGGTTCAGCGGCTCGTCCGTGCGGTTCCAGACCTGGCAACGGCATCAGCGACACACGCGCATCCTCAAGGAGCATGAGTTGCAAGCTCCGAGGTCGCATCGCAAGAGCAAACAAGCAAGCAAACGTACTCGAATCCGCTCAATGACCGCTGGCTGACCAAGGTCCACTTGCCACCACGGCTTCTCTTCGACCTGAGCACCGCAGTCACCGCAGTCACCGCGACAACCGAGAAGACTAAGCCAAGTGCCAATGAGTAGAGTCTCGCACTCTGAGCCACTAAGCCATTGCGTACATGCGTGTGGATGCACGCTACGAGCTTGCCTCCGACTTCGCCGTTCACTGCGAGCTGCGGTCCCTGCTCATTGTAGACGCTGATCTGCCGACAGGGTCGCCCAAGCGCGAGGTTGTACGGCTCGACGTGGAGGCACTTCAAGAGCTTCGGTGTGGGCAAGAAGACTCGCTAGTGAACACCACACCAGTCAGTCCGTCAGTCCATCCATTCACTCGTGTCGAGTTCGCTGCCATGGAGCCGTCACACAGACATCGAACCTCGTACCGTGATCGCGTGTCCTGTGCATCCGCTTTGGTTCCGTCCCCACGTGTAGAGCTCACCATACGCAGACACTGCTGCCGTGTGATACACGCCACACGACACCTGCCGGATTCCAACGCCGTCGAGCGCAGCAACAGGCTCCCACGTTGCGATCGGTCGTCCGAGTGGCGCTGCGCTGCCACAGACGAAGACTTGTCCGCCGAGAAGCTTCTTGCTCCCGCTCTCAAAGTCCGACACAACCTCCGTACACACGGCTGAGTGCGTCGTCCCGCAGGCAACTTGCCACGCTTTCACACGCCGCTTCACTGACAACTCGCGCACGAGCGTCGGCACGACGACTGCGTCTGCGACACCGGGTCCGAGACCGAGGCGCCCGCCGTTGGCACAGCCCCACATGAACAGTTCGCCGGTCGTCGAGACGGCTCCAGTGTGCGCTGCGCCGCACGACACGGACCGGATCGCGCGCTTGCCAGGGAACTTGACGAGCACTGGGATCGTGGCAAACTGCTCGAACTTCTCGTCGACAATGCCGACACCGAGCTTCCCGGAGGCGGCAGAGCCCCACGT
Organism: Pythium guiyangense; assembly: GCA_003730235.1. Taxonomy (NCBI): domain Eukaryota; phylum Oomycota; class Peronosporomycetes; order Pythiales; family Pythiaceae; genus Pythium; species Pythium guiyangense. The sequence continues at coordinate 179,197 of QXDM01000067.1, read as the reverse complement.
GAAGAGTGCGCCGTCAGATGCAATCGCCGCGCTGTGCGAGTGGCCGCATGCGACGGATCGGATTTTCACGTGCTACAAGTGGCGTCAGCACAGAGTCCCAACGGAGCGCTTGTCTTGGTGCAAGAAGGCATCGAACGCACCTTGAACGCCTCGACGTACTGCGGGTGGTCGCTGTCAAAGCACCGAGCGCCGCGCTCGTTGTGCCGTAGTCCCAGGCGGCCGCTAGCGCCATTGCCCCATGTGAACAGCGACCTGGATCGAGTTGAATGCGCAGTCAGTCTGTCAGTACGAATAGCAACATCGACGTGTGGCAAAGAGAGCTCCGGCTCACCCATCGTGCTGTAGCAGCGCGACGTGAGAGGCTCCGGCAGCGATGCTCGCAACCGCCTACAACCTCACGTGTCAAGATCATGAGGCGCTGCGCTGATAGTGCTACTGCCCGCCCATGGATAGCTAGACGTACCACACGACCTCGAGGCGAGTGCAAGGGAGGACCTCTATTGCCACGCATAGGAGCAGCACAAGTGAGACTCAGTTGGGTGGAGCTCGTCATGGAGAGACGAACAACAAGACACCAGATCACACACCTGGACGTGATGCCGCTCATGTCGATCTTGAGGTTCTCGCCGCGAGCAGTGTACTCGGGCGTACTGTCCTCCATCTGCACCTTGCGCCGAGCCGCTTGCGTCTCAAACGCCCAGTTCTGGTCACCAACGCATGTGATGGCAGTGAGCAGACTGAAAGCAGCAACACGACAAAGCAAACAACCTCATCCACTGAGCGCAACGCACCGCCCGGTGGATCTTGCCAATGAGCTTCTGTGTCTTCTGCTCCTCGGCGCGAGCTCTCCGCTCTTCGCGCGCCAATCGAAGCTCTGCCCACTGCACGAGTGAGTGAGCGAGCGAGTACGTGTGAGTGCAGTGAAGATCAGACGACAGCAAGCGACGCACGTACGTCTTCGAGCATCTTGTCCTTTGCCTAGAAGACCACGAGCCGTCAATCACAGAGAATGGCGATCGGTCAGTTAGTCAGTACGATGCGCAAGAGGTCGTAGCAAAGCAAGGCAAGGACGCCGTCGTACCGGCTGAAGCAGCTTGCTGCGCTTGTCGAGGCCGTACGTCTGCAGACACGCAAGCACAAGCATGTCCAGCCTAATGAGCGAGCACCAGTCGTATCACGAGCGACTCCGCACAACCGCTGCGTACTTTGATCTGCTCTTCTGCGACGCGGAACGCTTCGTGACCTTCAGCGCCTTTGAGATCGCGCTCGAGCGCAAAGCACTCGCCCAAGAGCAGCATGAGGTCCATCTTTGTGATGCGCTCGACGTCGAGACCGCGAAGTTGCGCAGACTGCCGCATGGTCTCGTACTCGAGTCTGGGCAAGAGCACTTGCTCCATGAACAGAACGCGCGTGGCGTTGCTCGGAGGGAGCTCCCACACGTTGTAGTACATCACGACGCTCTTGAGTCTAGCACACGCATCGCCCATTGTGTGTGAGAGCGCAATAGAGCAGACACGAGGCTGAGAGCGCGGCCATTTGAACGTACAGCTCGTAGCGCTCGGTCTCCTCCTGTTCACGCAGCTGCGCCGCGACGAGCTCTTCTTCGCGCGCTTCGACGTCTGGGTCTGGCAGCCCTTGCAGCTACAACATGGGCACATCTCAGCAGCATGAGCGTGACAGTACAGCCAGCAAGATGCGCCTTCCTCTGCCTCAACAGACCTGGTGTGGCGTCGCCATCTTCTGCATCGCAGACCGCGCCGTGACTTTGGACGGGCCAACGTCGTCAACGTCGCCACCACCGCTGCCTTTCGTCGCGTCCGTGTTCTCATCACCATCGCCGTCGTCGTCGCCAAAGTCGATCACGCTCGTCTTCTTCACAGCAGATGCCCACGAGACGCTGTTGTCTTCGCCGCCCCACGTGAGCACGGACCCGCTGCTCGTGACCACGAACGCGACGTTCTCAGACATCGCAGCGTGCACGATGCCGCGAGCCCAGAGCAGTCCCGTGTTGGCCATGACGTTCGTGAGGCGAAAGCGCAGACTGCGCACGAACGCGCGGTCTTCAAAGAAGAGCTTTGCGAGCTCTTCGTTCGCGGTGTCGTCGCCACCTTCATCGCCTGCCAAGTCGTGGACGCTCTCGACCGAGTCGAGCTCCGAGTCGTCCGATCGGTCCTCTGCACCACCATCGTCGCCATCTTCATTGTGTCCATCGCTTGACTTTGCTGGAGTCGCACGTCGCTCAGCATCGTCGCCGTCGTCTCTATCGACTTCTCGCTGGTTCGCGCGATGCCTCTCGAGCGCTTGGAGCGTCTGGTGATTGAGCTTTGGCGGACTCTGGTACTTCCAGCGCGTGTTCTCAGGACGGCGCCGCACAAACTTGGAGGTGTCGCGCACGACTGGCTTGCTCTCTTCGAGCTTCCGCAGGCGCTTCTTCTTTTGCACGACCTTCTCGTCGATGCCGCCAGGCGTCTTCTCTGTCTTCGTCTTCTTCTTGTGCCTTCGAGCCGATCGTGCTGCGTTGTCGTGCGTACTTGTTGTGGATGCTGCTGTCTTCTTGCTGTCGCTTTGTGTTGAGCTCGGAGCTCCAGACACACCGGCTGCGCTCCCGTCTTGCGGCTGAGGGCTCACGCGGAACGCCCAGACCTCGCGCACGGCCGCAAAGCCTGGGAAGAGCTCTTCGTCGCGCACGACCGGTTCGCCGCGGAACTGGTCGTACTTGCCGCTGCCAAAGATGTAGACCTGCCCAGCAGCATCGAGCGCCGCTGCGAGCTCGTCTTGCGCGCGCACGACTGCTTTTCGACCCAAGAGCTCGCGGCGTTCGCGCTCGCGCTGCTTCTGGAGGAACTTTTGCGCCTCTGCAAGCACGAGCGCCTCGCGCGCCTCCTCTCTGTCGAGCACGTCTTCGAGCATCTGCTGGAGCTTCCACGGCGTCGCGTACTTGGGCACGTCGATGCCTCGCTTCGTGAGCTCTTCGCGCACGTTCGAGAGACGCATCCACATGGCGCGGAACTCCTTGTAGTCGATGTACCCGCTCTTGTCTTTGTCGTACTTGTGGAAGATCGCCTCTTGCTTCGCGTCGCTCACGTCCATGCCAAAGTACTCGAGCACGTCTGCGAACTCGAGCTCGTCGATCTGACCGGTGCCATCGGTGTCAAAGAGCTCGAACGCGTCTTTCGGCGAGAGGAGGCTCGACGGCGAGAAGCCGAGCGTGTTGCCAGAGACCGGGTCGACTGCGAACATCGCCATCTTGAACTCGTTCAGGTCGATCTCGCCGCCGCCATCGGTGTCGCACTTGCGGAAGATCCGCATCGCCTTTGCGTCCGCCATCTTAATGCCGAGGTCAGGGAGCTGTAGCACCATCGGTGTTAGTAGTTGAGATGCATCATACAGCCCAACGTCCTGTCAGCTCCAGCTCACACAAGCGACCAAAGACTCGAGCGGCGCACCATGACGAGGAACTCTTGCACCGAGATGCTCCCTGATCCGTCCGTGTCGTACTTTCGGAACAGCTCCTCTGGCGAGAGCTAGCCGCCCATGCGCAGGCAAGTACGTCAGTGCACACAGTCAGCTGATAGAGCGCACTAACGACACTGGCACAGCTCCATTGGCATCGCAGCCACCTTGGACAACAGCGTCGAGACTTTCTTGCTCTCTGCTGCGAGCGCTTCCTGCTCGTCGACTTCGTCGCGATCCGGCGCTGCGCCATTCGCGTACCGCTCGATCGTCGCGTCGTCGTCACTGTCATCGCTGTCGGCGCCAAAGAGCTCGAGCGACTCGCCCGTTGTCGCCGCCGCGCTCTTCTTCGTGGTCGCCTGTGCGTACTTGGTCGCTGCCTTGCCGCCGCTGCTGCCAGGTGCGAGCGCAGAGCCGTCTGTCGTTGCGGGTCCGCCCTCGGCGATGCGGCTCGTCGATGGCCGTCGCGCGCGTCCAAAGAGCCCCATGTGCTCATGTGCTCACTCACCGACGCAGTTGTTGCGTCTTTTCACGTGTGCATTGCGTCATTTCAAGATCTCCCTTTTTTATTTCACTATCCACACTGGTGCAGAAAACTTATGGTGCCGTTTTATTTGCAATATATTGCAGATGCTCGGCGTCCTTCAGGACGCGAAGAGTCGCGATGTGCGAGTCCGCCTGATCACGGACCTCGCGATGGCGCGCGAGGCGTACAGCAAGGTCACTGCTGTGATCAACAACGACATCCCGGTGCGTCGGCACCCGTCCTACACGATGCACCACAAGATGGTGATCGTGGACGACACCACGGCGATTGTCGGTACGTCGAGCGCGTTGATTGATCCAAGTATGCTTGTTGGCTGGACTAACACAACGAACACTACACCGTGCTAGGAAGCCTCAACTGGTCGCACCGTGCGGTGTCGACGAACCGCGAGAGCATGTTTGTTCTCAGCGGCCCGGTCGTCGCGCAAGTCGCGCGTGCCTTCCGCACCATGTGGGCTGCGTTCGTCGTTGGGACGACGGAAGCGCTGTTGCGTCGTCCACGTGAGGCGTGAGCGTCCAGAGACAAGAGAAGAAGTGAGAGACAAGCGAGAGGTGTGTTGAGGCGAGAGCGTTTTGAATGAACATCGGATTTGAGTTGACTTCGCTGTTTTGCCCTCGATGAGTGTTGCTGTGCTTGGCGACCATCTTGGCAGATGCTGCTGGTCGTTCTTTAAGAAGCGCTCGCCGACCAACGCATGCGCTTCCCACGCCCAAGCGCGTCACGACACATAATCTCTGGTCCGTTGAGGAGCACCAGCGCTTCCTCAACGCGATCCGCTTTGCATTGGAGCGGAGAGAGATGAGGATGTGGAAGGCGATGCGCACACGTGCACACGCACGCACAACACCTCCTCAACTGCATCAAGATCGAGTTGCGTCTGCGCGCAACTGCAGCGCAGCCTCACAACAGCTCACTCGCTCGCTCTGCCGCTACTTCTCTTGCTGTTGCCACGCGACACGACGTCAACGCACCGCCCGCTGCCACTGCTCCACTCGTCTATATCTCTCCACACTCCACTACCGACACTCCTCTTCTCACTCCGACCTCGCCACGCACTCCGTTCGCTCCCCCCAATTCGACCACGGCAGCCACGGCCTCGATGCTCGGACACGTCGAGCTGCCACAGCATCTTTGTGACCTCTTCACCAACAACCAGGAGGCACAACCACTCACAAACACCAAGCTTCTCAACAGACTCCGCGGTCGGTCCACGCTCAGCACACTGCTCAAGCGTCGAAACGCATCGCACGCACAAGAGAACGCGCTGTTCGCGCGCATTGTGAACGAGTTCAAGGGCGCTTTCGACAACTACACACGAGCACATTGGGGCTGTTGACAAGTGGACCTACATCCTGACTGATGCTGCGAGGGCGAGAGACCATCGATCCCAAGTCCGGCACATCCATGATCACGCTCCTCAAAGAGTGTTCGTAGCATTTACACCGACGACACTGCACATCAAGGTGCTTCGACATACATGCACGCTTGCTCTGCTGTCTGTTTAAGCCTCACACTGACTGACTTGCACTTGCTTCATGACAGGACGTGCTGATCAACGAGCGCTTTGCGCTCAGTGGGTCGATGAACCTTACTCTGCGCGGTATCGACGTTAACGTCGAAGCCATGAACGCTTTCGGCATGGGCTTAGTGCTCAAGGCAACCGCTCGTCGATGGGTCGGCGTGGTTGAGCACATAGCGTTTGCGCGCGGCGTTAGCTACCAGCCGAGCCCAAGTCATCTCGCGAGAAAGAGCGCGACAGCGTCTATCACAGCCGCAGCGATAGAGATGTTCAGCAAGGAGAGCGAGCTCCGGCTGCGCAAGGAGGAGCTGGAAGTGCACGAGCGCGAGATCGAGTTCCGGAAAACGCAGCGCGAACAAGAGATCGAAGAGCTCGAGCATCGAAGACGAGTAGCAGAGCTGTCTGTGCTAAGGCAGGAAGAAGCCTTGCGCAACCTCAAGAGAAGGTAGCACGACTCTCGTGCCATCAGTAGCAGATCGGATCTTGCAGCCAAAGACCCAAGCGCCAGCGAGTTCCCCTAGACACGAGGCAGGACATCCTCACGGCACAAGGACGCTCAATGGCAGCCTAACTTGTTCCGATAGATCGATCCGACAGTGTCGACTGCATAGTCATGGGCCATGGCGACGTTAACATGTGAAGGAAGACGATGCAAGTGGTGCGTGCGTGCGAAGTGTATTGTTTCGTTAGCTTTCGTGGCGCCGGACGTCGTCCAGTCGCTCGTCTTGAGGGTCGCGAAGGAAGGCGTGGAGGAGGAATGCATGGGTCGGATGGATGTTTGTCGTCCGCGGCGATGAGCATGGAGCTCGAGCTGGATGAAGCCGACGACCGATGGAGTGATGGACGGATGAAGGGAGACGATCGCAGTGGGATTGCTCTCAGACACTCGACGCCTACAGCGCAGGTCCTAAGCGGTCGAGCACCGACCGCTTCTTCGTCTGGTGCTCGCCAAACGACTTGGACGCACGCGAGTCGTCGCTGCTGCGCTTCCACGACGACGTCTTCTTGCGCTCGCTGCTCGCGTCGTCGTCGTACTCGATGCGGCGACTGCTCTTGTCGCTCTGCGCGCGCGCACTGCGGCTGCTGCTCGCGTTGTGGCCCGAGCCCTTGCCGCGCGACGACGTCGTCACGACGCGACCGCTGCCAGAGCTCTTCTCGCTCCGGCGCTCAGCGCTGCGGCGCTTGCGCTTCTCGCCACGTCCTTCGCCCGCGCCGTCGTCGGCGTGGTCGTGACTGCGCTTGCTCGAGTCGCGGTCGCGGCGATCGCGGCCTCGGCTGCGGTCATCGTCGCGGTCACGTCCGCGCTCTTTGTCGCGGCTGCGGTCCTTCTCGCGGTCGTAGTCGCGCGTCGATGCGCTGCGCTCGCCCGAGCGCTTGGCACCAGACGACGACGACTCGCCTCGGCGACGCGACGAATCGTTCGACGACCGGCGCCGCGACGCTGAGCGCGAGCGACTGCGCGTCGAGCGCGACGACGGACGTTCGCGGTCCGCACTGCGGTTGCGGCGACTCGGAGACGCGCTGCGACGGCGCGAGCTCGACGTCGCTTTCGACGAGCGTTCGCTCGCACGCACGCTGTCGTCAGCGTCGTCCACGACGGTATCCGAGTCGTCTGCGCGCTTCTCGGGACTTCTCGCGGCATCGTCACCGCTCGCACCAGGCGTCGCACTGGACGACTGCGGCGGCTGCTCGCTCTCGCTCTCGCTGTGCTCCGCGTTCTCATCCAGAAAGTCGAGATCGATCGCAGGCGCAGCGACTTGGTCCGCCTTGACGTCTTCGACACTCGTCTTCGCGTCGCTAGACGCCGACGGCTTCTTCTCGCGGTCGCTCGACGCGTGCGCGCTGCTCTTGCCATCACGTTCCGAATCGCGCGGCGACGTTGGTCGCGAGCTGCTCGCGCGGTCCTTGCGATGGTCCCGACTCGCACTGCGCGAGCGCCGCGCACGAGACGACGATGACTCGCGGTCCTGCTTGCGCGAGGGCGAGAAGCTCCGGCTGCGGCTGCGACCGTGGTGCGCCTTGCGCGCGCGGCTGTCGCCACGACTGCGACTGCGACTGCGACTGCGTCCTGAGCGCCGGTCGCGGCTCGCTGGTCCCTTGTCGCCGCTGTCTTTTCCGCGGTCGCGCGAGTCCATGCGATGGCGCCGCGGGTCATCTTTGCCGCGCGGTGGGAGTCCGCGGTCGCCTTCAAACCAGCCGCCGCCGCCGCGGCCGCCGCCTCGACCGCCGCCAAACGGAGGCATGGGGCCGTCAAACCACGGCGGCGGTGGACCAAAGTAGTCTGGATGGCCAGGCGGCGGGCCAAAGTAATCCGGGTGGCCAGGCGGCGGACCAAAGTACCCTGGAGGGGGCATACCGCCGCCACGACCGCGTCCGCCTTTAATGCCGCGCGGACCGCCTGGACCGCCAGGGCCAGGGAACGGACCGTCGAACCATGGCGGTGGCGGGCCGTCAAACCACGGACCCGGTGCGCCGCGCGGTGGACCGTCGAACCAGGGCTCGCCTCGCGGCGGGAAGCCCATGCCGGGTCCTCGCGGAGGTCCCATGCCCCACGGCATCGGGTGTCCTGGCGGCCCTTGCATGTGCATTGGCGGGTGCTGCTGCTGCTTCATGCGCTCGGCATCCGCGTCTTTCGCGCGATCCGGTCCTCCAGTGGCTGAGGCGCCGTCGCCTGCAGTGTCCATACCGGACACGTCGCTCAACTTGCGAGACGGCGCTGGCTCGTTCTTCATGGCGTCGTCTCTCGGCAGCGGTGGCATCGGCGGCGCGCTCGACGGCGGCAGCGGTGGCGACGTGCGCGTCGATCCGGTCTTCTGCGCGTCGTCGGTCTCGTCCGCTGAGCCAAAGATGTCGCCGCCAAACTCGTCCTCGTCCTCCTCTTCCTCCTTCTTGCCCTTCTTGATCTCGAGCGTCGCGTCTGCGCTCTCGCCTGAGCGCCGCCCAGCGGTGCTCACTGCCATCTCGGCCTTTTGCTTCGCGAGCGCCTTCTCTTCCGCTTCTTTCACGAGCTGCTCGCGCTCCTGCTGCTCCGTGCGCGCGCGACGCAGGAACTCATCGACCGACGTCCGCAAAACCTTGTTCGGCAGGAGCTGACGACAGCACACAAGGCGTCAGTGAGGATGGTGTGATCGAGAGCTTCATCAATTGCTGCCGTGCGGCACGAACCTTCTCGGGCGACATGTTGGTCGTGTTGCAGAGCGGGCACGTGAGCTTCTTCTCGATGAGCGCGCCTCGGAGACACTCGTCGCACGCCGACTGGAGCCACAGACAACATAGAGGACATCGTCGACAGTGTTAGTCGTCAGCGGATACAAGGCAAGTACAGACAAGTAGGAAGACGTACCTCTTGGCAGCACGGGATGAGCACGGCGTCGGTCATCAAGCGCTTGCAGAGCGGGCACGCCAAGTGATCGGGAGGGTTTGCAATGAATTGGTCAAGGGTTGCCGAGCCGCCCGACTTGGCCATTAATTTAGAGAAGTTCTTATTCTGCGGCTCTATCACGGCTAGGCCTCCCCACGGCGCGTTCACGACCGTCTTGCCGGCGCCGACTGGGATCTCGCTCGGGTCGTTCACGGCTTTCATGAACGACTTGGGGATCCCAGTCTTCTTTTTCACGCGGTGCTGGTCGAACTCCGGGTCGCCGTTCGTCGGGCAGTTTTGGATGTAGTGCCCCGGAGTGCCGCACCGGTAGCACACGTAGTTCGGGGGAGGGTTGCCAAGGACTTGGCCGGCGCCATGCATGCCGGGCGGCCCGCTTCCCATCGCATTCATCGGTCCTCCACCGCCACGCCCACCGCGTCCACCAAAGTCGCCGCCGCGCCCGCCCATTGGACCGCGCCCGCCACCGCCCATGAACCCGCGGCCGCCACCTGGTGCACCGCCAGGTCCGCCGCGGCCACCCGAGTAGTAGTTCATCACCTTGTCGGCGTTGCTGCCGCCAGACGCAGTCCACGTCTTGTTGCCCAAGCGCGCGCCGCGCATGTCCTCGGCTTGCTCGTGGATCGACTGCAGCGCCGCGAGCTCATCCTCCATTGTCTGTGCGCCAGCAGCACTCGCGTCGTCCTGGAGCAACAGCATCGTATGCAATTGAATGCAAATATGCAAATACAGAGGTATGCAATACGCAGATATGCACAGAGAGAGCCACACACACAGCGCGTTACGAGTCTGAAGATAGCTAGAGACAGCAGCAGACAGCATCACGTACCGCTGGAGCGCTCGACGACTGCGCAGACGGCGCTTGAGTCCCAAGCAGCGGCGCAGACGGCACTGCCATCGCGCCAGCGCTCATTGGGAGGATGACAGGCGACTGCTGCGCGACGGGGACGAGTGGCGGCGCGGCAGCAGCAGCTACGGCGGCTTCGGCTTTCATGCGCGCCAAGAGACCCATGCCGGGGCCCTGGCTCGGAATGCGCTTGACCGTCACGCTCGTGTTGCGCGGGAGCTGCATGTTCTCGTCGTCGTACACTTTGCCATTCTGCGCGTCCGTGATTACGAGGTCAAAGTCGAGGCCTTTGTTCAGCTTCTTCTTCTCGATGATCGCTTTCTTCAGGTCCAGCACGCGGATGACCGTGCCTGCGAACGTGACCGTGTCGAACTCTTTCGCAGACTTGAACTTGAAATGGATCGACATCGTGGCGCGGGGCGGCTGCCGACGGAGGACGCGCTGTCGCGAAGAGGAACACACGCGCTTGTCAGTTGTAGCGACCGTGAAGCGCGTCTGCTCTCGTTCGCTCGCTCGTCCAGGCGCGTGTTCACACGATCGATCGATTCCGCGCCAGTCGCTCGCTCTCCACGCGACGTCCTGCTTGCTCGTGCGCTCTTGCTCGTGCGCTCTTGCTGGCAGTTGGTGGACTGGTGTGGGAGAAAAGGGAGGCGGCGTCGTTACAAGCGACTCTCAGTAAAAGTCGCGCGTTGGTTTTTCGTGTATTACTGTACATCATCTATACAAAACCAAAGTTACAAGAGTGCATACTTTTCGTAGCATTCCTTGCATTGCATCGTTACAAAAAGACAAGTGAGAGACTACAGTGAACAGATACAAGAAGTATGCACGGCAATGCATGTACCGTATATAGCAGACAAAGTACGAACATTCACAAGTGACTCGAAACGACGTCAAGAGCCGAGACGATGTTGCGTATGGGCATCGCGCTCGGTAGCTACGCTTCGCTTGCTCTGGTCGCTCAAGTAGAAGGTCTAGCGGTGGTGCCTGCAAAGCTCCTGCGATGCGATTGCGAGCTGAATAGCCTTCGACTCGGAAGGTGGCGGCGGCGGCAAAGATTTTTGGACTGAACAGTCGGCAGGATCCGAGCGTCGTCGCCGCTTGGTGTATGTGTGTGATTCGCGACAACGATCGCTTCGTGCTCGACGACAGTCTCGAGGATGCCACGGATGTCATGGCGATCACGCGCACTGCTGTTCGTGCTCTCAGTGCTGTTGCTGTCGTCATTCGGTGCGTATGTGTGTGTCGCTCTTGTCGCGTATGTAGTGACGTGCTCACGTTGCTCTCTAATGTTGCAGCACAATCGTGGCGAGAGTGGACGTGGAGTGACAGCGATGGACCAGGTCCTCGGCGCGGCCACTCACTGTGCTTCTACAAGAGCCAACTCATTGTCTTTGGCGGTCGCACGGAGGACACGACGAAGACGCACGTCCCCAAGACGTACGAGATTCACAAACTGAACGGCACGCTCGAGTTCCTCTCGTACGAAGACAAGGTCGCGCGACCAGGCGAGAACACAGACGTGCGCGTCGCAGTGCATCTCAACGACGTCTGGAGCTACGACATCAGTGCGTAGACGAGCGTGTGCCAGTTGCTACAGGAGCTGATGTATGCCGTACTCATTTGTGACGTCGCCTGTGTTCGTGCTCGACTAGACTGCACGCGGTACGCGGACGAGAGCTGCCGAAACTCGACGTGGCGCGTACTGAACGCCGGCGCCGAGTGGGGCGGCTGCAAGAACGTGTTTGGTGCGCACGTGTGCTCGCACCCGTCCGAGCGCTGGATGCACCGCGCCGAGGTCTTTCGCGATGACTCGATGATCGTCTACGGCGGCTTCAGCCGCTTCTGCGAAGACTACTGCAACGACATGTGGCTCTTTGACTTCACGGACAACACGTGGACCGAGATGATGGAGATCGGGAACACGGCACCAGGGCCAGGCAAGCGCTTCAAGTTCTCGAGCGTCGTCGTCGGCGACAAGATGTTCGTCTTCGGCGGCTTTCGTCTCTGGCACGGCTTTGCGCACGAGAACAGCGCCGAGAACGACTGGAGCGGCACGTCGCAGTACCCGATCGGCGGCTACTTGAACGACCTCTGGGTCTACGACAAAGCCCTCAACACATGGACGAACGTGACCGAGACCGCGGTGTGTCCGGACCTGAGTCTCCTCGACGCGTCGCTCGGTATTGACACGACGTGCTCGGTCACGTGGCCGTCGGGACGCGCAGGACACGCTGCAGTGTACTTTGATCATGCGATCTTTGTGCACGGCGGGTACCGCACGTTCTTCCCGTACCCGTCGACGACCGGTCGAGGCGCAGGGCGAGGGACGCTCACGGTCCGCGGCACGGGCTTCATTCCGTACCCGAGCCATCCGTACTACCTCGAGGACTTTTGGAAGTACAACCTCACCACTGGACTCTGGACTCAGATCACGCCAGCGTCAGCGACAACTGACGAAGCCGACCGACGTCTCCAGAAGATGCCGCCACCGCGCGTCGATCACGCTCTCATCGCAACGAAGAACGTGTTTGTGCTCTTTGGCGGCTACATCTCGAATCACTACTACGACGACACGTGGCAGTTCAACACCAGTACGTGAGAGGTTGAGTAGCTTGTTGTGGTCACGCTTGACACTCACGAGGTGCCGTGCTCACCAGGTGCAAGTCGCTGGGTCAAGCAAAAGACGTTCGTGCATGCGTTGTACCCGAATGCATGTACCGACGACCTCGAAGCCCGGCGACTCGAGCACAGCGGCAACTACGCGACGTTCGTGCCGCCAACGGATCTCCCGACCACGCTCGACGGGTACTACTTTGTCAAAGAGCGGCACTACGGAACGCTCAAGGTACGTGCGCTCTCAAGCGTCGCTGGTCTTACGCTCGTAGCAGAACTACCACTCGACTGACTCGACGATGTGCTGTTCTCTCTGGTCCCAGTTCTCAGTGTTTGCCGACCCCACGCGGTTCACATCGGGCGGACCGGTGCTGATCCCGCAAGCGAGACGCCAAGCGCCTGGTTGGGACGGATGTCGAGACCGCAGCGACGGTCGCACGGACCTCCCACAGGAGCTCCAGTGGGCACACCCGTCACAGCGCGCAGGACACATGATCGCGTACCACAGCGGCTTTGACAAGGTCTTTGTCTTTGGCGGCTACGGCTTCCAGCGCGAGTACCTCTACCAAGTCGAGACAACGTACACGAGCGCGTCACTCGGCGACCTCTGGCAGTACGACTTGAACAACTGCCCCAAGAACTGCTCGCTCCACGGCCACTGCCACGTCGGCAACTGCCGCTGCGACGACGGGTACTACGGCGAAGACTGCTCGAACGCGACGTGCCCTGGGAGCTACTGCGGCTACGACGACGTCGAGCAGACGCAGCACTGCACGCACTGCTGCTTCTCGGGCTTTGAGCACACGGACAATGACTCGTACGTCGAGAACATCCAGAAGTACCCGTGCACGAACGACAACTTGCACTACTCGAACGGCGTCTGCGACGGCTTTGGCAAGTGCATCTGCCGCCCGCCGTTTATTGGCGACGACTGCTCGATCCGAGACTGCGGCTACAACTGCTCTGGCCACGGCTACTGCTCGGTCGAGTTCCCAAACTCGCGCTGTATGTGCGACGAAGGCTGGTTTGGCAAGTACTGCGACGCACGTACGTGGATGCATTGCTCGCTCTCTTCGTGTGTGTGTGTGCTGTGATCTATGGTGCGATGAAGGCTGCTTGCTGCAAGAGGAGGGTGCTGATCCGCCTCGTGATGATGATGATGACCAACGTATCCAGAGATGTGCTTGAACAACTGCTCGTATCCGAACGGCGCGTGCGTGAACGGGAGCTGCTACTGCGCCATGGTGTACGAACCATACAACCGGTCGCTCGAGTACTTTCCTCTCATGGGCGAAGACTGCTCGTTCCTGATCCCGTTCGCGCGCGCCGCGAGTGTGTCCAAGGCGTCGGTGCTCGCGCTCAACATCGCCGCGTTCTTTGCGTTCTGGATCATTGCGTGAGCTGATCGGCGCTTCGAAGGCGTGGTCTCGCACTGTGTGTGCGCTACCTCGCAACCAAGTCAAGACGCTCGTTGCGTTACCACCTGTTCGCGCCTCTGCTGGTGCGCGTGCGCTCGCAATCGGCGGCCTCACGAGCTTCTGTTTGCCAGTTTGAACAACAAGAAGACACAGCATCGAGTCGGCGACCATCGCAAGCGCGATCCGGATATCGAGTCCACAGTTCAACACGGTGGCGCACAAAGAGGACAACACGCTTCGCGATGTCGGTCAACCACGCACGTCCTGCTCAGCGGTCGCAGGCACACGCAGCGGGCACACTCGGGGCATGGCAACGGCGCTCTGTGAGATGGATGGACTCGCCTCGCTCGAGATCTCGAGAGAGAACCGCTACTCGACCGAGCGCGGCGTCTCCTCGAGCGATCGCGTTACGCACCAAAGCCATGCATCGAAATCAAGTTCGCGTCGCGTCTGCTGGCTATCGAGGCGAAGCAGCAGCAGCGTCCGCGTCTCGGAACGACATCGAATTCGCGTGCGGGCTCTCTATCTCGCTCGTTCTCGCTCGCTCGAGAGGTTGCGTCGCCTTGCAAGCGCAGTGCAAGAACACAGCGATTGCCACCCACCTGTCCATGATGTGCGCTCCGAGAGCGCGGCGACACGCAACATGGCTTGCGCTAGGCTATCCGTCCGCCCAAGCGCCGAGCGACCGAGCGATCGATGGGCAGCTCTGTTCGTGCGCTCGCGTGCTGCCTTGTCTGCTGCCCAAGTGCTGAATATTCACACATCGGTAAGTCGTGGCGATCGATTCCTATCGACTCGCGCGCGAGCTCAAGTGATCGTGGCTTGCACGGCTGGAAGTGATCGCTCATGCTTGTGTCGCTACATGCTCGCAGGTCTGCTTCGCTTGCTTGTCAACGACAGCATTGACGAGACTTCCGTGATGCAAGCGATGGCGGCGAGGGTGGCACGGTGCGGACACGAACCTAGCAACAGTATTGGGACGTGTTGCTGTTGTGCTGACGTTCCGGTGTCTGTCTGTCTCGACAGAGCTCGGCTTGACGGGATGGACCTGCACCGCATCGATATTGCGTCGAGTCTACGCAAGGGCGTGTATGTGTCGGCCTCAGCGAAACGAAGCCGCCAGCAGCCACCAAGACACACACACACACAAGCGCGTACACGCTCGTTGGCTTCGAGCTCGAGTGTCTGGATCGAGTTGCCGATAACGTGCGTGTATTGCACAGTCTGCCTGTCCGCACGACTCGACGAGGTCGATCGCGTGTCGCCATGAAGCGCATGGCGAGCACTTCAACGTGGCCCGACTCTGCTCGGACGTCCACCAGCGATGCACACACACAAGAGCTCCATAGAACGAACTGTCAAATCGCAGTCTCACGCGACCGCCGTGCTGTGTCTACCGCAAGCAACGACGAGTGTCGAGCGCTCATGGCCGCGCACACGTCACGCAGAGGCGCGTCAGCAGCTGCGAGCGAGTGCCGCCTGCTTGGGATGCTCGTTCGTCCATCAAATCCACTCAGCAATACGAGGCACACAGGCAAACAACAAACATCCACTCGTGATGTCTAGGGTGGTCGAGTCTCACAATCATCCGAGAGGAGACGAAGAAGAACGTACGGACGGTGTGACGGCACTGACATCCAGACAAGACCCACTTGCCGCTGCGACTCGGACCCACAATCGTATTTGCTTTCGACAGCGCACGTGCGTTCCGCAAGGCACGAGCGACCGAGACAGCACACACACAACAACAACGACAACAACGACGAGAACAAACCAGCTCGTCGCTCAGCATGACTACCACCCCTGGTCGGCGCGTCCCCACGATCGAGCTGTCGTGCTCAGAGAAGTTCTACTACGACAGCATCGCTGCGGACGTGCTCAACGCGTGCCTGGCGCACTACGCACACCAGCACGAGATCTCTGACTCAAACGACTGGACACTCGTGCGCACGCGCAAGCAGATGAGTGTGTACCGCCGCAACGAGCTCTCAGGCATCACGCAGAAAACAGTCATGGCAGCTACGGGTCTCATCGCTGGGACGCTCGAAGACGTCATGGACGGACTCTATTGCGACACTAGCCCCGACATCCGCTCAGCGACGACGCTGCTCAAGCACAAGGTTGTGGACGGCGCAGTCTTGCACGTTGGCGAGCGACGCGCGCCAGATGCGCCATTCCGGTTTGCTGGCATCAAGTGGGTCGCAGTGAAGGCCCCGTGGGGCATCGCTCAGCATCGCGACTTGCTCACGTATGAGGTACGTCTGACATCTTGTCGAGCTACGCATGAACCATGAGCTACACACAGAAAGCTGCAGTCCTAACGAGCGATCACGCCTTCGTTGTGACACTTGACAGAGAATGGGGACGACCATGGACGCGGATGGCAACGAGCTCGCGTTCCACGTCCTGCAATCGATCGAGCGTCCCGAGTGGCCCGCTGGCTGCGTCAAAGGCATCAAGCGCGAGCACACGTCGACGTGCTACCTCTACCGCCGCCACAGCGCGAACCGCGTGCAGTGCTTCCTCTGGGGCGAAGTCCAAGACCTCGGGTCCGTCGGGCGGCGCTTCGCCGAGTACTTCGTCGCAGGCTCGTGGCTCAACGTCGTCAATACGATCGAGTGCGCCGACGCCAAGAAGCGCTCGAAGCTCATTGCGCGGTCGAACCAGCGAGTTTGGTTCCCAGTCAAGTACGTCTTGCACACTTGCGTTGCAGTCTGCGGTTGTCTCTGTTCATGCTCATATGCGCACCAACCATCCTGACTAACTCTCTCTCGTTCTCTTTGCTCTCGCAGCAACGAGTGCGCTGTTTGTACCAAGCCTCCAGGGATCTTTGAGTCCCAGCGCCAGTGTGCAGGCTGCAAGAAGGTGTGTCCACACGAGCTCTCTACACTCCAGTGACATGGCAGAACACTGAACTGACTGTGCATCTGGCGCCTGGTGTGAGCAGAACGTGTGCAAGTCGTGCTCGAGCAAGCACGCCGTCTTCCAGCTCGATCGGAGAACTGGACGACCTCACGAAGAGCGCTTCTGCAGGCTCTGCTGCAACAAGGTCGCAACGACAGCCGGGACGCTGTCGCCGCCACGAGAGCGCATTGTGCTGGACATGCTCGGGAGCGTCCGCGAGAGTGTGCGTCAGACAGCGAGCGTCAAAGCAACTCTCGCAACTCTGTCGCCGCAAACTGGCGCGAGGTCGCCACTCCAGACCAACGACTTGGACTCTCAGTTCCCGAACGGACCGGAACTTCGTCACCTGCGCTCGTCACTCGTCGACGTCGAGTTGGAAGAGAAGGAGCCTTCGAGAGCCGACGAAGCGATGCTCGAGCGAACGAGTTGTCAAATCCCGAGCGACTCGGCTGGCATCGTCTGGATGCCCGATCCGTCTTTGAACGACTCGAAGGCGTCCGTGCTCGCGCTGCTCTCAGAGGAGGAGTCGGACCAGCAACATCCGTTCCGCCACTCGGACTCGACAGACTCGGATCGCAGCAGCACGTCAGTGTGGTCGATGGAGGGTCTCGCACAATTTGACCTCGGCATCTCCCAATGCGCGACGGAAGACGACGTCTTGGCAATGTCGCTCAAGCACGTCTCGACACTCGCGTCGCAGCACATGCAGTTTGTGCGCTCACCGCGTCCTCGCGACTGGGTGACCTTTGTCACGGACCTGTACGTGCAGACGCCGCGGTCGTCCGACCTCTCGCTTCGCCTGAGCAGCAATAGCAGCAACAGCAGCACGATGCGCGCGTCGTTCGCGTCAGAGCCGAGTGAGTGGATGGACTATAACAGCAGTAGCATGTAGCGCAGGTAGTCTCTTGTGTGTAGATGTCGTGATGCGTATCAAAATGAATGTGTGGGAGTCGATCTTGTGCGCCATCGGTCTTCTGAACGAAGTACCGAGCCGCGATATCCAAGGTACCTAGCAGTGCTTCCGCTGCTGCGCTTGGACCACCATCGCTCGTGTTGGACGACATGGCGCTCAAGCGATCGAGCTCTCATACTCAACGTCACATGAGGAGGCAGGAAGCCTCGAATGAGACCTTGATGTCCTTAGTTTTATCACTATCAAATCGACGCGAACCGACGCGTCGTTTCGAGCACAAGCCGCTCGTGGTCAATTTCAACCAGGAAATGGCTCGACATGTGAGG
Source organism: Pythium guiyangense (assembly GCA_003730235.1). Classification (NCBI taxonomy): domain Eukaryota; phylum Oomycota; class Peronosporomycetes; order Pythiales; family Pythiaceae; genus Pythium; species Pythium guiyangense. Next base: position 161,275 of record QXDM01000067.1, on the reverse strand, counting down.
TGTCCGATCGGACGCGTGCGTTCCAACAGCGAATGGCTCGGACGCTCGGCACGGAGCTCCTCCGCTGCTTCAAACAGGAAAGCCCGCACAAAGCGCGACGACGGTTGGCAACACGTTCCTCGACGACGACGTCAGCAGCAAACCAACGCAAACGCAGCGGGAGCGCACGCTTGAGCACGCGGTACAGCACACGCACAGGCGATTGCAAGAGCGAGAGAGATGCCAATGTACGGAGGCGGCGGTGGCTACGGACAGCAAAAGCACGGTCTCATGGTCGACGACGACGATGACGAGGACCTCTACGAGGGCTTCAACTTCAGCATCGACCTCGCGCCACCGCAGACTGCGGCCACAAGCGGCTACCAAGCTTCGTCGTACGGCGGCGCACCAGCGTCTCGAGGCGGCTACAACCCACCTGGCACAGCATTTCGGTGTGTTACCGTCGTTGTCGCTCACTCTGTGCCGCCTTGACAGTCTGATCTTGCGAGCAGCGAGTCAGTGAGCATGTACAGCTGACACTCACATCGTGACTCGTGTACGTATGTGCGTATGCGCTCTACAGCGCACCGCCGTCTCAGATGGGCCGTCAAGTGCCAGCGTCGCGCATGGGCACCGCGCAACAAGGCGGCGCTGGCGAGGCGCGTCCAATGACGTCTGTCTCTGGCGCTGGGTTCTCGGTACGACTCGCAGCGCTGCGAACGAACGAGTGCGTGACCTCATTGATCGCTTGCTGCTTTGCTCACATGTTGTTGTCGTTGTGTGCGTGTTCTCTATCATCTGCGCTCGGCCGTGGCCGAACCTGCAGTCGAACCCAAAGACTTCAGGCGGTCAGCGCATGTTCGATCCACTCGGCGAGGCACGCAAAGGCGGCGCAGCGCCGGCGCTCGTCGAGAAGACCGAGAACTCGCCAAAAGAGACGGCCAAGGAGCTCGAGAAGGCCGTGAACACGCTCATTGAGCAGTCGGCCGACGCGATCCAGAAGCACCAGTACGAAGAAGCGTTGCACTTTGCAAAGGACGCCGGTCGGAAAGAGCGCGCGTTTAACAAGCACTGCGAGATGCACGCGCTTACGGACTTGCTCAACATCGACCTCACCTACGCCGTGTTCTTCAACCTCGCGAACGCCTACCACCTCAACGGCCTCTGGAAAGAGGCGATCCAGTCGTACACGCCGATCGTCAAGAACAAACAGTACGCCAATGGCGGCCGCCTCCGCGTCAACATGGGCAACATCTACTTTGAGCAGCAGCAGTACCCGACGGCGATCCGCATGTACCGCATGGCGCTCGACCAGATCCCCAACACGAGCAAGGAGATCCGGTACAAGATCAAGCGCAACATTGGCGCGGCGCAGATCAAGCTCGGGCACTACCAGGACGCCGCGGCGACGTTTGAAGACATCATGGAGGGCAACGCGGACTTCCAGTCGGGCTTCAACCTCATCATCTGCTACTACGCCATTGGCGAGCACGAGAAGATGCGCCGGGGGTTCACGAGCCTCATCAGTATCCCCATGGAGGGCTTGTCGGAAGAGGAGGAGGACGAAGAGGCGGCACTCGCGCGCGAGTCCAAGAGCGGCGACGACAGCGACGACAATCGCCACACGTCGTCGAAAGAGCACCTCCACACGCTCAAAGCCGACGGCCTGAAGGCCGAGATCCGCGCGCGACGGAAGAAAGCGATGGAGTTCATCCTCATCGCCGCGAAGCTCTGCGCGCCGGCGCTCGACAAGAAAGACTGGCTTGCGGGCTACACATGGGTCATCGATGCGCTCAAGCAAGAGAGCCACGAGCACCTCGCGAGCGAGATGGAGATCTGCAAGGCGCACTGCTTCCTCAAGCAGAAGGACTTTGAGCGCGCGATCGAAGTGCTCAAGTCGTTTGAGAAGAAAGACCAGGCGCACAAGGCCATGGCCGCGACGAACTTGAGCTACCTCTACTTCATCGAAGGCGACACGAACCAAGCGGACAAGTACGCGTCCATGGCCGTGCGCCACCAGCGCTACAACGCCAAGGCGCTCGTGAACAAAGGCAACTGCCTGTACGTCAAGAACGAGTGCGAGCGCGCGAAGGAGCTGTTCCTCGAAGCCATTGGCGTCGAAGCCGACTGCATTGAAGCGATCTACAACCTCGGGCTCGTGAACATCAAGATGGGCGTGCTCCACGAAGCGCTGCAGGCGTTCGAAAAGCTCCATAGCATCGTCCCGACGAACGTCGAAGTGCTGTACCAGATCGCGAGTCTCCACGACATGATGGGGAACTACCGCAGCGCGGCCAAGTGGTTCAACATCCTCATCTCGTGCTTCGGCGGCAGCAGCGACAAGCCCGAGAAGAACGGCAAGCACCAGCACCCATCCAAGAACGTCGCGGACCCGGGCGTCTTTGCGCGCCTCGGGCAGATCTTCAACAAGGACGACGACGAGACGCAGGCGTTCCACTACCACGTCGAGTCGTACCGGTACTTCCCGATCAACCTCGACGTCATCTCGTGGCTCGGCGTCTGGTACGTCAAGAGCGAGCTGTACGAGAAGGCGATCCAGTACTTTGAGCGCGCGAGTCAGATCCAGCCGACGGAGGTCAAGTGGCGCCTCATGGTCACGAGCTGCTACCGGCGCATGGGCGCGTACCAGCGCGCGATGGTGCTCTACGAGCAGATCCACCAGGACTACCCTGAGAACCTCGAGTGCCTCCGGTACCTGGTCGCGATCTGCAAAGACCTCGGCCAGCGCTGCGACGGCTTCCAAGCCAAGCTCGCAAAGCTCGAGCGCGAGAGCGCCGCGACGCTCAAGATGCAGCAGCAGTCGCAAGTGCAGCAGCAGGCGTCGCACCAGCAGCAGAGCATGAGCGCGAGCCAGTCGAGCCGCAGCGTCGGGTCTGCTCGCTCTGATGACGGCAGCGACGACCGCAGCTACGCGTCGCACCAGCAGCAGCAGTACTATCAACAGCAGCAGCAGCAGTACCAGCGGAGTAGCGACTCGGGCACAGGCTACGCGAGTGAGGCCCAGCACGCGCGCCAGTCGCACCGAGACGACGACGACGACGAGATCCCGAGCGAGCACGTCGCGCCGCCGCGCGCAATGTCGTACGAGCGGCCGATGGCGCAACCTGCTGCGACGCGGAGCTACCCACCGCAGCAGCAGCACGCCGCGCCGCAGAAGACGGCGCGCGGCAAGCACGAAGGTACAGGTGCTCGGCCAGTCTGCCACGCGCCAGGGTGCCAGACTGAGTTGGCGTGGGGGCTCACGTTGTCTTGTACTTGTGGTGCCGACCGCAGAGACCGATGACTGGGGCGACGCGGACGTGGGGAACCTCCTGGGCGACTGACCGACGCGAGAGCGAGCGTGTGTAGAAGAGAGAGCGTCATCGTACTACAAGGACCAATACACGGATCTCTTGCTCTGTTGCGCCTTACGATGAGCTGCTCGTCATGCAAAGTGCACGAGCAGCACGATCGCCAGGAGCCCGAGCGTCGGGAGCCACGACTTGAGGAAGCCCGCAGTGTCGACGTAGCGGCCGCACGCGAACATCCAAAAGCAGAGCATGACCATGTTCCAGCGCTTGATGCCGGCGTACTGGACGTTCTCGAGGCACACGGCGACGTGCGAGTGGCAGTTGTCGCAGCTAGAGGGCGTCACGTACAAGTGAGCGATCGTCTACTGCTACTACAGCTCAGTACCAGCTGCATGCGATACGATAGGACGCACCAGAGATTGTGCATGCGCGTCTCGTAGACAGCGCAGCCTTTTGCGATCGCGTCGTCCCACTTGGTCGCGTCGTCACGCGCGACGCGGCACTGGAGGTAGCGCGTCGGGATGCCGAACGCAAAGCTGTCGCGGCCGATCGTGTACGGACCTGCAAAGTCGTAGATCACGCTGTCGAGAGCGCACGCGCGAGCACTCGAGTGTGAGCGTCGATCGCACAGTCAACAACGGCGCTAGACGCACACTAGCGACGGCGACGCACCCGTCGGACGTCGCGATGCCCAAGTGGCCGATGAACGGCAGGAGCCACGTGAGCACTGGAATCGGCGACCACACAATACAGAACGGGAAGCGATTGCGCGCTGCGTCGACCGCCGGTGGCGCTGTGCGTGCTGCGAGCAGCTCCGCAGCGTCTGCGTCGTCGCCACTGCGCATGTCGAGCACCATCTTGTCGTCGTCATCGGCCATGATCGATCGCTTGCTTGGTCTCTTCTCTGACCAATCTGACTCGCAAATGCATCACGAACGTGGTCAAAATCGGATGCTCATATTAATTGCAATAGTGACGTAACTAAGGGATACGTGCTGCACCGAAGTGTCCTAGCTCCAGACACTCGCTCCGTCCATCTCGTCGTTCAGCGCTCCTGCTCTCGCTTCACAGGAGCGCCGTTGCTTCGCGCGATTCGCCATCACGCACTCACATCCAAAGACTCGTTCAGAAGGTTCTTAGACCGACGCGCGGTTCGGCTGGCGAGTAGAACGCTTCGGGAGCGTCATCGTCCGGTCCTCCGCGTCGAACGCCGCAGCGTTGTAGCTGTCGGCCGTGTAGCGTTCCTTTTGCTGCTGGAGCACGTCCATCGCAGGAAAGCTGTCGCTTGGCGCGTCGCCGCCGGCGCTCTGGACGATCTCGAGCTTCTCTTCGACGGCCATGGCGCCGTCGCCGCTCAAGCCGAACTCGAACGACCGGAGGTTCGCCTCCGTGAGCGCGAACGGCTCTTCGTGGATCGTCTGCTGGTACTGACTCGGTCGACCGCCGATGCTGCTCTGCGTGAACGTCGACGACATCGCAGTGTTGCGGAAGTAGCTCGGTGGCGGCGGTGGCTGCGCGTCGCCGTAGTGCGGTTTCACGAGCTGCTCGTGGCCTTCGTACTGCTGCAGTCCGTCCATGAGCTGCGACGGCGGCGGCGCCTGGTGGACGACGTACTGCGCGTTCTCGTACTGACTCTCCGACATGGACGAGGCTGAGCGCGCGACGCTCGCGCTCTGCTGGTGCGTGAGCACCGAGACTGGCAAGTTGGTCACTTCGGTCACGCACAAGAGGCAGAACTCCTCAGTCATGATGCGCTTGGCGTGCCAGTCGAACTTGCAGATCGGCCGCCGCGACGCGCAGCTCTTGCAGATGCGCTGGCGACACCCGGCGCACGGCCGGAGCTTGTCAAAGAACCCAGGGCGTTGGTGGCAGTTGTCGCACGAGCCACTCGCGCTCACGGTCCCGGACGTCGCGCGCATCATGAGCTGCGTGAGCTTCTTCGCCTCTGCGGCCTGCGGCGTGCGGACGACGTTCATCCAGATGCCGGCGACGCCGTAGTCGGCGAGGCGCTGCGCCATGAGGCCATTGGCGTAGAACTCGCCCCAGAGGAAGCACTCGACGACGTTGTTGCGCCGGCGGTAGAGGTAGCACGACGCCGTGTACGCGCGGCGGATGTTCTTGATGCAGTCGGCTGGCCACTCGGGCCGGTTGATCGACTGCAAGACGTGGTACGCGATCTCGTTCCCGTTTGCGTCGGCGGTCACGCCCATGCGCTCGTACGTGAGCAGGTCGCGGGACTTGACGATCGAGCCGCCGAACGGCGTCTTCGCGGCGAACCACTTGATGCCGGCGAAGCGGTACGGCGCTTCCGGCGCGCGGCTTTCGCAGACGTGGAACACGCCGCCGTCGAGGAACTTGTACTTGATGAGCGCCTTCACGGCGCGGAGCTCGTCGGTCGTGTCGCAGTAGAGACCGTCCATGACCTCGTCGACCGTGCCGGGAATGAGACCCGTGCCCATCATGAGCGTCACGCGCGGGTTCCCAATGCCCTGGAGGTTCCGGTACACGCTCATTTGCTTGCGCTTGCGCACGAGCGCCCAGTTGTCTTTGTTCACTTGGCCGTTGAAGCTCTCGTACTCTTTGAGCGTGCGCTCGAGCACGCGGCTCACGGTCACGTCGTAGTGGATCTGCTCCTCTTTCGTGAGGTGGATCGTCGGGAAGAGCTGCGTTGTCGCACGCCAGGACGACGGCCGACCGCCCGTGTGCGCGTGTGAGGCGGACGCAGTGTCGTGTCCTGCTGCGCCATCGGCGCCGATGAACGAGCTGTGGCTGCGGCTCATGCTCGTGTTAGTGTTGCTGTGCTGGTGCTGCTGGTGGTGGTGTCACGTCTTAACGTGCGCCTTGCGGTGGGTCTGTCGTGCGCGCTACTGCTACCGCTGCTGCTGCGACTTGCTTGCTTGCGAGGACGGGCGGGCCGTGCGCGTTCCGAAATGGCGCGCGCACTCGTCGAAGAGACTGAAGCGCGGCGCGACGAACGCGTGACCGAGGCAGTCAGTCAGCACCAGGCGAGGTCCACGAGACATCGACGACGACTTAACCCACACGAAGCCACACACAAAACACACTCGAGGTTTGTATGCCGCACATCAAATCAAAGCGTGACTAATGACCGAGACCCAAAATATTTTGTAACCCAAACTATGCTAATTTGGGCTTTGATGCGCAATCATATGTAACAGTGATGTGGGCCACATACTGCCACACATTTTGTGATTGAATGCAGTGATCAAAATGGTTCATGGATCTCACGCTTTCTAACTGTCAACGTTGCACTGTTGTGTACCATAAGAGACCTAGACATCTCGTCCACGAACATCGCAGTGGTTTGCATGAACTATGCATGCATTTTCTTTTGTTTGTTCTTCACAATCTCACTCTATTGGTATATATGGAAGCGTTAAAATATACATTCATACAATGTTATACTCATTTAAAAGTCTAACATTGTGAGTCTCTGAACAGTGCGCGCCAAAATGTTACGGACAGTGCGGAAAATTCATGGAAATCATTTTTCTCTTTCAAAAATGTGTTTGCGAGCGCGATTTTCTGCTCGCTGACCGTACCAAACGAGAGCATTCTTGTGGTGAAATTTGGGCTCGGTTTGGTCAAGTGAAGCCGCAGGACGACCACAAGAACGTTCAGAGCCTATTCTAGGGCGCGACAAAAAGCAACGGACAGAAGCAAAGCAGGCGCTTGTGGGGGCAACCACGTGCGTTGTTGATGTATTCGACTGTGCAGTGACTAGCTGTAGCTCGCAAGACGTCTAGTAGCCAATCTTGGCGCCCTTTCTTCGCACAACAGCGATGCAGCGAGCTGTCATCGAGCCAGCCAACTTCGCTAGGAGCTCGACCGAGACGTCATCCCGCGCGGCGAGGATCGCGTCCTTGAGCTCGCCGACGCTGGTGTATTGACGTCCGTGCTTGTACACGAGTCTCGCCATCACGCCCCACACGTTCTCGATTGGGTTGAAGTCCGGAGAAAGCGCTGGCCAGTCCATGGTCGAGATCTCAAGCTCAGCCATGAACTCGGTTGTCGACCGCGCCCGATGGATGGACGCGTTGTCGTGTTGAAAGACGTAGTCCCCGTTGTGCACGCCGTCGCCGAGCTCCATCAGATGCGTGTCGAGTGTCTCCTGGCACGCTGCTGCGTCTTGCTTACCGCGGAGGATGGCGAGTCAAGTCTTGCCCTTGGACGACATGGCACCCCACACCATCACTGACCCTCCGCCTGAATGGCGGCTCCACGCGACCTTCTTGTCCTTGCGCAAGTCGTGCCAGTAGTAGCGGCAGCCGTCTGGGCCGTCGAGATTGAACTTCTTTTCATCAGAGAAGATCACTCGGCTCCAGTCCGTTTGCTGGTTGAGATGGCGCTCGACCCACTGAACACGTTGCTCCTTGTGTCTTTGAGTCATGAACGGCGCCTTGTTAGCTTTAACGTACGCTAAGTGCTCACATCGCTGGAGCTCTCGCTGGACTGTTCTCGTGCTCGCGTCGATCGACAGCTCCGTGCAAAGCTCGCGAGCTCAGTAGTCGCCGGTCGCAGCGTAGCGCTTGAGTCGAGTGAGGTCGTGGGTCTTGAGCTTGCGTGGACGCCCCGGGCTCTTCTTGGTGCCGTACGTGTCTGGACTCTTCAGAAACGCGTGGACGATGCTCTTGCCCGTCGATAGCCTTCGCGATGTCGCGGATGGACATCTTGACGCTCGCGTACGCCAGAACTTGACCCTGCTCGAGCTCGGACAGACCAGCTCCTCGCGCCATCATTCTGTTGCCCCCAATGCGAAAATGTCACTGCCAAGATCTTGGTACACAAGCGTCCTAGTGTGGTTCACGATTGCATGCGCTGTTACTAGCTGGTTGCCCCCACAAGCGTCTGCTTTGCCTCTGTCCGTTGCTTTTTGTCGCGCCCTAGAATAGGCTCTGAACGTTCTTGTGGTCGTCCTGCGGCTTCACTTGACCAAACCGAGCCCAAATTTCACCACAAGAATGCTCTCGTTTGGTACGGTCAGCGAGCAGAAAATCGCGCTCGCAAACACATTTTTGAAAGAGAAAAATGATTTCCATGAATTTTCCGCACTGTCCGTAACATTTTGGCGCGCACTGTATATAGCAGACCTGTTGTTGTACGTATGTTGTACAAAAACTAAAAGTATGCACATAATTCGTCCCTGTATAATATATACAAACCATCGTATTGGGTTTTCAAGTTATTTGGATAAAAACTATACACTCATACGATATATATAGGAGCAAGGCATGAGTATCAATAGACGCTTTGTGTGAAAGAACGATGAAAAATGCGTGATTGATCAGTGCGTTTAGGATTGGAACGTGTTTGTGTGCGAAGAGCTGGAGTACTCACTTGTTTTTAGTATGGACAATTTTGTGATACTTTTGTGTACATTCTTACATTTTGTGATACTTTTGAATGACGAGCTGTACTTAAATGATAGTTTTGAATGAGAATAAGGGTCACCTCAGTTAATTCACTACCATTACCTCAAGTTTTCAGAAATGAATTTTTCAAACAGCGAAAAGAAGTACTCGACTATGAATTTGATCGTCAAACAAAAACAAACAGAAAGCCAGGGTCATATCTCGACAACGACTAAATTGTTGAAGGCAAGCAATGGCTCAAAGTAAAGCTATTACACAACAGTTTAGTGTCATAGCAAAAACACCGTTATGATATTTTTGTATAAAATGTTCTCATATATAACACTTTATAATACATACACATGGCATACACGATTCTATGAAATATACCAATATTGTGAAGTCATTAACAATACACAGATGTTTCCAGACTATTCAATTGTAGTATATCAACATTAAACCACATGGCTGTGAACGTCACAGCCATGTGGTTTATCGTTCGTTATCAATGCAAAATATCAATCCATTACATTTTTGTATATGATCCGAAAAGGGTCTTCCAACGTCGATGAGCCGCACCAGGAGTCTTTTCAGCGAAGACAATGCGTTTCCAATTCTCTCCGTGCTTTCGCACGTCTTGGAGTAACACAAAGCCGTCCTCGATGGTCCAAGTGGTAGGATAACGTCGCTTGAGTCGCGTTTGACGCTTGAGTGATCTGTGCGCTTTGTACCACTAAACGTGACAATGTAGTATGTCTTCACGATAGAGTCGAGCACAAAGCTGTGCTTAGATTGAAGGGATCTTCCGGCACCATCGATCGTCAGGATCTCGTAGTTCTCTTATGTGTCTTCTTGAGTGAGGTTCAGCCAAGCTAGGGTTTGTTGTATTAGTGACTCGAACGCTAGGTTTGTTGGGATCGCAGGGCAGGGCAGCGCAAAGTTATCCGTTCAGTAGAACGCTAGTCGATAATAGCAATTTTCCAGTGGTATATGGCCGTCGCCTGCGGCGCGTAGATCCAGACACGTGAGTCAAGAGCTGTTCTTTCCAAATGCGAGAATGAGAGCGTCGAGCGATCAGTGACTACGATCACTGCCGCTCGTTCGATGATCTTGTACACAAGCACACTAGCCTAGCACAAGAGACACAGTGTGTCAAACCCTTGGGCTAGCAAGCAAAGCCATACGCGCCCTGTGTGTACCTCTAGAACTGGCAACATTTATATGTGATGATCAGAAAGTCTGTTGTCCTGGAGAGGTACCCGCTGATGGGGTCAAATGTGCCTTCCACTGGGATAAATACGTCCTCGATGTGCGGGTCCTTGTGTAATGGGACCTCAGACGACCGAACTGCAGAGCAGTTGGACAACACTGAGTCCCAATACGGGGTCTTGAGGAAGCTTGGGCTCCAGCGCGAAGGGACTCACACGAAGTGAGCCGATCGCTTGTGCGTGGAGGGGGTCTTGGTGCCGAGAGGACGGCCGGAGAGAGGAGAGGAAGGCGACTTGAGTGGTAGAAGGTAAATTCGCAACTGACTTAAAATGCACTGGTGGTTCCTGCTGCGAGCTGCCGCTGTCGGCAGTCGCTCTGTTCTGCTTTCCTAAATCACCTCAAGGGCGCCTAGAGGTTTTATGAGTAAAACCTCACTCCTGCTGATATCAACCTACTTTGCCTAATATAAAACCTTGGGTACAATCGAGGTTCAACCCACAGACCTTGAACTTGAAGTCCGGTGAGAAAATTCCTTGATCCGTGATTGGCTCACGCCTCTCACTCAAACATCAGTGTCGCGTCGCCACGCGTCACCGATCCAGTTCCCCAAGTGCAGGAACCATCATTCTGCAATGGATTACTCCCAGAGGTGATTACACCCACTGGTCCATGCGAGAATGCCCATGACGTCATACCATGACATCATCATGTGGGAATGTTGGTATCCACCAACTTCCCTGAGGCTACAGGGTGGTGTGGTCCACACAACCGTACCCCATGTAACGGCCAGGGTAGGCCCGTTACACCTTGAGCTCGGCTTGAGTCTGAGACGCTGGTTGTTGCTGTGGTATTCGTTGTTGTTGCTGCGGGCACTTGCTGACGCGCCTTCGTACTAATTGCTGTAGTGGTTAGGCGAGTTGGAGCGTGCGCACCAAGCAGCGGACCGATGGTCGGCAAAACAAATTAGATCGTGATTTATTTGTCAATAAAATCTCATGCATTTACCAGATATGCAAAGCTATTGACATATATGTTGTTATTCAGCGGCGAAATACAATGACTAATGGGAAAAGCCCGCACTGAAAGGCTTTCACACTGTAAATAGTGCATGGCTTTTGGCAGTAGTTTTATTCAGTTGCTAAAATACTATACCAGATGAGAAATGCACGTATTTAGCGGAAATCTTTTGGCGCGGTCATACATTTACGCTGAAAACTTATTGACCGTGCCAGGAGATACTCAAATAGACCAAGTACACAAACGGTGTGTTTTACTGCGCAAGATGCCATTTTTGTATGAAATAGCAAGATTGTCTAGTAATGATATTGATCGTCTGTATGAAAACAGACACTCAATATCTTTACTAAACAATCTTGCTATTGTATAGTCAGAACGAAGGATACTAATATTACAAAGCGATTATATCTATACATTCCAAATTCTGTATAATGTCCCAAATACATAAAATACCACTAATGCTCACAATTTTTTGTATCACTTAAATTTCAAAATTACCGTTTCTAAACAACGCACTACCAGCTTCAATACGAAAATGGGAGTCCAGATCCATGGAATATACATTGGCGATACACAAATATTTCATTCATTCAAAGTTGAAAGGGTTAGACCCTAGACAAGTCAAATAGCAGTTGCCTGTTAAAGAGCAAAACGACAATATATACACATATTTGTGTCAATGCCGTGCAAATTGTTGTGTTAATCGTACTACTGTATCATGGTTCTATGTCATTGCATTATGTTCCTGTTCCACTATAACCCTAATTCTTGACATTGTACAATAGTGTATCGTACAATACTGTAAATGAATACCACTCATATAGTTCACGATGTATCAACAACCATACTTCTGATTGCACAATTATACTCTCGATCCTTAGATGTATTGGCGATTGACACGATTCAAGCTCAGGATCGCATAGGTCGGTTGTACCAAGATATCAAGACTCGGCTGGCCTGACTGGCCCGGCTTGTTCGAGTGGCTTGGCCTGCTAAATTGGTTTGGCTCAAATGGTTTGGTTGGCAGGCTTAACAAAGGGGTTGAGCTCGCCGAACCGGCCCGAAACAAGCTCGGATGCTCTCAACTAGGCACATGCTAAAAGTAATGCTGAGTTTTTACAAGATTTGTCCTGGCAGTGCCATGCAGCAGTCTTGTCAACATTATGTAGTCTAAACTTCTTGATATTATTGTATTCAAATATATGGTCGCTACGCTTTGTTCGCAATATATTTGTAGACAATAACATCTAGCGCTTACAAACCGATCATCAACTTAGCATCGAGGAGCAGTCGGACGACCGACTGCAGCAGCACCACCGCCACTACTACTCACAGTAGAACGCACAGCAGCAGCATGCAGTGCCCGCGCAAGACGTCAGTACGCGCGTACCTCGATGTACAACGCACGTTGTTCTAGATCTACATTGTCACCGGCACACAAGCGCAAGTGTATTGTACTAAACAGTTCTGGCCGATTCCCTCTCGACCAGCGTGTGTGTTGCTGCCTTCCTAACTCTACGTTGCTGTCGAAGAAGATCGCAATTCCTTCCTGCGATCCATCCTGCTCGCTGAGGCTCTTAGACCCACAGCGGTCGCAGCGGCGGCGTCTCGCTGAACTCGTCCAAGAGGTCGATCGTGAGTCGCTCAGGTCTTTGCGTTGGCGGCGAGCAAGACGCCTTTGCAGCACGACGGCGCGCAGACGACCCCGAGCGGTCCCTCGACTTGCTTCCAAAGCTGCTGCTACTGCTCAACGTTGGAGCCCTTCCCATCGGGTCCGAGAACAGACTCTCGCGCCGCGTCGCCAAGACTGGGGGCGAGATCACTTTGCTGATGCAGAACTTGCAAAAGCGCTCCGCGAATGGTTTGCCGGTGCGCTTGTCGATCTGGAAGATCTGCCGATTGCTCGAGCATGAGCGGCACACGTTCTGGTAGGACATACGCACAGCGAGCGATAGGAAGAGAGATAGAGAGCGTGTGAGACTCCGAGCTTGCCGACAACAGACACTACCGCACACACGCACACGCGCTCGCTCCAGAAGTCGTACCTCGCCGCATCCGACGCAAGTGTAGTGGCTCTGGTAGAACGATGGTCCTTTGCCACAGACATGGCACGTGCTATGGAGGTTGCAAAGCGTGTCAAGGGCATCGACGGCGTGAGTCGCAACGTCACACTGAAGGCGGCCACTCAACAACAACACCAAGCAAGACTCACTTGTCGGACCACGACCGCCCTTCAGCCGTCACGATCAGCTTGGAGCACTTCTTCGCCTCGGCAGACTCGACGCTCCGCACGACGTTCAACCACGCGCCTGCGATAACGTACTCGGCGACGCGCTGGCGACGCGAGATCGAGCCAATGTCGTAGGCTTGTCCCCAGAGGAAGCACTGGACGCGGTTGTTCGGGTGACGCCGATAGAGGTAGCACGTGGTCGTGCGCTCTCGCTTGACGCCTTTCACCGAGTTCGCGGGCCACTCGGGGCGGTCGATGGACTGCAAGACGTGGTACGCGAGCTCGTTCCCGTTCTCGTCCTGCGTTGTACCCATGCGCTCGTACGTGAGCAAGTCACGGTGTTGCACGATGCCCCACGGCGCCTTGGCAGCGAACCACTTGACGCCTGCAAAGTCGAACGGCGCCTCGGGTGACCGCGTCTTCGTCACGTTCAGCACGGCACCGTCGAGGTACTTGTACTTGAGGAACGTCTTCACGGCTCGGAGATCCGAGGTCGTGTCGCAGTAGACGCCGTCCATGACGTCTTCGAGTGAGCCGGGAATGACGCCAGTGCCGACCATGAGCGTCGCGCGCGGGTCGTCGTTCGGCTCGAGGCTCCGGTATACGCGCATCTGCTTGCGCTGGCGCACGAGCGCCCACTCGCTCGTGTCGATGTATCCGTGAAAGTTGGAGAACTCGGACACAGCTTCGTCGAGCACGCGCGCGACAGACTCGTCGTACCACTCGAGCTCTTCGCGCGTGAGGTGGATCTGCGGCGCGTACCCGCTGTTGCTGGCGGCACCGCGCACCATCGCGTCTCTTGCCTCGCTCGCACCTGCCGTCGAGGCGTCTGTCAACGAAGCCAAATTCACTTGTGCGAGGGCCGCGAGCACGCGCTCGCGTTCGTTCTCGCTCATGTTCCCATTCGCTGGTGCTAACAGTCTTCACACAGCAGCAGAGCACACGAAAATTGCGCTCGCGTCACTCTCTCTGGAGCTCTCGCGCCAGCGCTTCAGCCAACACACGCGCTGGCGCTGACTGAATCTGTCTGAGCGGATCCTCGCGCGCTGCCCAGACGAGCGCGCCGCAAAGCACGTCCCACGCGCTCGCCCGACGCGTCTTCATTCATTCACGGCGACTCACTGCACGGCATCTGGTGTGCTTGCGAGCAAAGGAGCAAAGGAACGAAGGGGCAAAGGAGCGAGGTTAGTGCCGTCTGGATCGCACAACATGCAAGGACGCACAGACATGTGCAGGAACCTCGAGCGTCCGAGTCCACTTGGCAGACCGACACCACGACACCACGTTCGCTCGCTTGCTCGACCAGTGGGAAGATTAGCATATGGCCGCAAGTGTACAGCGTTCTCGCTCACGACGACGACCAAGGTGACAGCGATGCCATACCTTCACTCCTTCATACGTTTGGAAGAAGAACAGCGGCGCTATCGCAAGCAAGTGCTGCCGCGCACGCATGTCCGTCCGTCCGATCGCGCTCGCTCTCTTGCCTCGCTGCTCCTGCTCCTGCGCTGCTGCTACAGTTGGTAGAACACGTAAGCACACATGCTAGTACACGCGTTCGCGTTGTACGCATGTCGGCATTGCAGCAGCAGCTTTGCATAGAGACGCGATCGCGTGCGTGCGCGAGTCTGGCCATCGCGTGGTCGTCGCCAGTCTCCTGTCACAGGCGCGATGATATGCAAGAAGCGGTCGATTGGTGTGCATGCTCGCTCAGACCAAGTGCAAGCAGGTAAAGTGGGTGGTGGTGATCGCAACTGTACAAGCTCGGCGAGGTGCAAGTGGATGTTCTCGGTTGGCGGCCTGTCATCGCTACCGCCAGCGATCGTCGGTCTCTACGTCGCTACCGCCAAACTCGCTGTCATCGCTGTCACTGAGCCTGTCGTCGTCGTCGTCGTCGTCCGACGACGACACGAGGTACGCGTGCATGTCAGCGAGGTCGATGAACTTGACCGGACGCGTCTCGTGCTGCTCGTCCAGCGCGCTGTCGCTCTGCGCATGCACGGCCACGCTCTTCGTGATCGTCTGCAAGTTCTTGGCAAAGTTGAACGCAACGCCACCACTCGGGTTTGCCTCTGCCAGCTGCTGATCTTGCTGCTGCTGCTGTTGCTGGTCTGGGATGCCTGTCAGCGCCGTGTTGCGCAGCCGCGGACGTACGAGCACTTTGCTCGTGCACAGCTTGCAGAAGCGCTCGAGCACAGGCTTGCCAGAGCGCGGATCCAGCTCAAAGACAGCGTGCATCTGCGAGCACGACTTGCATGCGCTCTGCAGACAGCCTGAGCATGTTGCCAGGCTCTCAAACACGCCAGGGCTCTTGCAACACACGACGCACGAGTTGATCGACGACCACGTCCGCGTCTTTGCTGTCGCCATGAGCTTCGAGTACTTCTTCGCCTCGGCGCACTCGACGCTGCGCACGACGCTCAGCAGCGCACCGGCGACGACGCGCTCGGCGATCCACTTGGACGCCGAGCCAATGTCGTAGACCTCGGCCCAGACGAAGCACTGTACGCGGCTGTTGCAGCGGCGGTAGAGGTAGCACGTCGCGGTCTGCGCGCGCTTGATGCCCTTGATGGCGTCGACGATCCAGTCCGGTCGCTCGATCGACTGCAGCACGTGGAACGCGAGCTCGTTGCCGTGCGCGTCCATGGTCGTGCCCATGCGCTCGTACGTGAGGATGTCGCGGTGCTTGACCATTCCCCACGCCGCGCGCGCGGCCGACCAGCGGATGCCGGCGAAGCGGAATGGCGCCTCGGGGACGCGCTTCTCGCTCACGTTCAGCACGGCACCGTCGATGAACTTCTTGGTCGAGAACGTCTTCATGGCGCGAAAGTCCTCCGTGTTGTCGGCGTACAGGCCGTCCATGACGTCTTCGAGCGACCCGGGGATGAGACCCGTGCCGACCATGAGCGTCACGCGCGGGTCGTTGGATCCGCGAAGACTCTGGTATAGCCGCATCTTGCGCTTCTTGTGCACGAAGCGCCACTCCTCCGTGTCCACGAGGCCGTGGAAGCTCGAGTACTCGGCGACGGCTTTGCGCAGGAGGCGCGACGCAATGGCGTCGTACTCGGTCTGCTGATCGTGCGAGACGCGGATATTTGGGACGCACGCCACGCCTGCAGTCATCGTCGCTCGTGCGTCTGGTGATCTTGGATCTTGTGCGTGTCAGGTGAGCTGGATGTGAGCGCGGCGCAATGAATCAAAGTGTGTGAGACGGCGGCGACCGCAGTTCTGGTGGTGGTCTGAGTGATCGCTCGCTCGCTTCGGAGCTGCGGTCGATCGCGCTGCTAAGAGGAAGACGACAACACTCGTGTGCGTGCGCGCGTGCGCGCGTCATGGTCAGGCAGGTGCACGCCTCGCGTTGCGAACACGGCGATGCGCACGATTCAGATTCGCGATGACTTGCTCGGTCGCGACAACGCCATTCGCAGATTCGTGGCGTTCACGTCGCGTCGAGCGATGACCGCGCGAGCGTCGACGCCTCATTGGATACGTGTGCGCTCGTCTGTCGCTCTCGGGGAGCGTCTCGAGCAAGAGCCCAGCGAGCACTACGAGACGCACACACAAGACGCTCGAGAGACGCTGGCGAGCGTCTCCGGCGGCGATGCCGACGACGGCGTTGGCGCTGAGGTATACAAGTGTATCGCTGCTCCAGCATGTGGATAGCCACCTTCTTCCTCGTGTTGCGTGCGCGCCGCCTCCGGAGCCGATAACGCATGCGTCTTGCGCTCGATGATCAAGAGCTAGCGGATCAGAGGATCGAAGGATCGGAGGAGCGATGACTCAAAGCACACTGATCACTACACGTGTACGCTGTGTATGTATGCGCAAGTCGAGGTGCCACCCTCAAAGCAGCGAACACGTCAGGACGAGCGCAGCTCCTCTCCGACCTCAGCGCCAAGCAGCACCAGCAGCAGCGGTTCGCGCACGCGGATTCGCTACTGCAGCGATGACGCTCTCTCGAGACTGAGCTCAGAGAACCCAAGTCTTCCAAGGCAGCAACGCGTGACTCCTTCACATCGCGCGACGCCATTTGCGCACGAGTGCGTGACCTCGCGCGATGCACACCGGCGATTGGGCACGCGCGTGTACCCAAGTCGCGCAAGCAGACTGAAGACTGAAGGAGCCTCATTCGCGATGACTCGCGTACACTCGTGCTCGCGCTGTCTCGAGGCGCCGTTCGTTGCTGTTGCTGCTGTATCTGTGAACAGCCTCACCACCAGCACGCGCACGAGCGATACGTACGAGCACAGCACCAGCGTGGTTGACATGGAGAAGACGAAAGAGAAGACACAGTGTTAAATAGGTGGATGCTCGCTGCTCTACGATCGCTCGCTATCCTATACGAAGCCGTAGATGGCATCGTCATCGTCCTCTTCGTCCGAGGATGACAGACTGTAGTCCATGAGCGGGTGCTTGATGTGCCGCGACTGCGCGAGGAAGCGGCTCTGCTGCGGCGCAGACCGCGCTTTCTCGCCCCGCGCCTTGTTCACTACCAGTGGTGATCGGCGCGCTCCCGGGTCCGAGTGAAGGCTCCGGCGCGTCTTGGGCGAGTGCGACACGAGGATCGGCGACGACACGATCTTGCTGATGCAGATCTTGCAGAAGCGCTCGGCCATGGGCTTGCCGGAGCGCGGGTCGACTTCAAACACCGGGCGGTGCTGCGAGCACGTCTTGCACACGCGCTCGACGCATCCGCCACAGGTGCGGAGGTGGTCAAACACACCCGGCGCTTTGTAGCACACGTGGCACGTCTTGCTCGCAGAGAACGACTTGGTGCGCGAGTCGCTCATCAGCTTGGAGCACTTCTTCGCCTCGGCGCACTCGACGCTGCGCACGACGCTCAGCAGCGCACCGGCGACGACGCGCTCGGCGATCCACTTGGACGCCGAGCCAATGTCGTAGACCTCGGCCCAGACGAAGCACTGTACGCGGCTGTTGCAGCGGCGGTAGAGGTAGCACGTCGCGGTCTGCGCGCGCTTGATGCCCTTGATGGCGTCGACGATCCAGTCCGGTCGCTCGATCGACTGCAGCACGTGGAACGCGAGCTCGTTGCCGTGCGCGTCCATGGTCGTGCCCATGCGCTCGTACGTGAGGATGTCGCGGTGCTTGACCATTCCCCACGCCGCGCGCGCGGCCGACCAGCGGATGCCGGCGAAGCGGAATGGCGCCTCGGGGACGCGCTTCTCGCTCACGTTCAGCACGGCACCGTCGATGAACTTCTTGGTCGAGAACGTCTTCATGGCGCGAAAGTCCTCCGTGTTGTCGGCGTACAGGCCGTCCATGACGTCTTCGAGCGACCCGGGGATGAGACCCGTGCCGACCATGAGCGTCACGCGCGGGTCGTTGGATCCGCGAAGACTCTGGTATAGCCGCATCTTGCGCTTCTTGTGCACGAAGCGCCACTCCTCCGTGTCCACGAGGCCGTGGAAGCTCGAGTACTCGGCGACGGCTTTGCGCAGGAGGCGCGACGCAATGGCGTCGTACTCGGTCTGCTGGTCGTGCGAGACGCGGATGCTTGGGAGGCACGGCGACGCAGCCATGGTTGTGCAGACAGACAGACAGCGGACTTGTCGGGCTCGAGGCAAAAGGAACAATGAGAGGCGCGCTGCCGGAGCTCGAGCGAACGAGCGCGAGTGCGTGAGCGTGAACGAATGGACAGATCGCCACGCGCACGCGCACGTGGTGAGCTGGCCCGAGACGAGATTCATAAAAATGCTTGCGCGGTGCGTCCAGCGCGGCACCTGCGACGACTTGCCCTACCGTCCCACGCAGCGGCTCCAGCGTCTTGACACCGCGGCGTCGTGAGCGAGCATGAGTCAGTGCAGCAGCGCCAGCGTGGCGAGCGAATCCACTGCTGGCATGCAGCAGATGTCGCGGCAGCACCAGCGCCTCTGGGTCATCGAGCGGCTTCAGCGTCGCAGCATTCGAGTCGATCCAGCGCTACACTCGTGTGTGTGCGTCTCAGAGAGAGCTGCTACAAGTACCGACCCTCTCGCAACAGGGATCATGAAGCAGGGCTCATGGAGCAGCACGGAAGCAGGAAGCGAGCGAGCTTCATGTGCTGAACATCAGTCGTGCCTCTTCACCAGTCAAAGCAAGCGTGTGTGATGTGTATTACGCAGGTGATCAAGGAAGATTAGCAGGTTTATGCGCATTAAAGAAGGAAATTGCGTGGTGCACACCGCAAATCTTGAGCTTCGCGCTTGGAGCTTGGAGCTTGGAGCACCACCAGTATGCGCTGCTGCAGCTCGCGCTCGTTCACACATGCGCATGCGGAGTAGGAGCGCATGCGACGCTCGAGTGAGTCAGTACACTCTCGTTCGCGCACTCACTCACTCGCGTTCCATCATGAGCAGCACTTGGGCCACGCGCGCGTGCTCACTCGAGCGTGAGCAACCAATGAGCTGAAGCCACTTGCTGCTGTTGTCTCCTCGATGATAACACACCAAAGCAAGGCACTGCTACGCTCGTTGGCAAGTCTCCGCTGCGATTCGCCCGAGACCTCTGCCTACTCAGGAAGATCAAAAACCACTCACATCGGTCCACGAGAGCGCGAGCGAGGATGCCTCGAGAGCGTGCACCACGACCACGAGCGGCATCATCGCGCAGCGATAACGCACGCAGCATGCAGCGCTCCGACGGCGGCGCGCGCTGTCCGCCGCGATGTCCGAGAATGTGCGTTGTGCTCAAGACGCTGTTCACTCGTGCAGATGCTACGCGACATCTCTTGTACGCGTGGGATGTGTGCGCTCGAGCACCAGGAGCAGCAAGAGCCGCGAGCGGACATCAAGCTCGCCGCTGATCATCAAGATGTGAGCGCGTGGCGCGGCGCGAATCCGCAGTGACTCGCGCGAGGCACGCGCCTCGTGCCCAATCCGGTCCTTTATCTGCACTGCGCTGGACGCGCAATTGGTGAATGAGCTGCTGCGCGCCAGCCAGTCACTCGATGGCGGACGCAGTCGGCTCGCTTAGTCCTGCGTGACGCACGCGCTGCTCCTTTTATCCGTCACCTCGGTGCCGCAGCACGCGCGGCAGCGAGTGAACTCAGGTCGAGTCAGGTCCCGATTTGCTCGGAGCCGCGGCGAGCGATTACGGCCAGCGAGCGAGCGCGTGCCTCGAGCGCTCGTCAAGACGAGTGAGCGAGCGCTTGGCATCCACATGAGCGCGCTCGGTTGTTCGCGAAAGATACTTTTCGTGCCGTGACGCTCGAGTAGAGAGAGTAGAGCGAGGATGAGGAGGACCCAACAAGACTGAAGGGTGGTTGGATGGCTGTGCTTGCGCTCGCTCGCTCGTGCCGTTTGACGCTTGTTTGACGCTTTGGTCCTTCGTGTCCTTCGCTGTCGAGCGAACGCAGACGAGCACACCGACGCAGGCAAGTGTCGACACCTCTGCGTCCTCGCGCCGCCGCTTCCGTCGCAAGGCCTCGCTCACATGATCCGAAGCTCAAACATCCGATCGATAGCAATACACTTGATTCACGTTGCGCTCGCTCGCTCGCTTGTTTGTTCTACTACACTGTACCAGTTCGTTCATTCACTTGTTCATCTCTATAGCGCTATAGCGCGTGAGCGGGCTCATACCTCACGCACGCCTTGCCGATGCGGTCTCTAAAACTCACTCTCGGCCCACAGCGAGTGCTGGCCGCGACGCGAGGCGCCGCGAGAGCTACCTTTCCGGCCGCTCGCGATCGAGTCGCTCAGCCGCAGTGTCCCGAGGTCAAAGTCACTGAGCGCCGCCGTGGTCCAGATCTCTTCGTCCACGAGGCTCGAGCTCTCGCTGTCGCGGATCGCGCTCCCGCCGCGGCGCGATGGGAACACCACGGACCCGAACGTCGACGTCGACCGGAACGACGCCTCGGACGACAGCACGCTCGAGTCGAAGAAGTCGTCGCAGAACGACGGCCCCGAGTCCGTCGCCGTCAAGTGCTCGATCGTGAGTGCCGAGTCTGTGAAGCCGCTCTTGTCCACTTGCTCGCTCGTCATGAACGCGCCATTCGGCTTGAACACGCTCTGCGATGCCCACGAGACCTCGGACTCGTCGTAGCCGTGCGGCGCGTTCATCGGTGGCGTGTGCGCCGACTTGGGCTTCGGAACCACTTGGCGACCCGGCGACGACGTCGAGCGCTCGCGTTTGAGACTGAGCGAGCTCCGGCGCGTTGGGTCCGAGTTGAGGCGCTGGCGAAGCTTCTCTGTGCTCGGGCTCTTGCGCACGGTGCCGACGCAGAGCTTGCAGAAGCGTCCTTCCATCGGCTTCTTCGTCTTCGAGTCGATCTTGAACACAGGCCGGAAGCACGAGCACGACTTGCACACGCTCTGGCTGCACCCGGCGCACGTGCGGTTCGTGTCGAGGAGCCCAGGGCCTTTGAAGCACACGTGGCAGACGGCCGTGGACGGCCACGTCTTTGGGATCGACGTGTCAATGAGCGCCGAGAGCTTCTTCGCCTCTGCGCACTCGGCGCTATGCACGACATTGAGCAGCGTGCCGGCGACGACCATGTCGGCGACCTTGCGCGACACGAAGCCGAGGTTCTCCACGAGCGCGTAGATGAAGCACTGGACGCGGTTGTTGTGGCGTCGGTAGAGGTAGCACGTCGAGGTCGAGAGGCGCTTGACGCCTTTCGCGGCGTCTGCTTTCCACTTGGGGTGCTCGATCGACTGCACGACGTGGAACGCGAGGGCGTTGCCATTCGCATCCATCGTCGTACCCATGCGCTCGTACGTGAGCAAGTCGCGCTTGTCCATGGTCCACGGCATCTTCGCGGCGAACCACTTGATGCCGGCGAAGCGGAACGGCGCGTCGGTCGTGCGGCGCTCGTTCACGCACAGGAGCGAGCCGTCGAGGAGGTTGACGCCGAGGAACGTCTTGACACCCAGGAGCTCGGCCGTGGTCTCGCAGTAGTTGCCGTCCATGACGTCTTCGAGCGTGCCGGGAATGAGGCCCGTGCCGACCATGAGCGTCGACGTCGGGTCGTTCGAGCCCTGGAGACTGCGGTAGATCGTCATCTGGTCGCGCCGGCGCACGGGCGACCACTCGTCCGTGTCGATGTGTCCGTTGAAGCGCGAGAACTCGGTGATGGCCGTGCGGAGCACGCTCGCGACGCTCTCGTCGTACTTGCCCTGCTCGGCTTCCGTCAAGCGGATGATCGGGTTCCAGCCGACGTTCACGCTCATGCTGCTATCTGTGTGTGTGCTATGCGTGTGCTGGTGCGTGGCGAGGATGCTTGTCTGTCAGTCAGTGCTGCTGCTGTGTGCTCGCGAGAGGAAGTTGACAAGTGGCAGCGCGCCGGCGCGGCGCCACATCTTGTAATCCAGCGCAAACGAGCACTGCGGGCGACTGCACGACGCACGCAAGGCACGCGAACCTGCGGGAGACAGGCGGCACTACGCGTCCCGGCTCTGCACGCGAGTGTCCATCCCCATTTTTTATGCCGGTACCGAGTTACGGTTTTGGCCGTGTTTTTATGTGGATGCAGCAAAAGGAACATCGTCGTTGTGTTGAGTTGATTAGGCAAAAAGACCTTGCAGTATTGTGATTGGCTCAGTGCACGTGTCCCGCAAGTGCGCTGAGTTTTGAGCAAGCACACTTTTGAGCTCTCGTGCTGCTTGTCGAGTCAACACGAAAGCAACTTGGTCTCGACGGCCGAGCTCTAGGATTGCTGGAGCCTACATCGATTCGCTCTTACAAACCCAATGTCAATCGACCTCGGACGCCCTTGGTTTGCTCAAGCCCTCACACACACAAGTCCACACACACTGCCAGCTCGCCCAGATGAGACGCGTGCGTGCGTGCCTGCCGACGTAGCAGCAGAAAGCGCACTCTCGTCGTCGTTGTGAGCCGCTTGCCCGCTGATGAAGACGACGCCAGCGACTTACGACGACGTTAGGCTGTGCCTGCGCAACGCGTGCCACTCCTTGCGTGACTGTGGCTGTCTGTCGGTCTGTCGGTCTGGGTGGCGGTGACTCGGTGCCATTGCGATAGGCGATTGGTACTCGCATCGAGTGGTTCTGGTGGCAGGCGGTGGTTCTTGCCTCGAACAACGCAGCTGGTTCATCTCGAGGGATGACTCGAGGCGCGCTTGAGTGAGCGAATAAGCGCTGATGCCGACGTTCGAGCTTGACGCGTTGCGGTGGTGTGCTTCACTATCTCGACCTTGATCTCTGCTTCGTGACAGCACGCGCTCTCGCTGCACGATTGGCACACAATGAGCACTGTATCGACACCAGCCTCACAAAAGCAGAGCTCACGTTGCCGATCTTGTCAATCACCACAGTTCGGACGTCGCGTCAAGTGGAAGTTGACCGCGCAACCAGTTGGTGATCCGTCAGAGGAGTGCTCCAGATGGACGACCTGAACAACCTGGTGCTGGAGCCTCGACGCGGCTCGCTCTGCGCTCACGAGTGTGTAGTGTTTAGACCCTTTGTCCTGTGAGAGAACCCGGACGACATACGAGCACGCCTTCCGTGCTAACTTGCGCTAGACATCCAGCGCGCACACAGTGGCGACCTGCTGTGCTCCGAGAACAGCAAGCTCGGTGCGTGCGACTCGGCCGAGCTCGATCGCGCGCTGACTCGATCGCGGCAGATGCGGCGCGCTGCTGTATTGCGGTGCGTGTCGACCGGCTCGGTGGATGCGCGGTGGTTCGATCGATCGATCGATGGTCGACTAGCGACGCGACGCGGGCGCTCGCTTTGCTCGAAAGCTTGAACGTGGACACCTCGGGCGAATGAGGTCATGCGGTGTAGCGTCGTCGCCTCCAGCGGCACCCGTTGCGACCAGCGGATGCGGTCAAGGCGAGCGAGCGCAGATAGAACGACACTCGGCAGGACTCGTCGCGTGTGCTTCACCGAGACGAGCGTCATTTGCTTCAAGGTCTGCACGAGTGTGTTGCTTGCTTGATGCACCGACTTGCTTGATATCCCGACGTCTTGTTGAGGCGACGCCACCGACCAACCATGGCCAAAGCGATTCTCTTGTCATGTCCATGTGAACGCGACACTCAACACGGCAAGTGCATTGACCACTACCACCGTCTCAATCACTGCTACTACAACAACATCCAAGACAACTACACCCACTCGCTCAATCCTGAGAGCAACGACATGCGCAGCATGCTGCTGTTGCCGCTCTCGCTACTGAGTCGAGGCGACAGGTCGGACGACCGTGGCGTTTGCACGTACAAGTCCGTGACAAAGGTCTCCCAGTCGCGAGGACGCAGCGAGCGCGCATACTGCGTGTGCTGCGACTGCCGCGTCGGGATGTGCTTGATCGACCTCGCCAAGAAGTCGTCCTCGGACGGGCACTGCGAGACGCCGAGATCAAAGTGTTCCAAGCGTCCTGTCGACCACATATCGTCGCTGCTGCGCACCGAGGTGACACTGCATCGCTGGAACGTCAAGCTGCGCGCCGAGTCAATCGAGTGGCGGCGCTGGAGCGGGAGCTGCTGGTCCGATCGCTCCTTTGAGAGCAGGACGAGCACCGAGGACCTCGAGTCGTCCAACGACGGATCCGGCATCCAGACCGTATCTGCAGTGTCGTTAGGGGCCTCAAAGCTCTCTTGATCAACCACCGGGTCGTCTTCTTCAGGGAGCTCGTCTTCGTCCGAGTCGAAGCCGCCAAACGACGAGCGCAAGCGGATCGCCGCGAGCTCTCTCACAAATAGCGAGTCCTCGTCGTCCTCGTCGTCGGTCTGGAACGACGACGTGACTGTTGTCTGCGGCGTCGCGAGCGAGGACTTGGAGTTTGCTTTTGGACGCGTGTTGCCGCGGACCCTTCCGATGGGGTCCAGCACGATGCGCTCTCGTGGCGGCGACAGCGTCCCGGCTGTCGTTGCGACCTTGTTGCAGCAGAGCCTGCAGAAGCGCTCTTCGTGAGGTCGTCCAGTTCTCCGATCGAGCTGGAAGACGGCGTGCTTGCTCGAGCACGACTTGCACACGTTCTGCTCACACCAGGCGCCAGATGCACAGTCAGTTCAGTGTTCTGCCATGTCACTGGAGTGTAGAGAGCTCGTGTGGACACACCTTCTTGCAGCCTGCACACTGGCGCTGGGACTCAAAGATCCCTGGAGGCTTGGTACAAACAGCGCACTCGTTGCTGCGAGAGCAAAGTGAACGAGAGAGAGTTAGTCAGGATGGTTGGTGCGCATATGAGCATGAACAGAGACAACCGCAGACTGCAACGCAAGTGTGCAAGACGTACTTGACTGGGAACCAAACTCGCTGGTTCGACCGCGCAATGAGCTTCGAGCGCTTCTTGGCGTCGGCGCACTCGATCGTATTGACGACGTTGAGCCACGAGCCTGCGACGAAGTACTCGGCGAAGCGCCGCCCGACGGACCCGAGGTCTTGGACTTCGCCCCAGAGGAAGCACTGCACGCGGTTCGCGCTGTGGCGGCGGTAGAGGTAGCACGTCGACGTGTGCTCGCGCTTGATGCCTTTGACGCAGCCAGCGGGCCACTCGGGACGCTCGATCGATTGCAGGACGTGGAACGCGAGCTCGTTGCCATCCGCGTCCATGGTCGTCCCCATTCTCTGTCAAGTGTCACAACGAAGGCGTGATCGCTCGTTAGGACTGCAGCTTTCTGTGTGTAGCTCATGGTTCATGCGTAGCTCGACAAGATGTCAGACGTACCTCATACGTGAGCAAGTCGCGATGCTGAGCGATGCCCCACGGGGCCTTCACTGCGACCCACTTGATGCCAGCAAACCGGAATGGCGCATCTGGCGCGCGTCGCTCGCCAACGTGCAAGACTGCGCCGTCCACAACCTTGTGCTTGAGCAGCGTCGTCGCTGAGCGGATGTCGGGGCTAGTGTCGCAATAGAGTCCGTCCATGACGTCTTCGAGCGTCCCTGCAATGAGACCCGTAGCCGCCATGACCGTGAGCTTCGACGCGCTCGACTGCTCGTTGCGGCGGTACACATTCATCTGCTTGCGCTTGCGCACAAGCGTCCAGTCGTCCGTGTCGACGATCCCGTGGTGGCGCGCGTACTGCGCGAGGCACTCGCGGAGCACGTCTGCTGCGACGTTGTCGTAGTAGAGCTTCTCTGTGCGCGAGAGCTCAATCTTGGGGACGCGACGTCGGTTGCCAGTCATGCTGATCGCAGTCGTTGTGTACGTGTGTGTGGGAGTTGGTATCTCGCTCGGCGCGAGTGCGCTCGACAGTGCAAATCGAGTAGTGGCGAGCAATCGGCGCTCTGTGTCGCTCCTTGCGCGCGTCAGTCTCGTCTTGCGCGGCAGGTCTCACTCGGACCGTGTATCTCTGCGAGACGCAGAGGTTCGTTGGTTGGTTGGCTCGCGAGTCGAGTCGGCTGAGGTGCGCCTCGAAAGACAGGGTGTATCTGACTGACGCGCGATCCCACTGCAGTAGCTCTCGCTCTCAGCAGCAGCAGTCACAGCTGGCATCGCGGCGCTGCGCAACGTCCGTGCGTGTGTGCGCGTGCTGTCTTTGCAGAGTCTTATTCCTTGCAGATCCGCTCGCGCCGCTTGTGCGCGCGTCAGTCCACGCCTGACACAGCAGTCGCTGTGAGCGATCGCTCCCGCGCGCGCGTCAACTGTGGCGAGCGAGTTGGCACTGCGAGAAACGAGACCGAGAGATTCTGCACGAGGAGCAAGTGTCGCTGCTGCTGCTGTGATCACACGACGGTCAGGAATGTACAGGCAATGCTCGTGCGCGCGGTCTCGGTTGATCCGTCGTCGTCGCTGCCGTGTGCCATCGAGCGAGCGAGCGAGCAATCGCGCCTCGACAACGACGTCGGCGACGCGGATCCCTACCGCCCGTCTGGATGCGCATGCAGACGCTTTTCGGTGGACGCACGCGCAGAGTCAGGACGCCACGTTGAAGTGTGTCTGGCTGCCCGCGAGATCGAGATCACGTGACGCTTGCTGTTGTGTGTCTCTTGGCGCGCACATGCACACGAGGCACACGCGCGGTTGGCGTCGCTCGATATCGAATGACATCACACGCGACGACTGTGTCGCTGAGGCTCGCTCGTGCATCGGCATGCTCAGCGTTCTTGTCTGTGCGTGCTTGTGTGCGCTTGCGTCTCGTGCTGAGGACGAACCGCGCGCTTGGACGGCAGCGATGGCGATCGTGACCATGATGCTAGGTGCACTGGATGTTGTTGCGCACACACACAGGGCTCGGGGCTCGGGGCTCGGGACGACTTCTTCCACGATTTCTTCGAGATTCCTGGCGCCACGTTCCTGTTCCTGTTCCTGTTCCTGTTCCTGTTCCTGTTCCTGCTCGAGCTCGAGTGGACTACTTACTCAGAGTCGAGTCGACGCACGCACGCAAGTATGTACGCAGGAACATTGCGTCCTCTGCCTCGCGCTGTAGCGCGTAGCGCGTGCTTGCGTGGTTGCCGCAACCTCTTCCGGCTGCAGTCGCTATCCTTGCTATGCTCGCCTCGCCTCTTCATTGTCGTCGCTGTGTGCACATGTGCACACGTATAGCACGACTCGACAAAGGACCAGAGGACCAAGTGTCTAGCGCAGCTGGACGCAGTGGGATCGCCACTGCTTGGCCGCGAGCTTGGCCGCGAGGGCTCACGAAGATGTCCAGTGCTTGTGCTTCCTCGCACCCTGGACCGCGCGTCGTGATCCGCTGCGGGCGAGCGGGCGCTTGCGCACCGAGCACCGAGCAGCGGATGATGCTCGACGACTTGTGCGCTCCAGCACGAAGCTGCGCGAGTGAACAGCGCGCAGCGCACGTGTCTGGACAAGCAAGCCCCTGTGTCACGCTCATGACGAAAACAAAGCGAGTGCGACACGAAGGGCGTCTTATTCGCATCGTACCACACCAACACGACATGCGAACGACCGCATGCCGGACGCCTGTCCTGCGCGGCGACCTCACGGCACGTGCGGCTCTCAGAGCCGCTCGACGGCGAACCCTCGGGACGTCACCATGCACGCACACCAACCAGCCAACTCGGCCGCGACAATGACAACAACAACAACCATTTATTCATGTACTCATTCACGTGGTAGTGGCTGGACGTCTCATGCAAACAGACCCGACTCGATGCGGAGCTGCCACCGCACCGCTGGCGACTGCTGCTGCGGCTGGCTGAGACGGCTGTACCGAGCACTGCGGCGCTCGTGCTCTGGCGCAGCGACTGTGTTGCTGCTGTTGTTGTCTGCGCTGTCTGCGATGACGCCCAAGTCAAAGTTGCTCAGCTTGGACGTTGTCCACGGCTCCTCGTCGCGCTGCATCACTGCCTTCTCGCTCGCAGCGAGCGAGACTGTCGGTGTCTCCTCCATCAGCTCCTGCTCGTGGCTGACGTCTTTCAAGAAGAGCTTGCTGTGCTGTGCGAGCGCGTGGGGCTGCAGCTTGGGCGGCGAGCCGACCGATCTGGACTTGGGGCGGCTCACGTCGCTCGAGAGTGACAGCTCGCTCGTCGATTTGACCCGCGCTGCCTGCGCTGGCGCAGCTGGCCGTGCTGGCGTCGCCGCTTTGTTCACGCACAGCTTGCAGAAGCGCAGCTCGATGGGCTTGCCAGTGCGCGCGTCGAGCTCAAACGTCGCCCGCGTGGACGAGCAGCCCTTGCACATGCTGTGCACGCACGCGGCGCAGTGGCGCGGGTGCTCAAACACACCGGGCGCTTTGAAGCAAATGTGGCACGCATTGCGGCTCGGCTGTGCGCGACCGCTGCTGGCGCGCGACACGAGGCGCGAGCACCGCTTTGCCTCGGCGCAGTCGATGCTGTATACGACGCTGAGCCATGTGCCCGCGACAACGTACTCGGCCGCGCGGTGCGAGATCGCGCCGACGTCAAAGAACTCGCCCCAGAGGAACACCTCGACGCGGTTGTCGGGCAGACGCTGGTAGAGGTAGCACGTCGACGTCGTCGCGCGCTTGACGCCCTTGACTGCGTTCGGTGGCCACTCGGGCCGGTCAATGGACTGCACCACGTGGAACGCAAACTCGTGGCCGCAGTCGTCGCTCGTTGTACCAGAGCGCTCGTACGTGAGCAGCTCGCGGTGCTTGGTAGATCCCCACGGCGCCTTTGCCGCGACCCACTTGACGCCTGCGAACCGGAACGGCGCGTCTTCGCTCCGGCGCTCGCTCACTTGGAGCACGGCCGCGTCCTTGAGCTTGTAGTGGAGGTGCGTCTTCACCGCGCGCAGGTCGAGCGTGTTGTCGGCGTACAAGCCGTCCATGACGTCTTCGAGCGAGCCGTGGATGAGCCCAGAGCCAGCCATGAGCATCACGTGCGGGCCGCTACGGCCGTGCACTGCGCGGTACACGCTCATCTGTCGGCGCTTGCGCACGAGACTCCAGTCGTCCGTGTCAATGAAGCCATTGAACTGCGTGTACTGTGCGAGCGCTTTCTCCACGAGCTGGGACGCGAGCGAGTCGTAGTGGAACTGCTGCGCCTGTGTGACTTCGAGACCTGGGAGCGGCGCGGAAGCGCGCTTGCTGCTGCTCGAGGTCGGCATCTCTTGTTGTGTGTGTGTGAGTGTGCTGCGATCAATCCAACGGCGATCGACCGAACTGGAGAAGCCTGGTGTGTGTTTGTGTCTCGTGTGTGTGTGTGAGCGAGCGAGTGAACTGGTGCGCGCGAATCGCAAAGTGAGCGAGTCAACCACGCCTCTGCTGCTGCTGGGTGCGCTCGCCTCGCCGCGACTTGCAGCACGACGCCTGACTCGACCAGCGCCATCTTATTCGCGATGACAAAGACGCTTGCCGCAGCTGCTGCCTGGCTGTAGAAACTTTCGACACTTCCTGACGTGGCGACAGCCATCCGCCGCGCTTCCTGCGTCGAGCATTTGGCGAGCGCGAGCGCTGGCCATCGCGCGTTCCGCACTGGCCATCGCGGCGACCGCTGTCGTCGCAGTAGGCTCGGCAAGCACAGGAGTGTCTGTGTGCGCGCGTGTGTGTGAGAGTTGCCGGACAAAGCGGGCGACGCCGAGCTCGACTGTCGCGCCGAAGCCAATGCGCGCGCCGGTGCCTCACGCCTCCTCGCCGCCTCGAGCGCCTCGAGCTCGCCGCGCCACTTGTTGCCCAGACACGCACGCAGCCGCGACTGACCTCACGTACCACTCTTTGTTCATCTTAGTCTTCCTACTGCTGCTCAAGTCGGGACAAACACAGCACGTTGCATTCGGGACGCAACCGAATCTTGGCGACAACAACAACAACGACAACGACAACAACACAAGATCAATCGTGAAGGAGCCTCATCATCGTCTTGTTCTTGTGTTGTTGTCTTGTCTTGTCTTGTCTTACTTGCTTGCTTGTACAGGCTTGGTTGTCGAGCACACTGCTTTCGCTTTCTCTACCTTTCTCTTTACGGCACGATCGAGTGAGCATGGAGCGAGCGTCGATGGCCCTGACAATCTCTTGAGAGCCATCGCGTAGAATCTGTTCACACACACACATGCATGCATGTGAGCATTGTCGATCTCCTATGAGTCGTTCGTCTCTCCAGCGCGCCGCGGCGTCATGCATCATCGAGTGAACGAGCGAGACGCTCGATCGATTAGACCGGTCTTCACGCACTCTAGCACCCTGTTTCGCGATCGCGAGCGCACAAAGACCCGAGGGCATAGCAAGCAGGACCTCCAGGACCTCACTCAGGACCACAACACCAACAGCGACAACACAAACCAAACAAACAAGCGAGCGAGCTGAGCAGGACCGTCCGTCCAAACACACACACGCGCATCGGCGTAGATCTCGTCGGCCAGCCGCCACCCGTTCACTTCGCGCGAGAGCAATGAAGGGCGAGAGCAAGACCGAGTCAGAGCTGAGCTCGCTCCTTTCACCTTGCCTTGCAGCGTGCTTGCCATCTGCTCGCCTCGTTATCAGCATCACTCGTTATCATCATCACGCCACGGCATGTCGGGCCGATCCATGTGTGTGTGGTGTGTGCGAGCGAGCGGACGAGTGAGCGCGTTCATCCCAACAGCCGACAAGTTGGCAGAGGCAGCTCACGGAGTGAACACGCCAAGCAAAAGACCAGCTGGCAATGTGTCGCGCTCATGGCTTCGTACTCGCCCTCGCTCGAGATTCATTCATCCGTTCGTTCGCTCTCGCTACCTGTGCACTGGCGACTGACTGTACATGGCGCAGCAGTACATGCGCACTGGAGCTCCTGCACGACTCGACTTGATTGCTCGCAGTGTCTGCCGAGATCACACCGGGCACGAATGGACCGGGACACTCGAATCTAGGAAGAGCTCGAGTGTCGAGTGTCGTGTATGTCGATGCTGCCTGATTGGCTGGTCGTCCACGCCATGTTGAAGTGCGAGCACGACGCACCTGACTCAAGACATCGTCTGTGTCTGTGTCGGCGACACACACAGAGCATACCGCCCAGCGCACACCTGCTGCTACTGCTGCTATAATCAAGTGCCTGCGTCTCAAGCCATACGAGCGGCGCTTTGGTCAGCTTGCCTTCACCTGACTCGACTCGACTCGATTCCTGAACAACAACTTCTACTCGTCGTGGGTGTATTTAACGCGTCCAGAGCGCTCGTGGAGAGATTCGCAGTGGGAGCGAGACGGCATCGCGTGCTGCTCGAGGTCGCGTCAGCAAGTCCTTGTGCAAGTGCGACGCAGCATGCTGCGGTGCGAGGCGACTGCTGCTGCTCACAGAGCCCGCGATGAATCAAAGTCGGATCTCTGACGTGGCGGCACTTGAGTCCGAGTCTCTCGGTTGACTCTGTCTCTCAGCTCACGAAGAGACCAGGCAAGGCAGCACACTCGTCTGGGTACACGCACAACTTGACTGTGTGCTCTGCGTCGTCCGCGCCGCAATTGCATCTTGCAATCACACTAACAAGACACAACGTCGAGTAGTTGTGTGCTAGTACGTGCATGTGCGCCTCAGACAAGAGCAACCAAACGCACGAAACAGAGCGTCTCCATGCCATTCTCGTAGTATTCGTTGTCGCGCTGCCAATGTGACTCTCGTGGGGTCAACGAGCTCAAACGATCATGTCGTGTCCTAGGACAACCAACAGCTCTGCCGCAAGTACACAAGGATTGTGTGAGCACAAGCTCCGGCACGAGGCACGAGCAGCATCGCCTGAACACTCTCACTCAACTCGAGTGCCTCGATCATCTAGGACACGCCGCTGATGAGCGTTGATCGTGCTATCTCTACCCCATACGCTCTCGCACTCCAACTCTACTCCACCACACACATGCGCGCTTCTCACGCGACTGGCGCTGCAAAC
This sequence comes from Pythium guiyangense, assembly GCA_003730235.1. Classification (NCBI taxonomy): domain Eukaryota; phylum Oomycota; class Peronosporomycetes; order Pythiales; family Pythiaceae; genus Pythium; species Pythium guiyangense. The sequence continues at coordinate 128,978 of QXDM01000067.1, read as the reverse complement.
AGCTCGTGCAGCAGCTTCTCGCGTGTCTCGGGCGACGTGCTCAGGAGCGTCTCAAAGTGCGACTGCCGCCGCCGCTCGACACTCGCCCAGTCTGCGTCGTCGTCGTCGTCGTTGCTGTCGCTATGCTCGCCGTCGTCGCTTTCTAGCGCCGTGCGCGGCGGTGGTGGCGGCGGTGGCGCTCGCCGCAGGAGCTCATCGACGTACGACGTATCAATGAGCGTCTCCTTTGGCTTTGGGGACAGCGGCGGCGCAGCGAGCGGTCTTGCCGCACCGCGTCCACTGCTCGCAACGGTCTGTGTGCGCGGTCGCACGCCGCAGAGATGGAACGCGTACGTGAAGAACGCCGGCGGCAGCGCGCTCCTGCTGCTGGTCGTGTCCTGGTGGCTATGGAGCGGCGGCGAGGCGATGCGCGACCCGCGCTGACTCGCGACGTCCACGAGGCACTTGTTGCAGAAGCGGTCGCGCAGCGGTCGCCCGGCGTGGTCGAGCGCAAAGAGCTCTTTCTCGTCCGAGCACGAGCGGCAGACGTTCTGGACAGCAAGCACACACACACGTGCCCTTTTGTCAGTCTGATTCATTCATCGGTCTGTCCGTCGACACATACGCAGCTGTAAGCGTAGACTGACGACGCACCTCGTAGCACCCGCCGCAGAGCCGTTGCGTGTTGAACACGCTCCGGCGCTTCGTGCAGAGGTGGCAGCGCGTACTGTACGCCAGCAGCAAGCACCAATGTCAGAGGGTTATGGTCTCAGGTTACGCCATGACTGTCCTGAGCAGCTACGTACATGTCAGAGAGCGTGATCGACGCGCGGCTGCTGCGCACGGACCGCGCATTCGCGTGGAGTTGCTGGAGCTTGCGCGCCTCGGAGCCTTTCACGGCGTGGGCGACTGCGAGCCACTTGCCAGCGGCGTAGTACTCGGCGAGCGACTGCGGGAGGTGGCCGTTCGCGGCGACGTCGCCGAGGAAGAACGTCTCGACGCGACTCCGGCCGATGCGCTTGTAGAGACAGCACACCGCTGTGTGTGCGCGCACGACGCGCGAGAACGCGCTCGCTGGTACTTCCGGTCGCTCAATGGACTGCATGATGTGGTACGCCACTTCGTGGCCGTCGACGTCGAACGTCGTGCCCTGACGCTCGTAGTAGAGCACGTCGCGTGTGCGCGAGACGAAGCTCCCGCCCGGCGTCATCGTCGCGAACCACTTGACGCCAGCGTACGCGAACGGGTCATCGGGCGTGCGCGTCGCGCTCGTCTGGAGCACGCGCGCTGCAAGGACGTTTGACTGGAGGAAAGTGAGCGCTGTCGCGAGGTCCTCGGACGTGTCGCTGTAGAGTCCGTCCATGACGTCTTCGAGGCTCCCGTCGATCTTCCCGACGCCGAGCAAGAGCGACGTGCGCTCGTGCGCCTCGCGGTAGCGGTAGATCGTCATGTTTGCATTACTACGCACCGGGGACCACACCTCGCGACCGACGCACGCGCCGTTGCTGCGGTACGTGGCGTACTCGCGCACGGCGCGAAAGAGGAGGCGGCCAACGAGGCGGTCGTACTCTGCCTGTTCCTGCGCCGTGAGCTCGATCGCTGGGAACGCGCTGCTCGACGCGACGGACGGGTGCGAGCGCGTGCGCCGCGTGCGCGCGTACGGGTCGCTCGCACTCGCGGACGTGCCCTCGGACGCAGGGGAGCGGCTCATGCGTCACCGAGCGGACGTGACGTGAGTAGCGGTCGCCACGAGATGCTGTGGTGGCGCCGAGCGCGAGGATCGAAGAGTGTGCGGGCAAGCACGATGCGGCGGTCATCATCGTCATCCCGAATGGAAAGCGAGCGAGTGAATGTGTACCCGCCTGTCAATCGAAGGCACTGGCTGCTGCTTTCCCAGGCACCTCGCCATCTGGCGCTGAGCGCGACCGTCGCCTGTGTTATGACTGCGCGACGCGAACGTGATTGACTCACGTCCGCAGCAGTGCGACCTCAGGAGACGCAGACGCATGAGGAGGAGTGCGCGTGTCGTGTCCGCTCGAGCAGCAGCAGCAGCAGCAGCAGCGTGCCTGACGAGACCTTTGGCCGATCGATGCGTAAGTCGCTACCGTCGTGAATGGCAACGACCTCGAGCACATGCACGTTCGCCGAGGCGTGGTCCAACGCGACTGGACTTATCAGCCGACGGTCTGCTGCTGCTGCTGACGAACCCGCTCCTTCGAGCGAATTCCGAGTCCTCGTGCGAGTCGTACGTGCGCGTCATGGCGGACACGGAGGACAAGACGAAGATCACTACGAGCTCATAGGACGATACGAGGAAGGTTGAATAGATAGATCGCTAGTACTAGGTCCTAGCTACGAGCCGATGCGCGCCTACTTGGCAAACAAGTCGGTCAGGAGCTGCTCTTTTGTGTACGACGACGTACTGAGGCGATCGGCGCACGACTGGCGCCGCCGCACCATCTCGTCCACGTCGCTCTCGCACCGCGTCGCGCGGTAGTCGCCGTAGTAGCTGCTCGCGAACGAGCTCGTGCTGTCAAAGTCGCCGCGCGTAAACGTCGCCGACGACGCATCGTCGAGGTACGAGAGCGCGCTGCTGTCGCCGCCAGTGCGTGCGTCACACTCTTACACATCACGATTTGTTGTGAAATACAAATTTTACCGCATAAGAGATGTTGTGCACGCCTACGATTCTGTGTATACTAACAGGTACCCACGTATAGCAATGTGGGTACCTAGCGTATAAAATGTGGGTAAATTTGTATACTTTTTCACCCAGTGTATACTTTTTTCACCCAGTTATATATATTATATTCAGTTTTGTAAATTGTCGTTTAATATAGATGTTTGTGAGTCCAACAATGAGCAAAAGAACACACACGAGAGCGAACGACAGAGCGAACGACAGAGCAAGAGAACGACGCGACGATGTCTCCGATCCTGACGCTGTAGCTGCGATCATGGCGCAGCCAAACGCTCGTCGCAAGTACACTCCACACGCACATCACCACAAGTCATCGAAAACGTGGACTGGTGCCGAGCACGAGCGGTTCCTTGATGCTCTCGCCAGCATCCGACACCGGACCAGCAAGGCGGTGGTCGCCTACGTCGGAGAGTGCACCGCGCGACAGGTGACGACGCACGCCCACAAGTTCTTTCGCCGAATTAAGACACTGCCAGAACAGGCAGTAGACGGTGCGCGCGAGCACTCGCGAGACGACGCAGCAGAGCCGCAGACGGAGCCGGAGCCGGAGCTCGCGCTCTTCGACCTCGAGCATGACTTTGAGCCGGCCTGGCTTGACGAGCTCCAGCCTCCTGATGAAGCAGGCGAGCAAGCAGAGCGAGCCGAACGAGCCGACCAGACGAGCCGGACGGTCTCGTAGTAACCGAGCTCCCAAGCCATCGTGGTCTCGGAAGGCACTGGCTGCTGCTTTCCCAGGCACCTCGCCATCTGGCGCTGAGCGCGACCGTCGCCTGTGTTATGACTGCGCGACGCGAACGTGATTAACTCACGTCCGCAGCAGTGCGACCTCAGGAGACGCAGACGCATGAGGAGGAGTGCGCGTGTCGTGTCCGCTCGAGCAGCAGCAGCAGCAGCAGCAGCGTGCCTGACGAGACCTTTGGCCGATCGATGCGTAAGTCGCTACCGTCGTGAATGGCAACGACCTCGAGCACATGCACGTTCGCCGAGGCGTGGTCCAACGCGACTGGACTTATCAGCCGACGGTCTGCTGCTGCTGCTGACGAACCCGCTCCTTCGAGCGAATTCCGAGTCCTCGTGCGAGTCGTACGTGCGCGTCATGGCGGACACGGAGGACAAGACGAAGATCACTACGAGCTCATAGGACGATACGAGGAAGGTTGAATAGATAGATCGCTAGTACTAGGTCCTAGCTACGAGCCGATGCGCGCCTACTTGGCAAACAAGTCGGTCAGGAGCTGCTCTTTTGTGTACGACGACGTACTGAGGCGATCGGCGCACGACTGGCGCCGCCGCACCATCTCGTCCACGTCGCTCTCGCACCGCGTCGCGCGGTAGTCGCCGTAGTAGCTGCTCGCGAACGAGCTCGTGCTGTCAAAGTCGCCGCGCGTAAACGTCGCCGACGACGCATCGTCGAGGTACGAGAGCGCGCTGCTGTCGCCGCCAGCGTGGACGTCCGAGAGGAGCGTCGCTTCGCTCGACGACGCGTCCGAGAGGAGCGTGCGGCGGCTGCTGAAGCTCACAAACATGTGGTCAAAGTACGCGGGGTGAGCCTCGGCGTCGTCAAAGACGCCGTCCCAGTAAATCTTGGACCCGAGCTGCCGCGTCGCCTTCGTGATGCAGTGCTTGCAGAACCGGTCCGTGCGCGGTCGACCGGTCTTGTCGAGCTCAAAGAGCCGCTCTTCCTTGGAGCAGCAGTTGCACACGGTCTAGCAGCACACAAGGCACGTGTGAGTCCAGCGCCTAGACGACCGCAGGGTCTAGGATCTGCACACAGTACCTGCTGACAGCCGGCGCAGAGGTAGTACGTGCTGAACGGCGTGCGCTTCTCTTCGTGGCAGCCATTGCACGCCGTGCTGCAGTGTCACAGAGCGCCATCCGTCGTTAGTCCTCGCGTCCATGGAGCAAACCATTGAGCCATCGAGCAAGAGCGCACCTCTCGCAGATCGTGACTGAGCTGTTGCTCGAGCGCGTGGAGCTGCTCGTCGCGGCGTTCTGCTTGAACTGCGAGAGCTTGCGCGCGTGCGAGCAGTGCACGGCGTTGACGACCGAGAGCCACTTGCCCGCGATGCCATAGTCCGAGATGCGCTGGGGGAAGCTGCCGCTCGGGAAGAACTCGCCGTAGAAGAACGTCTCGACGCGCGAGCCCTTGCGCTTGTACAAGTAGCAGATCGAGCTGTAGGCGCGAATGAGGCCTTTGAACGTATTGGCCGGCCACTCGGGCCGGTCAATCGACTGCAAGAGGTGGTACGCGATCTCGTTCCCGTCGGCGTCGAGCGTCATGCCCTGCCGCTCGTACGTCAAGAGGTCGCGGTCATACGACACCGGTCCGCCCGGTGTCTTGGCCGCGAACCACTTGATGCCGGCGAATGTGAACGGGTCGTCCGGCGACCGCCGCTCGCTCACGTGCAGCACAGTCCCAGCGATGACTTTGGACTTGAGGAACGCCTTCACGGCGCGCAGCTCGGGCGTGTTCTCGGCGTACACGCCGTCCATGACGTCCTCGAGCGAGCCGTCGATCTCGCCGACGCCGAGCATGAGCGACATGCCCACGCCGCTCGCGTCGCGTCGGCTACTGCTGCTCTTTGTGCTCTTGTAGATCGTCATGTTGCGCTTGCGGCGCACGGGCGACCACAGTGCTGGGTCGATCGCGCCCCCGATCGTTGCGTGCTCCTGCACGGCGCGGTAGAGCAGTCGCCCGACCACGCGGTCGTAGTGCGCCTGTTCTTCAGGCGTGATCGTGATCGTCGGGAACCGCTCGATCGACGTGACGGACGGCAATGACCGCGCGCGCTGCAGCTGCGCGTGTGCGTACGCTGCTGCAGTCGCCTCTGCGGTGGTCGACGACGCAACGGATGCCTGTGCGCTCTGCGACGATGCCATCGACGATGCCATCGACGCGGACGAGAACGACGAGCCGCGCGCGAGCGGATTCGACGGTGGCGCGGTCGACCGGAAGCTCAGCGGCATGCTGCTGCTAATGTGTATGCGACTGCTGTGTGCTGCTGCTGCTGCGATGCGGTCGCAGATGTCACGCGTGCGAGTGCTTGTGCGTGTCGAGAAGCGAGCGAGCGAGTGTGGACCGCGCATTGCCAAGCAGATCATCAGTCGGTCAGTCACGCTGTATCTGTCTGTTGACTTGCGTCGAGTATACTTGAACTGCCGTCAAATCACTCGCGACTGTGGGCAGTTTTCCTGCATATTGTGCATTTGGTGAAAGAGGTCTTAGATGATAGGCCAACTGCTTCAGGTGCGAGAAACTAGACAGCGATGTCGCTCGCTTGCTTTCAACGCGCACTCGAGCGAGTCCAGTAGTGCTCGACAGCGATACCTTTAGTGCGCCAGGTCATTTGTGTGAGCTCGCGTGTGAGCGTGGCTGAGTTCGCGTTGTTCGAGTTCGCACGCACATAGGAATAACTCGTGCAAACGAGCATGCGCTGGATGCATCATTTCATAAATGAGCCAAGTGGAACATAAGACGCGGATCGCGGCAGACATCTTTGTATGTGTATGCAACGCGGAATGGTGAGAACCACTTTCGCGAAAACGGCTGGTGGATCGTGAAAGTGTATTGTAGCAGCAGCAATACAGGTGTAGTTTGAGACTAACTCGAGACAAGCTTGTGAACAACGTGCACTGCCTCGAAGCGACAAGAACAACAACAGCAGCGACGACGACGACAACTGCGGCCATGAGAGGAGCGACATCGTCTGAATGATCGAATGCGGTCGTCGTCTATGGGTATAAAATAGCAGGACAGTGCGGTCCTGCGCGGCGCTGTGGGTGCGAGTGCAGTCAAAGTCGCTCGCTCGCTCGCTCGACGTCGTGTGTGCGGTGCGTGCCATGCTACGGCGCTGCTGAGTCGCCACGCAAACCACTCGCGAGCGCTCACTCAGTACCCAAACACGCGCGCGCGGAACTAGCGAATGAACCTCGAGACCTCGGGACGCGACCTGACTGACTCTCTCGCTCGCTCGATGGGTTGAAAGCTGCGCTGCGCTGCAATCGACCAATCGATCGGTCACTCGGAGCCCGAGTACGAACTCCGGCCGAGGTCCGAGAACAGCTGCTCGCTCGTGTACGAGCTGTGGCTCAAGCGCTCGGCGTGCGAGCGCTTTCGCCTCGCCACGTCCGGGTCCTCGTCGTCGCCAGGGTCACTGCCGCCGAGCCCGATCTTCTTGAGCGAAATGTCGATGTACGACACGTCGACGCGGCTGTCGTCCGAGAGCATCGTCTCGTAGCTCGACGACGACGCGTTCGAGCTCGTTGTGCTCCGCCCTCCGAGCGCATTCGCTCCTGTCGGCTTTGTGAGCTGGAAGACGTAGTCAAAGTACGCAGGTGGCTGCTCCGCGTCGACACCGTCCCATCGGATCTTGGACCCGCGCTGCTTTGCTACGCGCTCGAGACACGCTTTGCAGAAGCGGTCCGTCAGTGGTCGTCCTCGGTCGTCCAGCTCAAAGAGCTTCTTCTCGTCCGAGCAGCTCTTGCAGACGTTCTACGCCAGTCACGGCAAGACAAAAGACACACACACACGAGTCAGTATCGCGTCCTAGATACCAGCACGTCTCGCTAGGACCATATAAAGCAATGGATGCATCTGTACCTGCTGGCAGCCGCCGCAGAGCTGCTGGACGCTGAAGAGACTCCGGCGGTCGTTGCACGAGTAGCACACGTTACTGCACATGCACCAGTGTGTCATAGTCCAGTGTGAGTCCACCAAGCCAACTGACTCAACGCGTTTGAGAGAGAGAGAGAGCACGCGCACACGTACATGTCTGAGAGCGTCATGGAGCTTGAGCTCGAGCGCGCGCTCACGCTCTGCTTGAGCTGCGATAGCTTGCGCGCGTGCGAGCACTTGACTGTATTCACGACCGAGAGCCACTTGCCAGCGATGCCGTAGTCCGAGATGCGCTGCGGGAACGCGCCGCTGGCGTAGAACTCGCCCCAGAAGAAGCACTCGACACGGTTCCCCTTGCGCTTGTAGAGATAGCACGTCGAGCAGTGTGCGCGGATGAGGCCTTTGAACGTATTGGCTGGCCACTCGGGTCTGTCCACGGACTGGAGCAAGTGGTACGCGATCTCGTTGCCGTCGGCGTCAAACGTCATGCCCTGCCGCTCGTACGTGAGCAAGTCCCGGTCGTACGACACGGCGCCACCGGGTGTCTTGGCTGCGAACCACTTGATCCCTGCAAAGTTGAACGGGTCGTCGGGTGTCCGGCGCTCGCTCACGTGCATGATCGAGCCGACGATGAACTTGGACTTGAGGAACGTCATGACGGCGCGTAGCTCCTGCGAGTGGTCGCTGTAGAGTCCGTCCATGACGTCTTCGAGCGAGCCGTCGATCTTGCCGATGCCGAGCATGAGCGTCACGCGCGGGTTCCCAGAGCCCTTGAGGTTCCGGTAGATGGCCATATTGCGGTTCCTGCGCACGGGCGTCCACAGCTCGCGGTTGACGCTGCCGTCAAAGCTCGCGTACTCTTGCACGGCGCGGTAGAGCACGCGTCCGACGACGCGGTCGTAGTGCGCCTGCTCATCAGCGCTCAGCGTGATCGTTGGGAAGTGCTTGATCGCAGTGGTAGCGGACGGCAGCGCCTGTCGGTGGTGCGCGTACGAGTTCTGCGCGTGCGTGAACGCATCGACTGCAGCATCGACCGAGGTCGACGACGACACGGACGACGCTGCCACCGAGCTCATCGTGTCGAAGTGCTGCTGCTACTGATGTTCGTGTCTGTCGTGGCGCAGCGTAGCGTGTGCTGCGTCGACGACGTCGAGCTCCAGCGCTTCTGCTTGTTGTGCTAGCGTGTCGGTGAGGTGCTGGTCACCTGTGCTGTCTCTTCTGTTGCGCATGGATTGCTTGATAGTGAGATAAGCGCGGATGATCGGGCGAGACGCCGATCACTTGCGGAACCTATTGCGCGAGACGATCTAGCGATACACAAACCATCTGGCGTGAACTGTACCGCTTCAAGCGGTACAAATCGCAGAAACAAGCCTGTCACTGATCTCGTTTATATGTGGACCACGTCAACCTACACGGTGCACATTCAATACAATCACCAAGACATTCTCGGGATTCGATAGCTATACCCTTTTTTGTATGCACGAGTCGCCTAGTGTAGCCATCTAGCCATGCTCGATCGCGAAACGGCGCCGCTTGGCTCGAACAAGCAAGCACTCGAGCGGAGCTCCTCGCTCGCTTCAAACACAAAAGCCCACACAACGTTCACGCAGCGACCGGACACGCGCATCTCCTGTTGTATTTCGAGCGACGGTTCGCACCTCACAAGCAGACGTCGTCGAGTTCGCGACGACCGAGAGCGAGCACGAGCAAGCGGAAGCAGACGCAGGTCACGTCAAACCTTACAACAAGCAAGCAAGCACGTCGCTCGGTTTGCGTGCTCTCTCGACCCGCAGAGACACGTCGACGCTGCGCTCGTGCAGCAGTGGCATCGCTTCGTTGTTCTGACACGATGAAGCAGCAAGCATGGACCACGCACACCATGCCGTTCGTACAGCTCGCAGTGCTCGTGCTCTTCTATGCGCTCGATCTGCGCGACCTCTGCTTCAAGCTCGTGTGGCTCGGTCCGCCAGACATGTTCGCATTCGACGCGCAGAGCACGAGCACGATCGGTATCGACGCGCTTGCGCCGCGCGCCAGCAGCTTCAATGCCTCGAGTCTGTACTCGGGCGAAGAGTTCCCGCCCGACGTCGCGTCGCCGTGGCTCTCGTTCTACGACCGGTGCGAGGCGCTGCGCGCTGGCGACAAGGTCTTTGACACGTTCGTGGGCAAGAACTGCCAACTCGGGACATTCGGGAGTCTCTACGTCGCGTCGGACGTGATCTTCTCGACCAGTGTGCGGGTCGACTCGATCGCATGGGCGAGCTGCAAGATGCTGTACTTGCACCGGCGTCCACCGATCTGTCAGGAGTCGCTCGTAGCAGACTTCTCGCGTCGCTATCATCTCCCGGACGCAGATGTGCGCTCAGACGAGGTTGCAGCGATCAACTCGGACGCCGAGTTTGAGCTGCTGCGACTGCTCGACATGCTCAGCCGTGCGCATCCGCTGAGCAACGTCGTGTGCGCGGAAGGCTTCCAGTACGGCGGTCTGGGTCAGTACGCGCCGTCGCTCTTTACGTGCGCGAGTCCCAACTTCTTTGAGAGCGTCGTCGTGGGACACCACGCAGAGACGTTCGGGCGAGTCCACGCTGGTCTCTCGTGGCTCGCAGTCGACAAAGTGAGCCTCCTTGGCTTTGACTTTGTCGTTCGACAGAACAGCCGCTTGGCGTTTGTGCTCGACGCGTCACAGATGCCAGTCACGATCACGCAGCGCGCACAAGTGAACTTCTCGAGCTTTGGGCACCTGTACATCCTCATGGTCGCGATCGACGTGCTGCTCTTTGGTCTCCACGTGCGCAGCTTCTGTGAAGTCTCGAGCGTGCTTGGCGTCCCGCTCTTGGGAACCTGGCGTGGCGACTCGGACGGACTCCACCCTGACTTTAGCTGGACCGTGCTCTACCGCTCGCTCTACCGCAGCAAGCCCGTCGTCGTGCTCACGCTGCTCTCAGGCGTCCTGTCCTGGATCACGATGCTGCCGAACGCAGTGATCTCAGGCTGGGACATCGACACTGGTGGCCGCGACCACGCATTTCTCACGAGTGCGCGCGCGTGGATGCTCGTGCTCGCGCTGCTGAATCTGAGCTGGGACGCTGCTGTCGCGCTGAGCGAAGCGCGCGCATATGCACTTGCACGATTGACGTACATCTCGATCACAGAAGTGATTGCGATCGTCGCGAGCGTGTGCTTTGTCGAGCGCGAGATCGTGTTCAGCATCGCGGCGACCAAGCACAAGCTCGAGGCACAGCGCCGTTGGGACGCTCAAGCGTTCGCTGGCCACGTCGCGTTCTTCAATGCGTACAATGACGCACTCGAGAGCGCGATTGGCACACCTACGAGTTCGCTGCATGCGATCTACGACCCGCTCGTCGTCATTGTCTTTGAGAGCTTGTTTGCGATCGGCGCTGCCCTGGCGCTCCGACTCGTCTACTTGACGCGTCAGCGGCGCGCGCAGTTTATCGCGAACGAAGCAGCGCGCGTCGCAGCCGAGATCGAAGTAATCGAGAGCACAGACGACCTCGACTTGAGTCCGATTCCACTTGTACCCGAGCCGGTGGACTTCTCGAGCGCTGCTTACAGTCGCTTGCCGCTCGAAGAGCAGCTGCAGCTCCCGATCCGCGCACGCAGCTTAGTGCGCAGCAGCAGTGACGTCGAGCAGATCGTCGCGAACAAGCAGTGCCTCGCGCCATCAGTGTACGTGGACGCTGGTCTGATCGTCAAAGACGGACGCATTCGCACACGACGGGGGTTCGCAAACGTGATCTACCCGCGACTCGCAGTCGAGCACGCGCTCTTAGCAGCAGAAGCAGCAGCTGCCGAGCACGAAGACGCAGCTTCAGGCTCGCCGTCTAAGTCGTCAGTCTCAAGCGCCAAGATCACATCAATTGCAAACTTGATCCTCGCGACCGATGCGCCTGGCGCGGGATCTGCTGCTAGCAACGGCGGAGCGAGTAGCAGCAGCACGACTCCTCCAACTGACAAGGCTGCGGATGCATCCGGCGGTGTTCCTGGACGGAGACCACTGGCAGACACTGCGGCTTCGTCAGCGGCGCGATCGATGCGCCGTCGCAAGAGCGTGAACGAGTTCACATCGATTCAGCTATGAGCTGGTAGCATTGTACTACAGTAGAACGTCTCGAGTGAGCGAGCGAGCGAGAGCGCTGTGTGCATGCACGTTACACAAAGAGAGAGCAGGTCTGCCATGTTTTGAGTGGCATCGTCGCGATTCCCTCCTGATTGTGGCAATCATCCATCACAAATGTAGCCATTATGTGGTCCACAACGAACAGACAATCGGATCCTTCGCTGATGTTCCAAGGTCACGACGATGACCAAGCGCTCACTTTGCTTTGAGCTCTATCGTCTCCACCACTACGGACTGAACCACCGCGATCGATGACAATGCCGCTCATGCGATCTCGATCTGCTGCGCTCGCTGCATGCGCAACAACAGCAGTGCTGCTGCTGCAGTGTGCACAGGAGACAGCAGCGCGTCCCGAGTACGTCGAGCGCATTCCAAACGGCGCGAACGTCCCAGGTGTCGCTGCGCTTGGGCACGCAAACAACATCGGCGGCGGCGCGACGAGCGCGTTCGGCGACGACTTTGCTGCAGCGGGCTACAAGTGGACAAAGGCACTGTGCGAGAAGGACTCGGATAGCGACGGCCAGACGAACGGCCAGGAGCTCGGCGACCCGTGTTGCGAGTGGGTGTACAAGACCAGCCAGCGCCTCGAGTGGGTCGACGGCGTGTCGTCTCCTGCAGATGCGACGAAGAAGTCGGACCCAACGCGCTGGGCAAAGATCAACTGCACGAGTGCGAGTGCGACGACTCCGTCAGCAGCAACAGCTAGTAAAGTGCCATCGCCAGCACCAGCGTCGAGTGTCTCGAGCGCGACAGCAGCAGCATCGGCAGTCGCGATCGCAGTCTCTGTTGCAGCACTATCGCTCTAGGGGTTCGCCTTGACAGCCATGCGTATGTAGACAGCCAAGACGGACAAGTAAGACATGCGTTGTTACAATCCACACACACACTCAAAGACGCCATCGTCGCCGTCTATCACTCTTGACTGGGCGACCATTGCGCTACAGATCCACATCGACACTCCATCGACACGATCTAGGCGTGTTCGTCTTCATCGTCAGCAGCAGCAGCGTAGAACGTCGAGTACCACGCCCATGTCTTCGCCAGTCCGACTGAAAGGGGCGTCGTTGGTGTGTAGCCGAGGAGCCGACGCGCCTTGGACACGTCCGCACACGTGCGCGGGACGTCGCCTGGCTGATCCGGCAAGACCTCGATCGTCGCGCGCTTGCCGACGAGCGACTCGATCGTCGAGATGAAGTCTGTGAGCAGCACCGGCGAGCCGTTCCCGAGGTTGAACACCTCGCAGCCTCGCCCCTTGTCATGGCTCAGCAACACGCCCTGAACAATGTCGTCAATGTACGTGTAGTCGCGCGACGAGCTTCCGTCGCCGTACTGCTCGATCGCAATGCCCTTTGCGATGCGGTCCATGAACTTGAATGGCGCCATGTCGGGACGCCCGCGCGGTCCATACACTGTGAAGAAGCGCAGTCCCATGCACTCGATCTTGTACAAGTGGTGGTACGTATGCGCGAGGAGCTCGCACGTCTTCTTCGTCGCGGCGTACGGACTCACGGGGAAGTCCACGACGTCGTCTTCGCTGAAGAACGCTTTCGCGCTCCCGCCGTACACGGAGCTGCTCGAAGCGTACACGAAGCGGCGGATGCTGAACTCGCGACACGCTTCGAGCAGCACTGTCGTCGCCTGGACGTTCGAGTGGATGTAGAGCAGCGGGTTGTCAATGCTCGGCCGCACTCCGGCCCGCGCAGCGAGGTGAATCATTGACGTCGGCTTGGTCTCTTTGATCGCTCGACGCACGAGGCGCTCGTCACAGAGGTCGCCAATGTAGATGTGCACGCGTGCGCTCGAGTACGTGGTCGTGAGAAACGTGAGGTTCGCGCGCTTGATGCGCACGTCGTAGTAGTCGTTCACTTCGTCGATGATCACGACCGTGTCGCCGCGCTCGAGCAACGCGACGCACGTGTGGAAACCAATGAAGCCTGCTGCGCCAGTGACCATCACGGTTTGTGCTGTCGAGCTTGGCAGTGGTGCAGTGCCAGTGAGCACGCTGTGGGGTTCAGCGGCCGTCGTGAATGGAGGCATCGGTGCCATGGCTTCTGTCTTTGAATATGTGTGCGTGTGTCCTTGAGTGCGTGCTGCCGAGTGCGTGTTGTCGAGTGCGTGGTCGGCGGAGAGTTGACGAGTGAGGTCAAGTCTGAGGTCTGACAAAACGACAGACTCGGAGCGGTGCCATCGCAACGAGCAGTGCCACCAGCAACAGAAGCGATCACAGTGCACGCTAAAGGATCGCCAGGATCAGCTCAGCACGCTTTCGTGATCAACCAGATCTCCTGCTCGTCACATGGACATCCCAAGCGCTGAACCGGCTGGTGCGCTAGAACACCTCGGCGAGTCGAGCCGACGACACCACTCGATTCAGCGTCCGACGCACCCAGCCAGCTGATGTCGACGCAGGCAGAGCGGACTACGTCACGATCGGCTGGAGGCGGACGCTGTCCGAATCAAGGGGTCGAGACAGAGTTCACTCGGCTGTAATGCGAGCGAGTGTGAGCTCAAGGCGTCCGAATGGCTCGACAAGCTCATGCTCGGTTGAGGACATGACTCTCGTCTCCAAAATCGTCTTGGTTTTTGTACGGGGTTGACAAATAGCAATGTTAGTAGTGACAAAATCCAGGTAGTTGAATTGTTTTGTACAAGACACAAAAAAACAAGTTCTGAACATAACGCACTCAATTTTAGCACTACTGAGATCGCTGTTTGCCGTTTGCATACAAAAAACAAGTCATTTCGTCATTTGCGCAAACAAACATGTGACAGATCTCCTATTACAATTTTAATAGTGACATACATCAGGGACGCATTGAATAAACTTGGTTTTAGTATGCGTCTTCAGTTTGACACCAGCCAGCTTGACCAGCTTGAAGCCATCGGTCATTCATTCGTGCTTCTGCCTCGTCCAAGCTACTCAAGTCCAAGCAACAATCAGCAGCATGAGCCCGCGCGAGAGCAACCCGCTGCTGCCCACGACTGCGCCGCTGTCGGTCGACTTGCGCGCTGCCGCGTCGCCGGCGATCAAGACGCCAGGCAAGCAGCCGCACCACTTGCTCGGCATTGCGTGCGTCGCCGCCTCGGCCGTATGCTTCAGCATCATGTCGACGTTCGTGAAACTCGACACGTACTCGATGACGTCCATGGAGGCCGTGTTCTGGCGCTCGTCCATTGCCGGGCTCCTAAACTACGTACGTAGCGTTCCTAGTTGTGAGAGTCATCACTTGTTCATGGTTGTGAATGTTGTTGTGTGCCACCAGAGCTGACAATGCGAGGCTTGCTCTTGCTACAGGGCGTGATCACAGCGACTGGACAGAGCGTGCGCTTGGCACCGGAAGACCAACGCGTGATGCTCTACCGCGTCATTGCAGGCTTCCTCTCGATCTCGTTCAACTTCTACGCCATTTCGCAGATGGTGCTCGCGGACGCCAGCGTGATCATCTTCACGAGCCCAGTCTTCACGTTCTTCTTGGTGCGTCCAAGGCGCAGCGACCTTGATCTCCGTGCTCTCGATCTCGCACTCACTCATACTTTTGTGAACTCGGCGCGTGCTCGACAGGGCGCTCTCGTGCTCCACGAACGCATCGACGCCGTGAGCCTCCTCTGCGCGCTCATCTCGTTCGCAGGACTCATCTGCGTCGTGCGACCGCAGTTCCTGTTCCACAGCGACCGCGCAGCTGGCGCCACAGACGCTCCGTTGTTCGCAGTGTTTGTCGGACTCCTCGGCGCAGTCGGTCAGGCGTTCGTGTACGTCCTCGTGCGCAAGCTCAAGCACATTAGCGTCTCGGTCATCCTCCACTACTTCATGCTCTTCAGCACAGTCATGTCGCTCCTGTACATGGCCGTCTTCGAGCAGGTACGAGAGAGCTAGTCTCGAGTTGTTGGACGCAAACAGCGCACCGCTCACGCTGTTGCTCTTGTCTCGTGGCAGCGATTCGTCATTCCAAACACGCTGTCGTTGTGGTGCGGCGTGATCGGTAGTGGCGTCTTCACGTTCTTTGGGCAGATGCTGCTCACGAAGGGCTTTCAGCTCGAGAAAGCCGGCATCGCGTCGGTCATGCGGTACCTCGACGTCGTGTGCGTCTTCATCTGGGACGCCGTGCTTCTGGGCGAGCACATCAACCACTGGAGCGTCGTCGGTGCGCTCATCATCTGCGCGTGCGCTGCAGTCATTGCGCTGCGCAAGCACAACGGCAAGTGAGTCGAACAGACTCGTACATGTCTTCAGCGCTTCTTTGCATGTGTTTTACTATCAACATGGTCGTCCTCGCTCTTATCTAGTCACTATGCGCCATTGGCTCGACGGAGTGCAATGATGCCTGCGCTCGAGCAGATGATGAGTGCACCGAGCGCGGTCGTTGCGCTCACGTGTTCGTGCAAGAGCACAATGTCCCAGATGAAGACGCACACGACGTCGAGGTACCGCATGACAGACGCGATGCCGGCTTTCTCGAGCTGGAAGCCCTTCGTGAGCGAGACCTGGCCGAGCGACGTGAAGACGCCGCTTGTGCACAGGACTGTCCAGAGCCACGGCGAGAGCTCGAGCGTGAATCGCTGTCGGTATATCCAACACAGTCAGTCAAACGTACGAGCAAGAGAGGGTGCTGGTCGCCTAGGACATGCACGAACGCACCTGCTGGATGAACACGACCCAGAGCCCAGACACGACGATGCTGAACGTCATAAAGTAGTGCACGACCACGAGCGAATGGACGTGCTGGAGGCGACGCACTGCCGTGTACAGCAGCGCCTGGAAGACAGCAGCCGCCATGGCAGACGCCACTGGGAGCCACGTGTGCGGCGACGATGTTGCTGCCATCTCGTCGCTCTCGAAGAGGAACGTCGGTCGGAGCACGAGCACGAGACCGAGGCATGCGACGAGCGCACACGCAAAGCTCACTGGCTCGACCTTCTCTTTGAGCAAGCACGCTCCCTGATGGTGGGTGAGTTGTCATGCATATGACACGACACAGCACAGTCCGTCAGTCTCCCAGTCACAAAGACAACGTATCGCAAGTCCTCATAGAAGCCAACGCACCAGTGCAAATGTGACGACTGGACTCGTGAAGATGATCACGCTCGCGTCGGCGAGCACCATCTGCGAGACCGCGTAGAACGCCAGCGCGATCGTCGCGAACCCGAACGTGCACTGGAGCAGCAGCATCGAGCGGACGCGCTCCGGAACAACGAGGCTCTGCTCGCAGTACCACACGCCAATCTGTCAGACACACACGACACGACACAGTGTGAGTGCTTCACACAAGGCAGCCGCATGAAGTCGTCATTGTATGCGCACAGAGTGTGTGTGTGAGAGAGAGCAACGACGCACCGAGTTGAGCGCGAGCGCGACGATCGAGCGCCAGAAGATGAACTCCATGGACGAGATCACTTGCGTCGTGTACTTGACGCACGCGCTCACGAGGCTAAAGCAAACAGCTGAGAGCGCGACGTAGAGCAGTCCATTCAGCGACGGCGGCGCTTTGTGCAATGGCTGCGCCTCGAGACTGCACGCATCTGCTGGCACGACCACGTGCGGCGATGCGAGGATGTCGACGAGCAGCAGCGGCGTAGCTTCATCGGACGACGACGGCGCGCTCGCTGTCATGGCGATTGGTCTGGCAGACGGCGTGCGCGCTCGCGAGTGCGTGGCACAGGCGTCCGACGCAACTCGCCGATCCGGATCGCTCGTGTCGGGACGAAGAACACGGGCGAACGATCCATGGGTCGTACACTCGTATTGCGAGTACAGCTGTCCGTCAGCGGACGATGAGCAACACGTCAGCGCTGCTTCAGCTCCGACAGAGAGGAGCTGCTCCTGCGAACGAATGGATGGACGAAAGGTGTCTATTGGCAAGAGGTACAAGCAGGAGGAAGATGGATACAGAGGCATGCAAGCGAGCAGCGAAAAGGAAGTCTGTTCGACTCACTTGCCGTTGTGCTTGCGCAGCGCAATGACTGCAGCGCACGCGCAGATGATGAGCGCACCGACGACGCTCCAGTGGTTGATGTGCTCGCCCAGAAGCACGGCGTCCCAGATGAAGACGCACACGACGTCGAGGTACCGCATGACCGACGCGATGCCGGCTTTCTCGAGCTGAAAGCCCTTCGTGAGCAGCATCTGACCGACGCCAGTGAAGACGCCGCTGCCAATGACCGACGCCCAGAGCGGGAGCGTGTCTGGCACCACGAATCGCTAGCATCGCGACCACATCATCGCAACGTGCCAGTCAGTCTACGAGCTATGGTAGCGACAGTCTGTTCATCAAGACAGAGCGAACGAGACAGCCAGCGGCAGTACGAGCGCACCTGCTGGACGACGACGACGTAGAGCAGCGACATGACGATGCTAAAGAGCATGAAGTAGTGCACGATCACGAACGCGTTCACGCGCTGGAGCTTGCGCACCGAGATGAACACGAACGCCTGGCCGACGGCGCCGAGCAGCGCCGAGCCAATTGCGAGCCACGAGCCGTCGGTCGACGCCGTCGCGTGGTCGTAGCCAAAGAGGAAGCCCGGTCGCACGACGCAAATGAGTCCTGCGAACGACAGGACCGCAAAGAAGAAGCTCTTTGGGTCGATCTTCTCGTTCAAGAAGCACGCTCCCTGCACACATGAGGGTGGTTGTCAAGCAGCGACACGTCAGTCTTTGTTGTTCAAGCAAGCACGTTAAGCCAAGAGCACGAACGACAGGACGTACAAAGAAGAACGTGATGACTGGACTCGTGAAGATGATGACACTCGCGTCGGCGAGCACCATCTGCGAGACTGCGTAGAACGCAAACGAGATGGACGCAAAGCCAGCGATGACGCGGTAGAGCAGCATCACGCGGTCTTCAGGCGGCACGTACAGCTTCTCGCCGCTGTATGCGAGGAAGACCTGCAGTCGGACGAACGTACATCAAGCGCAGGCTGTCAGTCGATGGATCTCGACCCACACACAAGCACTTATACACAACACAAGCGAGCGACGTACGTAGTTGAGCGCAATTGCGACGAGCGAGCGCCAGAAAATCGCCTCCATGGACGTCATCGAGAACGTGTTGTACTTGAGAAACGTCGACATGAGACTGAAGCACACGGCCGAGGCGGCGACGCACGCAATGCCGAGCAAGTGGTGCGGCTGCTTGCCTGGCGTCTTGATCGCCGGCGACGCGGCAGCGCGCAAGTCGACCGACAGCGGCGCAGTCGTGGGCAGCAGCGGGTTGCTCTCGCGCGGGCTCATCGTGACGCAGGACGGACGCGTGCTGCTGCTTCTGGTGATCGCTCACGAGTGCTTCACTTCGCGACGTCAAGAGCTCGAATGCAGCAGAACACACATCGCGAAAAGGAAACATCCGTGATCGGTTTGACAAGCGATTTATCACTTGGTTTTTGTATAGATCATTCTGCACGTCGGTTGATGGGTGGCTTGTACAATGCTATTCGAGCAAAGTACGCCAAGTGTATTTTGTTTACGCTGGTACAGCGTTTGCTTGTGAAAACTACGCAAAACCTTGAATAAGTACGCAAATCAAAGTGTGACGCTTCATGATTGTCCACATTGACTTGCAACATGCACTATTCACTCGTTCACGAGCTACTCTGTATGAACACGACGATGCAGCTGCTGCTTCTCAGAGCGCTACCAGCATCTAGCGCTTCTGGTGGTTGACGTAGCGCAGCGCGAGCGCCGCGAGCACGCGGAAGCCGACGATGAAGGCAAACATGATGCCAAAGTCGCGCCAGATCTCGTCGTGCTTCATGAGGAAGACGCTCTCGACGTACTGCTTGACCGTCGTGCCGACTGGGATACCGGGCGCCGTGTTCGTCAAGACCTGGCAGCCGATCGCGCCGTCGCCGCTGCTGTCGCAGTCACCAAAGACCGTCGCTGCGAGGATCGAGAGCGTGTAGCGCTGCGGCGTGAAGTAGTAGACCCACTTGTAGCCCGTCGGGACCTGTCCGCCTGGCGGGTTCATGCCCATGAACAAGATGTAGATCGAGTTGAGGAGCACGCCGATGATCGCCGCGACTTCGACGCTCGGGAGGAGGTACGCGAGGAGCTGGCCAATGTACGTCTGCAAGAGCACGTGAAGCGCCGTGTTGATCCAGTAGAAGACGAACGAGCCGAAGCCAGTGAAGCCGGCCATGGGGAAGAACACGGCGGTGAAGAGCAGCGAACTGAGCGCGGCGTACGGCACTTCGACGACCGAGGCGCCGACAAAGTACCAGAACGCGTTGTACGTCTGTGACGCGCGCTCGCGGTAGAACGACGCGCGCTCCTCGGAAGCAATCGGCAGCACGCTGTTGAACGCCACGATGCCGATGAAGAGCGTGGAGAGACCGACCATGCCGACGCCGCCGTTGATGCCTTGGTATGACGCGTAGTCGCCGTCGAGGAACACCAGTCCAAAGAGCATGGCGAGGATGAGCGAGACGATGAACCGCGTGAGGTTGTACGACGGCGTGCGCCAGTACATGTCGAAGAAGCGCTTCACGAGGAACTTCATCTGCGTCGTGTCGGTCGCCGCGCGCTTCGACGTGAACGTGAGCGCAGAGACGCCAGGCGCCGGCTGCGCGACACCTTCTTTCGCTAGCTCGGCGTCGAGCGCGCGCTTGTGTGCACTGGCGTTAAAGTGCGCGACAAAGTCCGTTGCGAGCGCGGTTGTGTTGCCCACGCCGGCGCCAATGACCTCGAGCATCCACGTTGCAGGGTTTACGCCTTCCGGGAGCGGCGCCACGCCGTCGATGCTCTCAAAGTACGCGATCAGTTCGCTCGCGTGCGTGCCGAGGTCGCCGAAGAACACCGTCTCGCCGCCGCGCTTGAGCAGCAAGAGATAGTCAAAGAGCATGAACACCTCGGTCGATGGCTGGTGGATCGTGCATACGATCGTGCGACCGGTGTTTGCGACCTTGCGGACGCCGTCCATGATCACCTTGGCCGACCGCGCGTCGAGACCGCTCGTGGGCTCGTCCAGGAAGATCACGCTCGGCTGCGCCGCGAGCTCGACGCCGATCGTCAAGCGCTTCATCTGCTCGACCGAGCTGCCGCGGATGATCTGGTCCGCGATCGGGTTCAGGTCGAGCAGATCGAGGCACTCGGCCACGGAGTCGAACTTTTTGCTGTCTGGGACGCTCGCGCTCTGGCGCAAGAACGCGCTGAACGTCAGTGCCTCGCGGATCGTCGCGGCTTCCGAGTGGATGTCCATCTGCTCGCAGTAGCCCGTGCAGCGGCGGATCGCCAAGTCCGTCGCCGCGTGGCCGTTCAGGAGAATCTCGCCGCTGATCGTGCCGCCGGTCTTGCGACCTGCGATGACGTCCATGAGCGTCGTCTTGCCGGCGCCAGACGAGCCCATGAGCGCTGTCACCGACCCCGGGTACGCGTACCCACTGATGCCCTTGAGCAAGTCGATCGAGCTGTTCTTTGGGTTTGCCGGGTCCGGCACGGAGTACCACAGGTCCTTGAACGCCACGGTCACGGGGACAAAGTTCTTCTCGTGCACGTACTCTGGCACTTGAAGCATCACAACACCGTCCGACGGTGAGTTGCTCTTGGGCGTCTGCATGATTGCGTACGTCTCGCTGTCGCTGCCAATACCAACATCGACACCGTCGTGCTTGCCGACCGTGACGTTCTCAGGGCTCTCGAACCGGCGGTACTCGAGCGCGAGCCACGACAGCGCCATGAAGAGCGCGTACGTGAAGACCATGTACGCGATGCCGTACACGACCCACGCCTCGTCTGACGGAACGTCGTAGAGACTGAGCGAGTACTTGCCCATGCGCTGCCCAAACGTGCGGCAGTACGGCACGTCGTCGTAGTCGCACTTGTCGAAGCGCTCAGCGCGGTACTGGTTCACTGTAAGGCTGCGGATGCACCACGCGAGCGGATTGATCCAGTAGATCCAGATGAAGTAGTCTGGGATGTGGTCTTTCGGGATCGCAAAGCCCGAGAAGAGGATGAAGAACAGAACCGAGACCATCGCCGTTGGCTTTGCGACGTGCAAGTCCGAGAGCACGGACGAGAGGAAGAAGAACCAGGCGGAGAATGCGAGGTTCGTGAGGATGAGCAGGAGCTCAAACACGAGGTAGCCCTGCACCGTGTCGACAAAGCCGCAGAGCCAGTACACGAGCGAGCCGAAGAGCACGCTCTCCATGAGCGCGAGCGGCACTTGGCTCACCGAGTTCGAGAGCACATACGACGCCGTGCGGAAGAAGTTGGCGCCGCGCTGCTTGTAGAACACGTCGCGCGCCGCCATGAACGTCGGGATCTGCGACGCCTGGCCGAGCGCGAGGAAGAGCACAGCGGCAAAGACCGTGCCGATCACAATCTGCGCGTCCTTTGGATCGAACTGGTAGAAGACGCTTGAGTAGAGCAGACCCATGACGATGACCATGATCGCCCGCCCTTTCAAGAACGCCGTGTTGCGCATCGTGACCTTAGTCTGGCGCGCCATGAGCGTCGCCGTGCTTGCGAAGAAGCCTTGGTGGAACTCTGGCAGCGGTTCGACGTGGTGCTCCGAGTCGTGGAGCAGCACCGGGTCGAATGGACCGTGAAGGTCCGCGAGCATCGCGTCGTGGACAGCCGAGCGCGCAAAGACGTCGGCAAAGTCGCGCGGCGTGCGCGGGATCGGCTTGCCCGCTGGCACCTCGGCTTGGTACTGCACCTGCTGGTCGGTCCCGAGGTCAAGAAGAAAGTCAGCGACGTCGCGCCACGGCGGACACACGAAGCCGAGGTCGCGGAAGTAGTCGACGATGTCGTCCCGCGGCCCATGATACATCACATGACCGTCATTGAGCATGATGACGTCGTCAAAGAGCGCAAAGACCTCCGGCGACGGCTGCAGCAGCGCAATCACGACGGTCTTCCGGAGCGTCTTGGCGACCGACCGCATCGTCGCGATGATGTCAAACGTCGCTGCGCTGTCAAGCCCCGTGCTGATCTCGTCCATGAGCGTCACCATCTTGTCGCCAAACTGCATCTCGCCAGTCGTCACGCGCTTGCGCTCGCCGCCCGAGATACCGCGAAGCATGGTGTCGCCGACGATCGTGTCTTGGCAGATCTCGAGTCCGAGCTGCTGGATCACGACGTCCGGGTAGTGCTTGTGCAGCGCGCGCGCAGCGTCGAGCGCCGCGGCGTTTTCCTCTGGCGTGCCGTTGACAAAGTGGCGCGCTGTGCGGTCCGAGAGCTCTGCGCCGCTGCACGCGTGCGCGAACTCGAGCGTCTCTTTGACGGTCAACGTCGGGTAGTGCTTGTCCCGCTGTGTGACGTACGAGACGAACTGCGGCAAGCGTTGGCGCAACGAGCGCTGCGACGCACCGTTGTACGTCACGTCGCCGTCGATCGTGACATTCTTGCTCTCTGGAAAGCGGCCGCTGAGGACTTTCATGAGCGACGACTTGCCGGACCCTGGCTGTCCGAGCACGAGCGTGATCGTGCCGGGCTTGAAAACGGCGTTGACTTGGTGCAGGATCTGCTTCCGGACCACGCGCTTCGTCGCGCCGACGCTCGTGAACATCTTCTTGAACTGGTTCGCGACCGTCGGGAGCTCGGACTTTGGGTTGCCGTGGTCAGCAGAGACGGCGATGTTCGCGTAGACCGACAGGTTCGTCGCGCGCACTTCCATCTGTGGAAGCGCCTTGCCGAGCGCACGCTCGACCTTGGCGGAGAAGTCGTCGTGGAGCGCACTCGGTCCATGCGCCATGAGGGAGGCTGCATCGTGGTACCGCACTTGCGGCTTGACTGCTTCGTCCGTCATTGCAAACAGTGCTTAGTGAGGAGAAAGCGGTGGTGCTGATCGAGTGGAGTTCGCCGAAGAGCCTCGCGCTCAGCCACAACAGTCGAGATGAGGAGGAGGAACGTGGAGCTGACTGCTTGCCTGTGTCGAACAGATCTGGAAACGACCTGCAGTGCCGGCTGGAGCTAGAGCTAAAGCTCGTGTGCTCAAGTGTGAGCAAATGTGGAAGTGAGGCACGCAGCGGTGGTAGTGGCAGTGGCAGCGAATGAGGCGAGCGGACTTGGCGACGAGCGACCGAGTGGTCCACGGTGTCGTAAAGTGGCCAGTGCCGTGAGCCGCGACGTCATATCTGTGCGTAGCCTGACGATCGTCTGGCGCGCAGACCGGCGCTCCTGAGGTCATTCCTGTGCAGGTGCAGTGCAGTGCAGCAGGCAGTTGATGTGTCATGGTGAAGATCGCGGCTCCGCAGGATGAGACGCATGTCTATACAAACATTAAGCTAAGTGGTCTCGCGTCGTTTCGCGTCGGACGACATCATCACGCGTGTTGACGCCTGGTGTGGTCAACACACAATTTGGAGAGTGTTGGCGCGAATACGCAATTTGGATGACTCGATTGCCTCGAATGGTGAGACTGCCTGAAGCTCGCACAAGTCGAGCAAAACACTTTCAGTGGAACCAAGTGACCTCGAAAAGAGGGTGCTTCAAGTAATCTCGGGACTTGGAGTATCGCGGCATCTTGCTCTCAAGCTCTCACACACTTATCGATCGATCCGACAAGCTCTCGCACACTGACAGACAAATATCGACACCCCTGTAGTGTAGCCCCGCTCACACTGGCGGACAATGAAAGAGCCCATACGAAGGCGAGTTGCCTAGATACTACTACATACGTAAAATGGTCGCGTCTGCAGCGACTCTGGTTTTTTTCAGGCGTTGTCCATGTGCAGACTTGATTCCACGCACACAACTACGTGATCAGGACGAACTCACCTGCTCACTGTGGAGCTGCATTTGACCTTGGTTTGCTCGCTCGCTTACACAATGACTCCAATCGCCGCAGCCGCCAATCTTTCCGCTCCTACTGTCCTTCTTATCGTCAATTTGCTCGAGCAGGAGCTGCCTGAGCACAACTTGAGATGGTTCGACTCGATCATGCACAGCTACTTGATCGGGGTGGCCTCATGTTCGCCCACACAAGTACCTACAACACTGAATTGCCGTTCACGCTGCTCCTCCCATTGCACGTGTTGGATCATGTCAAGCGCTTTTGACCTCTGCATATCCCATCCAATGTTATCCGCGACGCACTCGTGAGGACGCATTGGCAACGACGTCACACACACAATCCAGACCCACGAGCTCGGAGACGACTACGGTTCGGCAGGTCTTCACAACTAACCTTCTCACTCAACACGATCCAATCTGGCAAGACAAGACTAATGCTGGTCGCACTACTCGAAGCAATCGAGTCATCCAAATCGCGTATTCAACACTCTTCAAATTATGTGTTGACCACACCAAGCATCAACACGCTTCGTGATGTTGAGTCATGCGAAACGACGCGAGACCACTTAGCTTAATGTTTGTGCGTATCCGTCTCGGAATTCCAGATCCAGCGTCTTCACATGACACTCTCTCCTGGCGCACATGACCGCACGAGCCTAGTCGGCGCTGCAGACGCTGTCAGCCTGCTCACGCGCGTCAAACCGCACTACATACTTCCGCGTAATACTGGCCTCTTCGCCGCATCATCAGCAACTGGGTCGCTCGGTCGCTCGTCGTCACAGACCACTCATCTCGGTCGCTACCACTACCACTGCCATTGCCACTACACTGCCACTACACTGCAACTCACTGCTACCTGCTGCCTGCCTACTTCCACATTTGCTCGCGCTCGAGTACACGGACATACTGACACTCGAGCACAAGACGAGCTCCAGCTCCAGCTGACACTGCAGGCCAATCCAGATCTGTTCGACACAGGCAAGCAGTCAGCTTCACGCTCTGCCTCCTCATCTCGATTGTCGTGACCGAACACGAGGCTCTTTTGCGACTTCTACTCGATTGGTGCCGCCACTACTAGAAGCACTCGCACCGCCACCGCTTTCTCCTCACTCACCGTCGCTTGCAATGACGGACGATGGTCCCAAGCCGCAAGTGCAATATGACAAGGTCGTCGCTCTCTTCGCTATACTCTTCACGAGCCGATCAAACCTCGCAGATGTGGTCTCTTTAGCTTTAGACGGAGAGCATGCACCGAGGTCTTGCTCTCTCTCTCTCGATGTATGGTCGCTACCAGCTCTCAGCTGGATCAATGTGAGCTCTTACATTCTAGCGGCGCGTCGATCGCACTGCTGCTGCGAAGCTTTCAATGTGTCCACCCCCGGAAGCATCAGCCACCTTGGTTGTTAGTAGTGCTCAACCATTTTGGCTCGCATTTCCGATTTGAACGCCGGCGATCTATATTGAGACGATTTGGTGTGTGGTCCACACAGCATGATTCGAAATATGAAATTCGTGTTGTTCTTCCTCGCTTTCGTCACTTTCGCGCGTAAAAATTGAGAATGCGTGGCGCTCCAGACAACGACAGCTCAAGTGCTGCTGGATCAGACGTCGCTGTCGCTGCTGCACTCGCTGTCGCTGCTGCTGCGTCCGCTGTTGCCACCGCTGCGATGGACGACCGCAAGCGCTCGCTGCGCTTTACGCTCGCGACCGACATCGTCTTGCTCCAGGAGGTGAACCGCCGCAAGCCGTGGGCGTCGCCGCATGGCAAGATCCGCGAGACATGGGAGCAGATCGCCGCGGCTGTCACGGCGGTGATCAACGACGAGCGCGACCCGACCGAGCCACCTGCGCGCGTTGACCACGGGTCGTCCAAGCGCCGCTACGACGTGCTCATGGAGGCGTTTGCGAAAGACGAGCTCAAGTCGATGCGCGCAAAGGGCTCAGTGGAGCTATACGTCCGGAGAGAGGAGCTGCTCACGGACCTTAGTCTCCAGGTACGTCCTGCGTGCTGCCGCTTGGCGATGGTCTCTTTATGTCGCGAGTGTCCGCCAGTAGTCTCGCAGATGCTTACCAGCGGTCAGTGGCTAAACACCGCCATTTATTTGTCTGTATGTGTCGATCGCGACAGCTCTCGCAGTACCACGAGCAGAAGGTGAAAGTGAAGAAGATGTCGAGTGCGAATGGCGACGTCGCCGCGCCTGCGGTCGCGTACACGGGCGTCAAGCGCGCGGAACCTGGCGCTGTGACGCCCATTGGTCACCAAGAGGTCTCGCTGAAGCGCCAAGCGCTCGCGTCTGCAACGGCGTCTGCGCCTCGCAGCAGCATCAGTAGCGTGACGGAGCTCGAGAGCGTGGACGACCGCGACGGTCCGCTGAGCCAAGTGCGTGCGCGCGAGATCGAGTTGGCCGAGAAGCGCCTCGAGCTCGACCGCGCGCGCTTTGAGAGCGAGCGCGAAGAGCGCGCGGCGTTCATCGCGGCGATGCAAGCCAACACGACACTGCTCTTGCGTCTCGTCGAGCGGCTCGAGCGCCCGAACGCGCAAAGCGCGAGTAGCACGAGTCAGCAGCAGCTCGCCGCCGCTGCGAACGCGTTCAACTCGCGGCAGATCTGAGCGCGAGACGAAGCGGAGCGAGAGCTGCGCGTGTGCGAGGACAGAGCTTGTATGGTTGCATAGTGAGGTCAAGATGTTGCAATCGCAGCATTGGGTGTTCGCTTTCGACTGGATCGTTGTATCGCGACTTCGACAGCCATGATCGCCTTCGATTATTTCACTATTGCGATTTATATAGCGTGACCTCGAACACGTGCGAAGCCGCTCGATTGCTGCGGCACTTCCGCACATCGATCGATCGCCATGACCTCTGCGACGGCTGCTCCTTTGGCTGCACCAGCAACAATGAAGAAGCTCTTTGTGTTTGGCCTTGGCTTCACGGCTGCACGCGCAGCGCTCGCGTTCCACAAGCGCGGCTACGAAGTCGCCGGCACGTCGCGCACGATCGAGTCGGCGCAGCAACTTGCCGCACAGCACCCGAACGTCTTTCGCGCTGCAGATGCGCCGGATGCGCCGCGCAACGTGTTTGTCTTTGACGGCGCGCAGTGGGACCCGTCGAACGACGTGAGTGTCGAGCACGCGCTCGCTGGCGTGACGCACATCATCGTGTCTGTGCCAACCGGTCGCGTCGACGGCCAAGAAGACCCGGTGTTGTTTGCGCTGCGCGAGCAGCTCCTCTCGAGTGTACGCGACTCGCTCCAGTGGCTCGCGTACCTCTCGACGATCGGCGTGTACGGCGAGACGCACGGCGTCGCAGTCGACGAGACCGCACCAGTGCAGTCGTCGGTCAAGCGGAGCCAGATGCGCATTGTCGCGGAGCAGCAGTGGCTCGCAACGAACCTACCGGTGCACATCTTCCGCATCGCTGGAATCTACGGTCCTGGCCGCGGCACGATCACAAAGGTCCGCAGCGGCACGGCTTCGCGCATCCACATCCCCGGTCGGCTCTTCAACCGCATCCACGTCGACGACATCGTCGCGATCCTTGCTGCGTCCGCTGCGGCGCCACGCGCTGGAGCGATCTACAACGTCTGCGACGACGAGCCAGCGCCTGCAGACGTCGTCACGGCGTACGCGTGCGAGCTCTTGAACGTCCCCGTCGTGCCGAGTCAGTCGTGGGAAGAGGCCGAAGCGACAATGAGCGCGATGGCCAAGACGTTCTACGCCGAGAGCAAGATCTGCACGAACGACCTCGTGAAGCGCGAGCTCGGCGTGCAGCTGCAGTACCCGACGTACCGCGAAGGACTCTTGGCGCAAGTGCTCGAAGAAGAAGAAGAGCAAGCGGCCGCAGCAGCGATGGCGCTCGAGGCAGTGGCGACAGACAGCGATGTGGAGACGACGAAGCCCAAGACACTTGTCGTGCTGGCGAACATTGGCTCGCTCCGCTCCGAGCCGTTCCTCGACGTGCGCCAGCTGAGCTTCCGCTTGAGCCGCGCGCTCCGTCTCCCAGTCGTGCCGTGCAGCTTCCGCTTCTCGCACCGCATCGACGCCAGCAAGCTCCACGGCATCGCGGCCAAGTCGTTCGAGACGGTCGTGCGCGAGCACTTGGCTCAGTACGCGTCGCACGCGACGGAAGTGATCGTGTTGCCGCTCTTCTTTGGCAACAGCAGTACGCTCACCGAGTTCCTGCCGGACGTGCTGCACAAGGTCTGGCGCGACGCATCGGCAGCGAGTCCGCCTCGCTTGCCGCTCTCGCTCCGACTCGGTCGCTGTCTCATCGACCTCGCAAACCCGGCCGACGACCGTATTGCGCAGATTTTATATGAGAAAGTCTCGGTATTTACGGACCACGTGCCCATGAATACCGATATTTCCGTGCTCGTGCTCGACCACGGGACACCGAACCGTGAAGTCCACGACGCGCGCGAGCTCGTCGGCGCGCAGCTCCGGACGCTCGTAGCGGCGCAGAACCCTCGCGTGACGCGCGTCGGGACTACGTGCATGGAGCGCCGCGATGGCGCCGAGTTTGACTTTAACGACCCGCTCTTGGAGGTTGCGCTCGAGCACTACGGCATCACGTCTGGCGTTGTGATCGTCGCGCTGTTATTCCTCTCGCAAGGCCGCCACGCCGGCGCGAATGGCGACATTGAAGAGATCCTCGTCGGTGTGCGCGCCAAGCACCCGGGCGTCGTGATCCACGTGACGGAGCCGCTCGGGACGCACGACCTCCTCGCGCAAGTGCTCCAGGACCGGTACAACAGCGCACTCGCGCAGACGACTCCAGACATTGTGCTCACGGCGGACAAGACTGTGAACTAGAGACGAGCGCGACTCACTCAGTCATTGCTCCTCCTCCTCCTGCTGCTGTTGTCGCCTGGAGCCGCTGCGCAATGTGCTGGACTTCGAGACGCAGTGGCTCGGGCAAGTCCCCGCGGCGCTTGCACGCGACGTCGATCGCCTGCACGAGCACGGCGCTGTCGGACTCGGCGCGCACGAGCTGGTTCCGCAGCGCAGCGTTGTCGGCGCGCAATAGACTCTTGCTGCTACTGTCGTTGTCGTTGTCCTTCTCTCCTTTGCCCACGCTGTCGATTGGTCGAGCGATGTTGTCGCCGCCGCCACTGAGGAGACTCTCGAGTCCTTTGGCGCGCTGTTGCCGTCGATAGCGCGCAAACGCTCGCGTGACGTCGTCCACTTCGCGGCGTTTGCTCTCGAACGCACGCTCGTGCTCCTCTGCGAGCGCCTTGAGCTTGCTCATCTTGGTCTTCCACGTCGCCACTTGCCGCGCGACGTCAGTCTCACTGCGCTTGTGCGCGTCCAAGCGCGATCGCACGCGTGCGAGTGCACTTAATGCGTCGTCACGCTCAGCTACAAGCGCCTCACGTACAGCATCGCCTTGCGCGAGACGCTCTTCGACCTGCGCACAGCGGCGCTCGAGCGCGACGTAGTACTTGCGCCAGTTCTTGGTTTGCTACACAATCAACAAGAGCGAGTGAGCACGAGTGTGTGAGTGAGAGCAACTTGCTAAGACGGAGAGAGGTGGCGCGAGTGGATGTACCTTGAAGAGACGGATGAATCGGTCGGGTACGCGCGCGCGGACGCGGTCGGGACTGCTCCGGACGACTTCGAACAGCATTTGCTCGACTGCAGGAGCGCAACATGGAGCAGATGAGCACGAGTTGTAGCATGACATACACATCGCCAAAGGCACTGCGAGCAGTACTTGACGTACTGTAGAAGCAGCAGAGCTTGCCAAAGAGATGCGTCTGGCGGACGTAGAGCGCCACTTCCGATGGAGGCAGCAGCGCGGTGGGGACTGCGATCTGGAGCACTCCGAGGACAGCGCCGTCGTGTCCAAGCAGCGCGGACGAGAAGAGCGCGATCATTGGCTTTGTCGCGCGACTCGTATCGAGCGAGTATGGCGCAGACGCCTGGAGCGCATCGTGTCGCAAACCTGCGAGCACGAACTGATCGACCATGGCGTGGAAGCGTGCGTCACTGTGGACGTCGTCGACAAACACAGTCGAGCAGCTCGCAAGCGTCGCCCCAGCGATGCCGAGCGAGCCAGGCACTTGGATCACTTTTGCGTCGTCGCGCTGCGTCCACAGCTCGTTGCTGCTTGCGTCGTACAGGAAGAGCATGGCTGTGTGTGATCCACAGCAGAAGGAACACGAGTAAATGAGAAATCACGATACGGAATCACGACGGAATCATGACACGCATCACCGTCGAACCTGCGCTGCCGTGCAGGATCTGCGGGAACGCGCTCGAGACTGCTAGGAAGAGCTCTTTCGTGCTCAGTGCGCGCGCGAGGTGGCGAAAGAGCGTCTGCACGCCTTGGACACTGTTGCTGCTGCCGTGGACTGCGCGTGCTTGGAGCGCCGAGTCGGCTGCTGCAGCTGCGAGCTGCTCGCGCTCGTCGTGTGCTCGCTGCATCTCGCGCGTGAGCGTCTCGACCTGCGCAGACAAGCTGCCGTTTGTGGCTTCGAGCGCAGCGATCACGGCTTGGAACGTACTCGCTCGCTGCGCTGACGATGCGCCGCGACAGCGCGAGAAGAAGAGGTGGAGACGCTGCAGTCGCGTTGTGTACGCGCGCCAGCTCCACTTTGCCAGCAGCAGCGTCGCGCGCGTCGTGCGCTTTGCTCGCTCGTTGAGCGCTGCGGCGCTCTGGATCTGCGCGAGCTGCTCTGCCAATTTGTGCGTCTGTGCGTGCTCTCGCAGCAGCGAGAACGCACCGCACACTGAGAGTCGGCACTGCGCTGTGCGCAGATTGCGTTGGACACACAGTCGGAAGAGGACAACGCGTGTGCGCACTGTGCGCTGGCTGTAGCGGCGCCACGCGTCGAACATGGCTCGGACGCGCAAGGTCGCCATGCGCTGTTGCACACGAGCCAGGCGCTCGACTGCACGCGCGCGCGTCTTCCAGCGCAAAAAGCTGGCTCTGCGCTGTGTGTGGCGCACGATGCGGTCAACGCGAGCGAGCGCAGTCTCACGAGCGCTAAGGCACTCGATGCGCATGCGCCAGCGCGTGAACGCTGCCACCAACGACCGAGACACGAGTGTGCGCATGGCTATCCGGACAAGAGCAAGTGTGCGCTGATGTCGCTGTTGTTGCTGCTGCGTCTCGTCATGCGCAGCACTTTGAACGCTCGCAAGCGTGTCTTCGAGGTTAGCGATGCGCACGTGGCTCGTGGCCGACGCAGCGTGCGCCGAGTGCATCGCTGCATCTGTCAACGTGAGTGTCTCACGCAGGCGCTCGAGCTCGCACGTGTGCTGTTCGCACACAGTGCGCAGTGCCACGACGACACAAGCGTGGCTGTGTGTGCGCCACGTTGCGACTGCGACGCGCATTGCGTGGCGCCTGGCGATGCGCTCCAGTACGCAGAGCTGCGTGCGCTGAGCGCGACACGCACGAGCAGCACTTCGCCAGCTCTGCAGCGCAGCAGCAGCGAGCGCTCGGTGCTTGCTTGCACATCGCGCAAAGGCGCTGGCTCTGCGCGCTCGACTCGCTCGTGTGACTGCGCGCCACGAAGCGAACGTCTGCTCGAGGCGACTGCCCTGACGACCCATGATGAGCGCCAGGATGCGCTGCTGTCGCGCATGCACGCGACTCTCGTGCGTCTTGTACATCGCAACGAGCGCTCGCCACGTACGGAGCGCGTGCGTCATGCGCAGGCGTTGAGCGACCTCTTCGACTCGCGGCAGCAGCTGAGCGAGTGCTCGTAGCACGTGCACATGCGCGCGCCAGTCCACCAGCACCTTGTGCTTGAGACGCACAGCGTGTCGAGTTGTCATTGTCCGCAGCCGCATGTGAACTCTGCGCTGCGCTTGAGTGTGCTGGCGCCACGCGAGTACGTTTGCGAAGAGCACACGCTGCATGCGCCGTTCGTACTGAGCGTCCGCAGCGCTGCAACGCGACTGCGCACTACGCCAGCTCGTGCGCCAAGACGCAAACGCAGACAGCGTGCGCTGTCGATTGCAACGAATGGCGAGCTGCTGCGCGATGCGCTTGCGCCAGCGCGCGTCTCGCACGACTTGTGTCCATGTGCGGACAGAGGTCGCTAGTATCGCGACTCGCGCGCGCTGCTCAGCTGCTACTGCGGTGTGAGCAGACAGCATCTGCTGGAGCTGCTCGCGCGTCTCGTGAGATGCACGCGCCATATCTGCAGCGTGCGCTTCGTGCTGCTCCACTTCGGCGCACAGACGAGCATATGCTTGTCGGACATCGTCGATCTCTTGGCGCTGCTGGCGAGCAGTGCGTACGCGCCAGTGCCCAAACGCCAGGAGCACACTGCGATGTGCTTGCTTCTCTAGCAGTGCGTACAGCCGCACGCGCTGCTCGTAGCAACGCGCTGCGTGCGTTCGTAGCGCATAGAGAGCGTCACACAGCGCATAGCGAGTGTACACAGCGGAGAGACGTTGTTGCGCCTGCTTGAGCTGCTGCGTGCGCTGTGCGAAGCGCTGCCATGTTGTGAACACGACACGCACAGAGCAACTCGTCCACTGACGGCAGATGCGCGTCTGGATGCTCGCAAGCAGCGCTTTGCGCGCGCTCTTGCGTTCCAGAGCCCAGTGTGCGTGACTCGCGGCGCGCCACGACTCAAACGCCTCGCGCATGCGCACGTGGACTGCGTGGTGCCACATGCGGTCAAGAGTGTGACGTACGAGTCTCTGAGATCTTGCAACGCGGCCCCACGTGCGCAGAGCGTCGTGCTGAACGCGCTTGCTCATTGTGTGCTGCAGTCGGAGTGTGAAGCGCTGGACGCGCTGTGAGTGCTGCCACTGGATCTGCCACGCGCTGTAGCACTGCTGGACATAGTGGCGTGTCATGTACGACCCCAGACGCTGAACGAGCGCAAGGAGCAGCGCGCGGCGCATGTGGAGCTGGCGCCAACAGCGCAGGACACGAGCCACACAGCGCTGCTCGTTCTTGGCAACGCACGTCTGGACTCGCTGCTTCATCGAGCGCGCTCTCGCCACGAAGGACTTCCAAGCACGAAAGCTCTCGCGCTGTCGAGCTGCACGTGCGCGCTGCGCTGCCATGCGAGTGACTACGCGAGCGTACGCATCGCTGCGTCGTGCGAGCGATGCAGTCTCGTGGTGAGTACGTTCGAGCTCTTGCTGCAGCTGCTGCGTGTCGACTGTGTTGTGCGCCGTAGCCTGTTCGAGCGCGGCAGCCAAGTGCGCTCGCTCGCGCTGGAGCAGAGCAATGCGCTCACAGAGCTCCTGGCGCTCGAGCACACTCCGCGCTTCGTAGGTCTGGATGAGCACGTGCTGCTGCCAGTTCATCCACGCGGACTGCAGCGCTGCAGTCGTGACGCGTCGGAGCCAGCGCGCCACGAACTCGCGCTGCCGCTGCTGCTGCGCCGTGAAGAGCAGCCACGCGCTCACGACTCGCGCGAGCTGGACGTTGCGCCAGCGCGTAAGCGTACGCACTGCCATACGTTTGCTCGCTCGGCGCTGCTGAGCCATCGATCGCCAGTGCGTCATACACTGACGCAGCACAAGCGCGTTCGTCTGGAGCTGCACGAGTCGCTGCTCCCACTCATTCTGCAGCGCAAGTGCGTGCGCTCGTTCGTCGGCAGCAGCGAGCGCAGCGACGTGCTGTCGCCACGTTACAAACGCACGAGAGCGCAGCAGTCGCTCGAGCCTTGTACACATCCCCGCCACACACTGCCGCAGCGACCGCTGCTGCGCGTGGACAGCTCGCCAGCGTTCAAAGCACCAAACGAGCTGACGCTGCGCCATGCAGACAATCGCGTGGCGCACAGTTGCAAACTGAGCGCGCTTGTGCTCTACGTGTGCGCGCCAGGCGTTCAAGCAGCGCAGCACGCCGAGTTGCTGCATCCGCGCAATGACGCGACTCGCGACCGCGACAAACTGGCGCTGGCGCAGTGTTGCCACCAGCCAGCGTCGCACGCTCGAACGCAGACGCATCGTCAAGAGTGCACTACGTGCGCGTTCAGCTCGCTGACGTGTAGCTCGCGTGTGTTTGGCCACTGACGACCATGCGCTCATCACATGCTGCAGAGCTTGGCGATCGCTCCTGTTCGCAAAGAACGCGCCGATGCGAGTGAGCAGCGCTGCGTGCGCCGCAGTGCACGCGTGCTTGTTCGCGTCCAGTTCGCACTGCGCCTGCGCGTGCTGCAGCGCGAGCTCATTGCTGCTGTGCTCGGTCGCGAGCAGCTGCGCACGGGCGGTCGCCAGTGCGTCCTCGAGTGCTGCGACGCGCGCGTGTTGCTGTGCGAGCTCTTGCTGGAGCGTTGCGATGACGTGGCGCTCGGTCACATGACGTGTCCACGTGCGCCAGCCACAGCGCACTCTTCGCCGCGTTGCCAGTCGTTCAAGGCAAAAGAAGCCAGTGCGGCAGTTGCGGCGCGCGGTTGCGAAGTGCGTCCACTTGACAAGGACACTCGCGAGTCGTAGTAGTGTCCACTTGGCGCGATGGGCTGCGGCATGACTCACCACAAGCCGCTTGCGCTGCACGACGTTGCGCCACAGGACGAACGTCCGACGCGTCGCGCTCTGCACGAGCTTCACGAAGAGCTTCGCAGCGCAGTGCTCGCGCTGCTGCTTTGCAGTCGCTGCGAGCTGACGCTGCGCTGCAACTCGCGCGTCGTGCTCAATTGCAAGGAGTCGCTTGTGTGTGACGAGCGCGGTCCAGCGCTTCCACACGCGCGCGAGCTGGCCTGCGTACCACGTCTGGAGCACAGCGACGACCGACTGCTTGGCTCGTTCTGTGCGTCGACGCTCGACTTCGTGCGTGTGTGACTGCAAGGCTGCGAGCGTATTGGAGTGTTGCTGCTGGAGCTGCGCGTGCGCTTGTTGGAGCTTGCTCAAGCGCAGTGTGAGCTCTTCTTTCTCGTGCACGACAGTCTCGAGCGTGTCCTGGAGCGTCTGGACTGCGAGTGCCACGCGCTTCGAGCTGTTCGGGTCGAGCGTGTACTTGACGTGGTACTTCTCAGACAGCTCGCTGTACTGCGCGCGGGCAGTTTGGAGCTCTGCGTGCGCTTGCTTACGGAACGCTGCGTGCACGAGCTCGAGCTGCTCCTTCTCGGATCGCAGCAACTGAATCTCGCGTCGCAATTGCGAATATCTCGACACGTCCTCGTCGTCGTCATCATTGTCCTCAACGTTGTTGTTGCTGCTGCTGCTGTTGTCGTGATGGCTAGCTGCCTTGACAACGTCGTGCTCTGGCTGCTCGCTCGCTTTCCAAGGCGATGCTCGAAGCGGCCGTCGTCTCGCTGCGAGGAGCTCGCTCTTGTGCTGCTCGAGCTCGCGCACCTGGGCTTTCAGCGCGTCGTTCTCCTGCTGCAGCTGTACGTACGAGTCGTAGAGCGACGTGACGCAGAGCGCAGACTTCCAGTTTGCGCTCAAGCCATCGGTCCGCGTCGCAGTCGAAGCCGCCGCTGCAGCGCTTGACGCGGATGCTCCGCGCATCGAGCGATTGAGAGCTGTCAGTCGATGTGTGCGCTCGAAGCGTCGCCGCAAATCCAAGTCTAATGCGATGATCGATATACACAGCACAAGTCTGAATTACCTTCTTTTTATCACTATCAAGTTGGTCTATCACTGCTTTCGCGCGAAATGATGCGCACGAACCAAACAAGCGAGATGGCCATGGCAGGAGTGCGTCGCGATGTCAGCGCACGCGGCGACGAGAACGACCACCGCAGCAGCAACAGGACTGCGACGAGCAATGGCTGGAGACATCAGCCAACATCGACGCAGGCGTTCATGACGCCAGACCAGCACCACACAGCGCACCACACAAATGGACGACGCGAGACAGACTGGCACTACCAGGAGACACCGCCTGCGCAGATCCAGCACAACAAGCACCCGTACGCAGGTCAGCAGGGCGTCTACGAGCAGCCTGCAACACATGCAAACGGCTACAAGACACCAGAGCCTGCTGCACATGACCGCGGCCTCTCGCACCAGCAACCACAACAGCCGATAGAGACTGCTGCAGAGTATGCGCAGTCGCAGTTCCGCCGCCGCAATCGCCTCGAGCAGCGCCTCGAAGAGCTCCAGAAAGACGTTGCGAGCCTCACGCTCAAGCTCCGCTCGGGCTCGAATCGCAGCACGTCGACGACGTTTGCCTCAACCGACAAGCAGACGCCGCCGCTGACCGAGATCCCGCTCACAGATGCGCGCGTGAACCGCAGCGCCAGTGGTTCGCAGCAGCAGAAGCCTCAGGCGCCACATCGATCCGCTCATGGCAAGGCAAAGAAGGCGCGATCTCGCTCCAGTACGTCTCTCTCTCGCTCTCTATGTCCTGTGTCTGTGGCTGACGACGGTCGATTGAACTGACGATGTCTCTCGTGCGCTCGCAGTCCTGAGCGAGCACTCGACGACGCCGACGAAAGGACGCTCGGCCGTCGGCCACGTGAGCACACTGCGCGAGCTCCACAAAGCCACGACGGAGCGCGATCAGCTCCGCTTTGAGCTCGAGAAGGTGCATCATGCAGCTGTCCAAGCTGCTTGCTCTGATCGCTCTTGTCCAAGACCTCACACTGTGATCTAACAAATGGACGGACGATGGTGTAGACCAAGCGCACGCTCGCGTCGATCGAGCGCAAGTACGCAGAGGCGATGAAAGCGCGCGAGGCGCTCGAGAAGCTCAAGGCGCACTGCGAGTCGCTCCAAGAGTCGCTCGAGCTCTCGGAGAAGATCCGCGTGCGGCAGAAGAAGCTCTTACAGCAGCAGCAGACGCTCGCACCTACGCGCTTGAGTAGTGCGCCACCAGTGCGTCAGACAACGATGCGTGAGACAGCAGCAGTAACAGGGCCACCGCCAGGGCGGACACGAGCGCCAAAGGCTTCAGCGACGACAGCGACGACTACGCGAACGCACCGAACAGCGACGTACGCGCCGCCGCTGTACTCCGAGTCTGCTGCTGTCACAATGCGCCAGGACGATCCGCTGGACGATGACGACGACATCTTGGACGCGCTCGTGGCGCCGCGCACACGCAGAGGTCCAGCGCCTGCGCCACGCACGTCGAACGCGCGGCCGTTGACTGCACCGCCAGCGACAGCTGCAGCGCCATCGACGTACACGTACGCAGACTTTGACAGTCTGCTCCAGCGCGTGCACTCGCCTCACCCGACAGTTCATGCGCTTGGGAGTCAGCACAGTCGCCGCAGTGGAGCAGCACCAGCACCAGCACCAGCAAACACGAGCACCAACACACGGAGTCGCGCGATGGCGACTGCCTCTGGTACTAATGCCAAGCGTCCGATGCGCTCCAAGTCGCAAGGACCGCCGCTTCAGCGCACTGGCACATCATCGACTGCGCCAAGCACCGCTCGACCGACACGACACTTCCTCGCGCCGACGCAAGCGAGTCTCCAACGCAAGCAGCCGCAGCGCCGCACCGATGACACTCGACGGCCGTTCATCTGATAGACAACCTGGTCGCACAAGGCGATCTCAACAACAATAAGATTGTTTGCTCACAATGGATGCAACGACCATAATTTATTGCTCATTGCAACTTGGACGAGCCCTGGTTCGCAATGCCCAAGTGCTTCAGGTACTTGAACCGAATGTCGTGCGTCGAGCGACCGCGCGGCGCGAGCTTGATCTCGACCGGACACAGCGCGAGCGTCGGCACTGGTGCAGCGACTGGCGACGCCGTGCGCGACGGTGGACTCGGTGTCGGCGACCGCGCGCGACTCACTGCAGCAGCAGCAGCTTTTTGCTTGGCGACTGCCTGCGCTTGCTGCGCCGCTGCGACTTGGCGCTGCAGCGCCTCTTCGCGCATCATCGCGTCGTTCTCCATGGCTTCGGCCGCGAGCTGCTCTTCGTACTCGCGCTCCATTTCGTCGTACACGTCTTCGAGGTTCCGCTCGACCATTGCGACGAACTCCACGCGCGTGTGCCACATGCAGTCGCGCTGGCGCTTCGAGTAGTCCGTGTGGAGCGGAATGTAGAACAGCTCGGCTTCGTCGACGAACCGAATCGCTTTGCGCATCGGCGGCGCACTAGTTGACGACAACGACGCGTCGCTCGAGCTGCTGCTGCTCGCTTCACTCACTGCGCTCGTCTCGCTTGCGCTTGCGTCGTCGCTACTGCTGCTCTGACTCGGATCTGTTGCGTCCTTGGACGGCGTCGGACTCGCGTTGCCACCGCCGTACCAGCTCGCGATGAACTGGAAAAAGTTCTTCGATGCGCCTTTGGCGCGCGGTGCGTCGTTGAGCGGGACTTTGATGCCTGTCTGGCGCACGTGCTTGCGGCCTGTCGAGCGCTCCAAGTCGCTCCGCGTGACTGTCAGGCCGAGCTGCTTCCAGTACTTTTGTCGGATCGCCATCGAGTCGCGGCGCAGCAGCTGCGGCGGCGGAGATATCGATAGTGACGACGGAGACCGCGAGCTTGAGCGTGTGCTGCTGCTGCTGCTGCTGCTTGGTGAGCGCGCAGTACTGACTGCAGACGCAAGCGTCTCTGGATCTGCGCATGTGCGCTTCTTGTGCTTGTTACTCGACTTGTTGGTGCCGTGCGAACTGTACACTGCGTGCGTGTGCGTGATATTGCGCACGTGTCGTCGTCGCCGTCGCTCGTCTTCGACAACGAGGTCGTCCACGGGACAGACTGGCAAGCGCTTGGGCATGGGCTTGAGCAAGAACGGCGTCGAGCTGTCGCTGCACGCCGCTTCATCGTCGTCGTCGTCCTCAAACTCATCGACTTCGTCCGATGACGACACGCTTTCTGTGCCGCTCTGGCTCTGGCTCAGCAGCTCACTGCTGCTGCTGCTGCTCTCGATCGCTGCGTCGGTCAGCACGTCAAGGCGCTTGCGCTCTGGTGTTGTCGTTGTTGTCGCAGATGCTGTCGATGTCACAGCAAGTGACGAGGTGTTGGCGCTTGTTGTTGCTGCTGGTGCTGTGCTGCTGCTACTGCTGCGGGTTTCGATTGCGCTCGTCGCGGCGACGGTTGCAGGCGTGCTGGTGGTGCGACGCTCCGCAGCGACGACCGGCTCCATTGAGCAGATCCCCATTCCCTGCGTCGTGCGTGTGTGTGTGCTGCTGCTGTCGGAGCCCAGCGAGTGCCTTGGCGAGAAAGGTCGAATGGCACGAGTGCTTCTTGCTGTGTGCACGTGTGCTGCGAGTCGAGTCGGCGGCGACCTCTTGCGCTGGTTCGCTTGCTCTTGCGCTTGCGCTTGCTTGAAAGAAGGAAAGTGTGATAATGTTCACATGAAAATGGTTTGAGCAGGCGTCCCTCTATTCGAGTCGTTGCACTGTCCTGTCTCTGTGCGCGTTATCTCAAATTATTGCTCATACTGAACGTCATATGAAATCGAGCACCCGAGACACTCGAGCGAAAGCAAGGCAAACCAACAACAACAACACCATGGTGTTGCTGGCGCTGTCTGCAAGTGCACACAGACACTGCCAGAGCAGCAAGCGATCGCTACGAGTCTCGAAGCACACCATGACGTACTTGCTTTCGTGCTTTCGTGCTCGCTAGGATTTTCTGGATTGCAACATCGGACCATGGATGAATCGAGTGAGCCTGATGCTCTCGTGCTGGACGCCAGGATCGCGACGGCTGCTGCCATGTGCTGCTGTGGCGTCAACAGACGCACGGTGCACTTGAAAAGACGAAGACGAACGCAGTGCGCGATTCAGTGCGTGGCACGCCCTCAGGTTCAAGCGCCACGCGTTTGTATGCCTTGTTGCTGATTGCTTGAAACTGACTTGGTTTAAGTATGCCTCACACTCGCACAGTCAAATCGCACCCTCGAGCTCCGAAGCCACCTCAGCTGTCACGAGAGACCACAAGAGTGTGCTTGGCGGCCAACTCAGATGGTCCCCGGCTCTCGTTGTCTGTGTGTGACCTCGGACCGCGCTCCGCATTGTCGATTGCCTCGCCTCGGCGTCAGCACAAGCACAACGAGCGAACGAATGCGCTGCGGCGGAACCAAAGGCCATCGTGCACCACCAGCACACACACAAGCAAGCGCCAACACCGACACCGGTTCCGGTCCCTGACTTGCGCCGAGTATGTATGTCGCGTCGCGCGTCCACATACTCGAGCCAAGTCGAGACGCACGTGGTGTACGTTGCTCGTTCGCGATCTTTCAAGCGACGCACAACGCGCCACGTGACTCGCTGCCTGTCACGCCCACACGATTGGCTGACCGACCGACCGACCGACCGACTCGAGTCTGCGTGCCGCTTGATGGTCCGAGCAGAACGACGAGCGCCGCATCGAGCGAAGCACCAGCGCGACGCGAGCTGCGTGGCGAGTGTGTGACTGCGACTGTGTGACTGTGTGTGTTGGCAACCGAGGTGCTACGGCTCCTCCGAGCACACTCGAACGCAGTCGCTGCGCGCTGTAGCATGCGTCCATGTCACAGATGCTGTCGTCGCGTCATCGGCGACGCAGCGCACGACGGCCGGTATCAGCTAATGCTACAGCGCATGCGAGCGTATGAAGTCGCCACTAGCGCTTCCTGAGCGGCGCACAAACTACACATTGTCAAGAGCTACGTGCACGCGTCGGACCTACCGCAAGGAGCGCCCCAAGTCGTATACATACGTGCGTGTTTGATGCGTTGGCACGAGATCACGCGAGTCGCGTCTCATCACTCTACCACGCCAGCGGACTGACGCACTCACGAACAGGCTCAACAGTGCAGCAACGTAGCTCTACGACTCGCCCCGAGTTGAGGACAAAGGCGGCAGTGAAGTTCGCGTGCAGCGAGCACAAATGCGCGTCAAGTGCGGTGGAGCAGGCTATAGCCGCCTTCAATGTTGGCAAGACCCACCACCGCGCGCGGCGAGTGTAAACCTCGGCTGCACACAGGCAAGTGGTCGTTGCGGACTCGAGCACCGTAGGCGTTGCTGGCAGTCGCAGCAGTGGATGCGACGGAACGCTGGACTAGGCGACAAGAGCAGCGGTGAAAAGATGCCTGGGTGTAGTACACACTAGAACTCCTTGCGGTTCGCGAGCATCATGCAAGGCACGCGGTTTGTCAGAAGTACTGCGCGCCTTGGATAACGAGCACACCGCCAGCTACTCAAAACGATAGCAAGTGACGATGTGTATGAACGTACAGGCAAGTCGTCGTGCCTCGACGCACAACGTATCGAGTAATACTAGCAGACACACAAGACGACTGCAAGTGGCATTGGTCGGGATCGATGGACGTGCAGGCGAGTTGCTGTGGCTCGACGCACAAGAGCAAGTGGAACGAGCACTGTCATGTGACCAATGGCTTCAGTCGAACCATCGAACCGTCGCGGCTAAGAATAGCAAACTCGCAGACCAACACTCGTGCCTGACTTGAGCTCGCGGTACTGACTGACGTCGTCGCGCACGCTGCAGTTCGAGAGCATGACGCTCGATGCGCTCGTGGACAAGACGTACGACGCGCTGCTCTCGGTTGTCCAGACCACGGCGCTGAGCCGCAAAGTGCTCCAGCGCCCGCCGTTTACGTTTCTCCACAAGCTCCTCGTCGAGACGCTCGGCGACTATGACATCTTCACGTACCAGCAGCTCGAGTTTGCTGAGCTCGTCACAAAAGAGGACAAGGTACAGTCGTCTGTATGTGCTTGTGCGTGTGCTAGCGCTCGTAGACGCGCGACTCAGTCGACTTGCTCTCGCTCGCTGGACCTCCAGGCGGCATTCTTGACGCGCGCGATCGCGTTCGTGGCGTTCGCGATGGCGAGCATCAACAGCAAGCGCATCTCGTGCCTCTTGCTCGTGAGTCCGATCAAAGTGCTCGCGGGCGTCGCAGTCGAAGACACACACGAGTTCCTCTTGCAGCTCTGCGAAGTGTGCAAGTCGCCCGACCGCGAAGCAAAGGACGCGGCGGCGCAGGACGTGATTGCAAAGGGCGACGCGCAGCTGTACACGTCTGGCGTGTCGTTCCGCAAAGGCTTGCTGCTCATCCAAGCAATTGTGCGGTCGTTCATCAAGCGCCGCGCGGGGAAGCGCAAAGCGCTGCAGGCTGGCGCAGCAGTCGCTGCTACGAGTGCGCCGCTCGCCATGACGCACGGAACACGGTTCCTCAAAGAGCTCGCGGACGGCCGCGTCTACGACGGCGTGATCAAAGACGTGAACGCCAAGGTGTACGTACTCGGGTACGAGCAGGATCCGAGTGCACGAGATGAAGTTGGTACGTCCTACTGCTACCTTGATGCGTCTCGAGACCGATCGCTTAGCGTCTTTGCCTCTCACGCACGCTCCTTTGACTCGCTCGACGGCAGACGAGATCGAGATGAAGATCATCCTTGAAGAGTCCCAGCGCCTGAGTCTCTTGCGCGAGCGCTTGACAGCCAAGACGTCCGCGACTGACGACGCCGACATCTCACTCACGGGTCTCCCAGACCTCTCACTCCCGCTGCCAGAGCTACTCGAGAAGACGAGGCTCATCAAGCGCGTGTCTTCGCGCGAAGGCTCGGCCATTCTCACGCCCAAGCGCGTCAAGCCGACGCTTCTGCGCTCTCAGTCGCAACGGCATCCGGTCGATTCGACACAGCCACCGCAGCTCAAGCCCCAGTCGTCGTTCCGCCGCGACAAGCACGAGCCATCGCTCTCGCGGCTCAGTAGCAATGGCGAAGAGCGCACGTCGTCGTCATCGTTGGCATCGGTTGGTGCTGCCATAGTCGCCTCAAAAGCACAGCCGTCGAACCAAGACGCTGCGTCTCCAGAGCAGCAGCCAGAGCGCAGCAGCGAGAGCAAGACAAGCAACAACGTGCGCGAGCAGCCGTGGCAGACGTCGCTCAAGAAGATGCTCGCGAGCGGCCAAGAGACGGAGGCAGCAGTGAGCACTGGAGCACTACCGAGTACGCTCCGCAAAGCAACTGTGCTCGACGTGCTGCCAGCCGAGGCAATAGGATCGAGACCGACATCGGATCATCAGTACGTACTCTGTCGGCTTGTAGAGCTGGGTCTCACAACTGTCCTCGGACTCATGAGTGGCTGTCTGCGACTAGGCTTCACACACCCCACGCGCTGAACTTCCCCAAGCTGAGCATCCCTGGCACGGCGTCGCTCACACCGATAACGAAGAAGCGGCACTTGCCTCACAAAGCCTCGCTCACAGCGCCAAGTGCTGCCAGCATGTCGCCAGGACCAGGCTCGGTTGGAGCTGCGGCGAATCCAGGATTCAAGCGCCTCGGCAAGAGCAAGAGTCAGCAACTAGCGGTGCCAGCACCAGCCGTGCTCACAACGAGTCGCACGGGAGCATCAGCGCCACGACCAGCACTAGCGTCCATCGCATGGGGCTCGACGCTCAGCTCGAACCTCGACCACCGCGCTGGAGCTGGCGCCGCAACCGGCGATGGCGCAATGATGGACTCGGCGTTCACTGGGACGTACCAGACAACAGACCAGAAGACGCAGGAGAAGCTGACGCTCTTTCGCGAGATCGTCCGGCGCATCGACGGCTACATGAAGCGCAAGCATTTGCGCGTGATCGACCTGTTTCGGTTCTGCGACGCCGATGGGAACGGCAGCATCTCGCCGCAGGAAATGATCGACACGCTCTCGCAGATGGAGATCCAGCTCTCGACCGAGCAAGCGCAGGACTTCATCACGTACATTGACAAAGACGGCAACGGCTCGATCGACATTGACGAGTTCGAAGAGCTCGTGCGCGTCGCGCGGCGAAACGAAGCGCAGCGCGAGCAGCTCCGGAAGGAGCTCAATCACCCCAAGCGCACGGCGGTCGAGGCAAAGCCGACTGGCAAGTTTGGCGCGTTCATCAAGCATCGCCAGCACATCTGCGACGAGTTCCGCGCCGCTGACGTCGGAGACGTTGGTGCACTGAGTGTCTCGCAGCTGCGCTCGCTGCTCGTGCGTCTCGACCTCCCAGGCGTCGACGACGCTTTGGTCGACAGTCTCATTGACCGTGCGCTCGGAGTCGGCTCGGCCGTCTCATCAACCGCATCGTCCGCGTCCAGTTCCAACGGCAGAGCCTCGACACCAGTGCTCGCGACGCCATCGAGTCATCACCATCATACATCGTTAAGCAGCGCCGTGTCGACCGCCACTGCATCAAGCGCAGCGAGCGCAAGT
The DNA here is from genome assembly GCA_003730235.1 of Pythium guiyangense. Lineage (NCBI taxonomy): Eukaryota > Oomycota > Peronosporomycetes > Pythiales > Pythiaceae > Pythium > Pythium guiyangense. The sequence goes on along the minus strand of QXDM01000067.1, from coordinate 84,801 downwards.
AGCGGCATGGTCTACTACCAGCAGCTCTGCCGGAGTCTGGACGACCTCGAGTGGAGCAAGAAGGCGAATCGGTTCCTCGACCAGGGCTGGCTCGCGCAGTTCGATGCGCAGATGGAGCGCGCCGTGCGCGAGTTTGAGCTCCTGTGACCGTGTTCTTAGTGCTCGAGGCGCATGATGAGCTCCGATGTCCAACAGATGCGATCGACAGAGTCAGAGGTAGCAAAAGCTCAACATCGTGGCCAACAACAGACCATACGAAAGACACCAAGAGAGAGGGGATGGGTGCAGCCATGTAGTGCATTGCAGGACGTCGAGACCGAGCGCAGCGGCAGTCGCTGCGAGGCGCGTGCAGTGTCTTAAATCATTCGTCTAGCGCGCGAGCGGTGCTTGGGGCAGAACGCGCGGAGCTGCCCGCCTTCGTTCATGAACATGTCGTACTCGCCGTTGCTCTCGCGGCCGCAGAGCGGGTGGAAGTACGTCAGGCACGGACCGCGGAAGCACTTGATGCACCCGTCGGCCTCGGAGCAGATCGCGCACGCCGGGCCTTTCATCTCTGCCACGGCCGCCGCGACGTGCTGGATCCCGCTCATGCGCTCGACGTCGGCAAACTGCACGCCAGGCGCCCACAGCGCGCACACGACGTGCGCCCACTCGCCGTCGACCGTCTTCTTGAACGCGCAACTCGGGCGCTTGAGCGGACACAGCGCGCACGTCTGGATCAAAGGAGCACGCGGCAGTCGTCCATCAGACACAGTCGAGACAAGACAGAGACAGAGGGAGACGCTTAGTGTCGAGCAGCAACGCACCAGTTCGCTCGTTGGGGTCGTCCCCTCTGCGCAGGCGTCGCAGAACCACGGCGCGTCGCCATCCGGGACGTCTTCAATGCCAAAGCAGTACTGCGCTCCGTCAAGAGAGAGATGGCGTTAGGTAAAAGAGAGAGAGAGGAGATGAAAGCGCCGTGGGACGCACCTTGTGGACTGCGACGTCGCACTTTTCGCACTGCACGATCGGGTCGTCGAGGAAGCCCTGGTCGCTAAAGCACACGCGACACCGCATCTCCGACTCGCTCGCAGCGGTGCTCGCGCGGCGCGCCGGTCGCCCTGGCTTCTTCCCAGTCTGCTTCTTCGCTGGACGTCCTCGCCGGCGCTTCTTCTGCGGCGTCGCTTCGTCGTCGTCGTCGTCTTCTGCGTCGTCCTCATCGTCGTCCTCCTCCTCCTCTTCCTCCTCTTCCTCCTCCTCTTCCTCTTCTTCCTCGTCGTCGTCTGCGTGGTCCGTCGCTCCTGCTCCTGCAGTCGCACTCGGCGTCTTTGCGGCGTCGTCGCCCGCGTCATTGTCCGAGTCGCTCGACACGTGCGCATCGCCACTCGCAACAGCAGCAGCAGCGCCAGTTGCACCATCGCCTTGCGGGGTCTCAGACGCCGGCGCTGCGCTGCTGTCACCCGCTGGCCGCGCCGTGTCTGGCAGTTGACGCAAGACGTTGCGCTTCGCACTGACAAACTTGCTGATCGTGAACGGCGACGCCGCGTCCGGCCGCGTGAGCTTGATGCGGATGCCCGAGACGCCGTCACCTCCGGGTTTGCGGCCAGGACGCTTCGCTTTCGGGGCACTGCGTCCAACGACGTGGTCGTCCAGGTCGTCCAAGTCGTCGAGGTCGCCGTCACCGTCGTCGTCGCTCCCGAGCGCTTTCTTGCGGCCGCGCCTCGCGCCAGTGGGCTTGGTCGTGCGGCGGCCGCGTGTACCGCCTGCAGCGCCTCGCTTCGTCTTCTTCTTGCCGCTCGGGAGACTCGCTGCGTCCTTGGAGCCGTCGAGGAAGTCCAAGTACATGAGCTCGCTCTCGACGTCCTGGTTTCGCCGGCGCTTCGGGCGCTCAATCACTTCGAGCCACTCGGTCGCAACGGTGCGGACGTTCACGACGCCCTTGAGGACCGGACCCGTGACTTTGAGCTCAATCAAGATCGACATGACTTGGTCGGCGTCAGCGAGCGAGCCGCCGCGCTGCCGCTCTTTCACGACTGCGCGCGCGAGCTCGCGGAGCTCGGTCAAGAAGCCCTTGATGTCGTCTTTCGACGCCGTCGAGAGCCAGCCTTCTTGGACCTTGGTCATCAAGAGTTGCACAGGCTTGGGACCCAAGACCTTCTCCCAGAACTGCTCGTCGTTAAAGTCGATCGTGCTGTCGGACGACTCGGCCGTGAACGTCGCTTTCGAGAACGACAGCGCGTTTGTCTGCGACGCAGTGGGCTTCGCAGCGCTCGCGTCGTCGCCGTCATCACCTGCGTCGGTCGCCGCGTCGCCGCGCGTCGGGTCGTACCGGATCGTGCGACTCGACGACAGGAGCTGGTCAATGTCGAGCTCGTTGATCGCGCGGTTCTCCGGGTCGTGCTCGTCGTCTTCGCCCATGATCGCGTACGCGCCGTAGCGGATCATCATCTCGACCTTTTCGCGATCGAGCGACATGAGCGACATCATGTTGCCGCTGTCGTCGTCCTCGCCGTCAAACTCGTTCCGGACGCCGCCAGTCTCAAACACGGCGTGGTGCATCCCGAGCTTCTTCGACGCAATGTCAAACATCTGCGCTTCGTACGTCTTCTTCGTCACGAGGCGGTAGATGTTGACCGACTGCGTCTGGCCAATGCGGTGGCACCGCGCCACAGCTTGCAAGTCGTTCTGCGGGTTCCAGTCGCTGTCAAACAGGATCACGACCGACGCCGCGATGAGGTTGATCCCGACGCCGCCGGCGCGCGTGCTCAGTAGGAACGCAAACGTCTCCGAGTCGGGGTTGTTGAACCGGTCGATCGCAGCTTGGCGTGAGTTGCCGCGCACAGAGCCGTCGAGGCGTTCGATCGCGTAGCCGCGGAGCTGGCACAGGTCTTCGATGATGTCGAGCATGATCTTGAACTGCGAGAAGATGAGAATCTTCTTCTTCTCAGCCTTGAACTTGGTCATGAGCTTGTCGAGGAGCACGGTTTTGCCGCTCGCTTGGATCAAGCTCTTCGTGCGCTGCTGGTCGTCCTGCCGCGCGCACTCTTTCTCCTCCACGCCGCGGATCAAGAACGGGTGGTTGCAGCACTTGCGCAGCTCCATCTCGACGTTCACGAGGTTCGCGACCGTGCCCGCGGCGCCCATGTTGAGGAACGACCGGTTCCGCTCAAAGATCGCGCGGTAATACTTCTTCTGCATCGTCGTGAGCTCGACGTCGACGATCGTCTCTTCCTTCGGCGGAATGCTCTTCTCGACGTCCTCTTTCACGCGCCGGAGCATGTACGGACGCAGCTGCTCGTGCAAGCGCCCGACCTGCTCGGCAGTGTTGAGGTCGCCGTACTCGTCGTAGAACTCCTGCTGACTCGGGAACTTGTCGGGTTCGATGAAGTTGAGGAGGCACCAGAGCTCAAAGACGCCGTTCTGGAGCGGCGTGCCAGTCATGAGCAAGCACGAGTCCCAGTGGAAGTTGCTGAGCGACTGCAGGAGCTTCGCGTCGCGGTTCTTGAGCTTGTGCGCTTCGTCAATCACGACGTAGCGCCAGTGGATCGCGTCGAGGTACTCGGCGTCGGCCATGAGCGTCTGGTACGACGTCACGAGCACGTTGAACTTGTAGATCCCGCGCTTCTTGTACACGTCGTTCGCAAAGTAGAACTCGTGCTCGCGCATGAACGCGCGGATGTCGGCGCCGCCCTCCGAGTCGTGGTACACGACGCAGTTCATCGACGTCCACGTCTCGATCTCGCGCTTCCAGTTCCCGAGCGTCGCGAGCGGCGCAACAACCAAGAACGGACCGCGAATGTGCTCGCGCTGGCGCAAGTGCTCGAGGATCGCAGTCGCCTGCACGGTCTTGCCGAGCCCCATCTCGTCGGCGAGGATGCAGTTGCGCCGGTTGTACCAGCAAAAGACCATCCAGTTGAGCCCTTCGAGCTGGTACGGCCGCAGCGTGTTCTGACTGTGGTACACTGGTGACTCCTGGTACTTGGCCCACGTCGAAGCGTCTGGCCGGACGTCGCTGAACATCGCCGGGTGCGCGCCGTTGATGATCGGCGGGTGGTTGTACCGATGGAACGCAGCGATCTTGCGGTCGTCCGTGAGCTCGTCCTCCCACTCCCACGAGCAGTCGACGTAGCTCAGGTCGCGCCACTTGACCAAGTACTTCTTCCCGACCTTCATCGCCGGCGTGCCGTCCTCGCCAGCGCCGTGGTTGTTGTACGGATTCACTTCGACTGGCGCTTCGACGCTCTCGCGCACGTCGAGGATCCGATCGACTTCGACGAACGCGTCGCTAAAGTACGCGCTGTAGTCCTTCTCGACGCCCACGACGACGTTCTCGCGCGCGCTCTCGACCGTGCGGCTGTTCTTCTGCAAGTACCGCCGCATGCGCATGATCGAGTGATGCCCAAAGCGCTCGATCTCCGAGACGCTGAGCCAGCTCACGTGCAAGTACGACACGTCCTTCCACTTGATCAGAAACTCCATCGCGACTTCGTCGTCGTCGCTCTGCGCCTTGTGGAACCGGATGCTGATGATCTTGTCGATCTGCGGACCCTTTGGCGCCGCGGGCGCAGTCTCTTTCGCCTTGGACGGCTTCGCGTCGTCGCTGAACTCAAACTCCGAGTCGTTCTCTTCCTTCACGTACGTCTTCTTCGCTTTGCCGGCGTTCCGACCCGATCGGCGCGTCGGCTTGACAGCTTCTTTCACGACTGCAGGCGCAGCGCCGCCGTCCGAGAGACTCTCGTCATCGTCGTCTTCGTCCGAGTACTGCGGCTTCTTCTTTCCGCGGCCCTTCGCTGCCGCCTTGGTCTTCTTCTTCTTCACGGGCTTCGTGACCGTGTGCGCCGTGAACGTCTTGCGCTTCTTCGCGTCCGCGTGCTGCTGCACAATGTGGTTGTGCGCCGTCGTCTTGAGCGCGCGGCTGAGCAAGTCGTTCGGGATCGCCGAGTTCGTCGACGAGTACTTGAACACCATGATCTGCGCGCGGAGTTGCTCCTTCTGCTCGGTCGTGAACGCCACGCGCATCGTCGGGCGTCGCACAGGACGTTGCAGCGGCTTCACGTCGCGGACGCCAGACGCTGCGACCGAGATCCCCGGTTGCTGCGAGTGCGGCAGCTGCTGCGCCGCCATGTTCCCCGCTGGATTCATGAACTTGATCGCGCTGTTGCCGTACGTCTGGTGGATGTACCGGTTGTACGCCAGCGCTGCGTCCTTCTCGCTCGCGTACACGCCGAGGCGCCGGATGCCGCCGCCGTCGACGTGGAGCTCCGCGGCCCAGTGGTTCGGACCGATGTACCGCACGCCCATGTCCCACATCCCGACGGTGAACTGCTCAGGGTTGTCAAAGCCGTTCATCGCCGTTCGGAGGCCGCTGCGGTAGCCACTCGGGTCAGCAGTGCGGCCAATGAGACCAACGCCGCCAGGACGGCGGAAGCGCAAGAGCACGGGACGGAGCGACTTGAGGCGCGACACGACGCGCGCAAAGTCGTCCTGCGTCTGCACAGAGTACCCGTCAACGGCGATGAGCTCGTCGCCGATGCAGATCATGCCACTCGCCTCTGCAGGGCCGACGATCCCGCCCTCTGGGCGACGGAAGCTCGTGACTGTGACCGAGCCCATGCGCACGCTCATGTTCATGCACAGGCCGATCGAGCCTTTCTGGAGCAGCACCTCGTACTCGTGCGGCTGGAACGCGTCTTTCCAGCCGTGCGCACCGAGCGCTGCGCTCGCAGTCGCGCGGAGCACGTCGACTGCCATCGCTGTCGCCTGCGCTGGCGTCGAGACGTTCTTGGCGTACGAGAGCATGCGCGCGAGGTTCGTCTGCTCGATCGCGTACACGCTGTCGTCGATCGGCTGCGCGACGAGTGTGTTCGCAGCGAACGGCGGCGGCGGGAGCTTTGGGTCGGGCATTGGCGCTTGCTGCTTCATCCACACGAGTCGTCACAGAGAGAGAGAGGCACGAGCGATCAGTCAGTATCCGCACAGTGGACAATGGCTCAGTCGTGTGCTGTCCGTACCTGACTGCTCTGCGAGTCGCGCGAGACGTCGCTCGCAGCGTGGCCGCCTGGAGGAGTGTGCCACTGCGTCTCATGGTGGCCTGGAGCGCTACCACTGCTGCTTGCGTTCGCTGCGTTGTTGCTCGGCGTCGCGTCGTCGTCTGCGCCAGTCGCACTGGCGTCCCACGCGTTCTCGAACGCCGGGTCGGCCGTGCTGTTGCTGCTGCTGCTCGTGCCTGGGCCGACCATGGCGGGATTATCAGGCGCGGCGTTGTAGAACGACAGCGATGTCGCCGGGTAACTGAACATGCGCGCCGCAGGTACGGGGCGCGCCGTTGACACAGACGCAGACGACGTGGACGACGCAGGGGACGCACCATTCTGCGACACACTGTCGCCTGACGCGCGCGGGTCGCCGGACAAAGGCCGAATCGGCGTCGGCACGGGCGCTATGAAGTTCGACGACGCGTACGGGAACTGGAGCTGGTGGCTCGGCGACACTGCAGAGCTGTTCGTGCCGCTGCCGCCGCTCTCAGACCCGACTGGCGCAGCCTGCGAGAGCATCCCGGCGACTGGGAAGCTCGGGTACATCGGGTGCGCGCCGTTCGGCGCGCGGCTGCTCGTCACTGGCACACGCGGACTCGTCACAGGGGCTGCCTTTGCGTCCGTCGGTCGTGACTGCGTAGTGTCTTGCGCTTGGTCTTGTGTCGCGTCAGGTTCGTCTGAGGCGCTGGCTGTTGCGTCCTGGTGCAGCTCGCGCTTCTGATCGTCACTGCCATCTGCTTGCGGCTGCTGCTTTACAGGCTCATCAGCAGCTTCAGAGCTCACGGACGTGTGCTTCACTAGTGCATCCGCACTGGCGTCCGCTGCTGCGTCGTTCGCGTCTGTGGCTGCTTCGTTGGTCTCTTGCACATCGGCTGCTGCTGCTGCGGAATCAGCAGCGCGATCATTCGCTGTCGAGGTCGCGCCACTGCTGTCTGCATCAATCGCAGCGCTCGTTGATGCACCCTCATCAGAATCGCTGCGTTCCTGGTCGGGCGCCTGCGCAGAGCGCTCGTGCTCTTGCCGCGGTCTGTCTGCTTTTGTTTGCTTTTGCGCTTGTTCCGTGCTGGTCGCGTCCTCGCCGTCGCTCGCGCTGGTCGACTGCTGCTGCTGCTGCTGCTGTTGCGTAGTGTCGGGTGCTGTCGCGACGGTGTCGTCGTCCGCCATGCTCGCGCGATGCTCTTGCTGTCGTCGTCGTGTGCGTGAGCGAGGAGCGTTCTTTCTCTCTCTTCTCTGTCGGCCACAATTGTGGGGAGTCCTCTACTACTTGAAATTTGTAAAGACTAGATTTGACTTCCAGGTTGTCGAGTTGTCCGTTTCAATTTTTCGTACTTATTGGAATATTACGGGAAGGTATACTCGAACGGATAATGTGTATACCGAACGGATAATGTGTATACTCGAACGGATAATGTGTATACTACGTTTACCGAAGAGATAATTTTAAATTTGTGATTTTTGGGATACGTTTTTACTAAAATTGTACTTTTGTTTTCGCCTGATTCCAACGCACATCAAGAGAAGCATGGCGCCACGCGCGCTGGAAGAGCTCAAGCGAACCATGGCGGCCGATCCCACGTTCGCGCGACCGTGCCGACCGATGGCGCTAAGTTGGTCGCAAGACGAACACGTCCGCTTCGTCGCGGCGCTGATGACCATGGAAGATCCGAACTACGACGCCATAGCCGACCATGTAGGTCGCCACTTGCAGCAGACACGCTGCTACGCACTCAAGCTGCTCAAGCGTGTCGAGCGAGCCGCGAAAAGGCACGCTCGAGCTCTACCACTCGTCACAGACACGCACGCACCACCTCAGCAAGTCACACCACCACAACAAGTCACGCAACCCGAGCCAGACCCAGCGCCCGAGCCAGACACGTCAATCGAGACGGACACGCTCGAGGAAGCCGTCTTGCCAAAAGCCATCAGCGATTTGTTTTGTCGTCCTCCACCTTCCCCACCATCCTCCGCAAGCTTCCTGCACCTCCTGTCAAGATGCGGCAAGCGCGCCAACCTGAGCAAAGTTCTCGAGCGCCGTCCAGCGACTCACTCTGAGGAGATCGCTCTCTTCGAGATGATTGTGCGCGAGTACAAAGGCGTGTTTCAGAGCGTCGAGGACGAACATTGGGGAGCAGTGGACAAGTGGGGGCTCGACAGCGTTGACACGCTTCGCGCTCTACTGATCCTCCTCGCTCAAGTCGAGTCTGAACTGAGACTTGCTGTCTACTGTCTGACGCACCCGCTGGTACGTGAGCTCCTAGACAAACCCGCTTTGACCACGGCACACTGACTTTGATCGTGCTAGATCGCTAGTTTCATCAAGTACTTATTGGACAAGAACCCCCAGCTCAGAGTATTCATACTCACTGACAAAGGCCTCGCGAAGGACGGACGGTCACAAGTGCGCGCGTTGCACGAGTACGCTCCTCGCCGAGTATTCGTCGCTTTCACTCCAACCACTCTACACGTCAAGGTGCGCCTGCTTGTGCACGATTTGACTCAAATGGAGTATTGACGATGTTCCACATGCACATTAGGACGTTTTGATCGATGACCTTGTCGTCCTGACTGGGTCGATGAACATTACGAAGAAGGGCGTGGACTCCAATGTCGAGTCAATGCACGCCTTTGGTCGCGGCGACGTGTTCAAGTCAACCACAAGCCGATGGATCAGCGTCGTTCAGGAAGTCGCTTTTGCTCGCGACATCAGCTACACGCCGAGTCCGAGCCATTTGGCGAAGAAACGTGCGGCAGCACGTGTCAGAGAGATGAATGAGTGTGCCGTTCAGGAGTATCAAGCCGCTGCAGCACTGCAACTCCAGCACCAGCGAGAGATTGCAGCTCAAACGCATCGGCAGCAACTTGAAGCAGCGGCGCTCCAACACGAACACGCTCTCCTGCTCGCAAAGCGCAAGAATGCGAACGAGGAGCGCATGCACGAGCTTGCGGAGCTCGAGCACAAGAACAAGGTGACGGCTCAGACCATTGTCGCTCTCAAGCAAGCTGCTGAGCTTGCGTCCCTTAAAGCGCGACTTCAGCGTTAGCGAATGTGTCCGTGAGCGAGTCAATGTCTGTGGTATCGTGGAGACTCGCAAGTCGCTATTAATATGAAGAGCTCACGACTTCGCGTGACGTGCATGCTGCTGCTCTTGCGAGTCGCCTTGACTGGGAAGTACACGAGCGCTGCATGGGTGTGGTAGTCGAGTGACAGACCACAAGAATGGCGACGCTAGAGGAGCGACTGCAGCGCATGCTCGCGACGCCGCAGACGCGCAAGCGCGGACAGATCTCGCGCGAAGACGTGGCGCTCGCGCGGCAGTACCAGCGCCAGTACGTGCACATTGGCGCAGCGTTCAACACGGATGCGATTCCAGACTGCGCCGACAGCCTCGCGCAGATGCGGAACGACATGCGCGCCGCGCGGGAGCTCCGCGACATGCTCTGGGAAGACCACTACGCAGCGACGCTGAGCGAAGCGAGCAAGCAGCTCGCGCTTGCGAAAGCAAAGAAGCTCGCACAAGAGACGGCGATGCTCGCGCAGCTCAAGACCGAGAAAGACAAGTGGCTCATGGCCATCGAGCTGCGGCTGTCCGAGTATCTCTTTGCGAGTCTCTCGACTGTCGACGACGCCTTCCGCCACGCGTTCTTCTCGAGTGTCAACGCCTCGAATGGCCAGACGCCGCTCCACCGCGCGTGCAAGACCAACGACACCGAGCTCGTGAAGTTGCTGCTTGCGCTCGGCGCGTCGCTCACAGTCAAGGACGAGGCTGGAAAGGTATCGCTGCGCAACATCACATCTGCAGCACTCGTTCGTAGCGAGGAGCTGGCAACGAGACTCACGCTGCTGCGTCTACTACTGTGGCTACCTTTGTGTCCGACACAACAGACCATCTTCCATCTCATGGCCGAGCACAACCAGACCGAGCTCTTCGAGATGCTTGCCATGCACTTGACTCTTGACACCGACAGTGTACTGCTCGCGCTCGATCGCGCAGGATGTTCGCTTCTCCACGCTGCCGCACAGAGCGGAAGCAGCGAGATGCTCGAGTATCTCTTGAGCGGACCTCATAGTCTGAAACTACGCGAGCTCGTGAATGCCCAGACGAGTCGAGAGCAAGAGACTGCGCTCCACATGGCTGCACGGCGTGGGCACGCCAAGTGCGCACAGCTGCTGCTCCAGACTCGTGGTGTTCGCGCTAGCGTTCGCACCGCAAAAGGCTCGAACGCACTCCATCTCGCGCTGCAGCAGACGTTCAACATCGACGCGCTTGTCGGTGTCTTCACCGACGCAAGTAGCTGCGCTGAGGACCGAGACGAGATGTTCCAGAGCCTCGACGAGATCACGGGACGCAACTGTCTGCACACCGCAGTGATCCAGAACTTTCGCGCCGTCACACTCGCGCTACTCCGCGGCAAGCAAGTGCAGCTCAACATCGCGACGCGCGACGGCGGCTGGAGTCCGCTGCACTTGGCGGTCATGACAGAGGAGATCGAGAGCGTCCACGCGCTGCTCGACGCAGGCTCGATGCTCGACATGGTCGACAACGACGGTCAGACGCCTCTACTCCAGGCGTGCTTGGGCGGGAGCCTCGCGATCGTGCGGCTCCTGCTCGACGCTGGCGCGAACCCGGCGCACCAGAACAAGCAAGCGCACAGTGCGCTGCACTACCTCGCAGCGTTCTGTCGCGACCGACAGCTTCTCTTGGACTTGATCGACCGCGGCGCGGACGTGAACGCCAAGTCGCTCAAGCTCAACACGCCGCTGCACTTTGCGGCCATGAACGGGAACGAGATCGCCGCACAAGTGCTGCTCGCGCACGGTGCGAGCGCGAGTGCGATCAACGAAGACAAGCGCAGTGTCGTGTACCTCGCGAAGAAGTGGCGCCATCGACCGGTCGAAGACCTTGTCAAGCCGCCGGAAGAGCAGCTCGCAGGATCCGACGGCCATGGCAAACGGCCGCCATCGTCGTCGTCGTCGACTCATCCCTCGCGCGCGTTTGTAGCACAGCAACTCCAGGGCATGATGCAGCATCAAGCGCATCATAGACCGCCCCTGAGTGCGCGGTCCGAGGACTCGGACTCGCACTTCCACTACGAGGACGAAGAGATCTTTGCGCCGTCGACGCCGTGGCCGATCGAGATCACCAGCGGCGACAGCAATCAGACATCACTCACAACACCGTCGCCTTTGTCGCCAGGACTCGCGCCATCGCTGCGGACCAACGCCACGCGTACGCCACAGTCGCAGTCGTTCCGAGAACTCCGTGAGAAGTTCATGGCGCTCGCGCTCACGCCGCAGCGCACGACGCTCCGACCCGTGGTCTTGAGCCACGAGAAGAAACACCAGCTTGACGCGATGCTCGTGGCGCCACCGTCCTCAACCGCGCCGGCGCTGCAGGATCTCCCGTCGCCATCCAAGATGCGCATGTCGAGGTTCACGCGCAAGTTCCTCGCCGGGCCAGTGAAGATCCCGTGGGAGATGACAGTCCCAGTGCGCGGCTCGTCCGCCAGTGCGTTCGACCGCCTCTCGAACGACGCGACGGCGACCGAGACGCCAGGCGCCGAGACGCTCCAGCGCAAGCTCAAGCCCTGCATTCGCACAAACATCGGACTCGTGCGCGACCACCTCGCGCACGCGCAGGAGCTCACGTGGCCACAACACGCGCACCATCGCGCGTTCCGCACGAGCAGTCTCAAGTACCAGGCACCGCCGCCCAAGCTCGCGCGCTAGCGTCGATTGCTTGCTTATCCTGCCTGCTCCTGTGTGTGAGGGTGTGTCTGTGGGTGTGTGGCGCGGACAGCAGCTCACTGCGCGCGCGTCACGCGGCGCTGGTCGTATGCATACGCTCTCATACTGTGGAGACTGTGGGACGCGCCTACTGCGCGAGCTGCTGCTGCGTCTGGAGGAGCCCGGCGACCGAGTGCGCAAAGTTGTACAAGTAGTAGCCCGTGACGCTCGTCACGACGAGCGCGAAGCTGTCTGTGAGACACGAGATACAAGAGAGAGAGCAGCAACGTCAGTCGCTGTGGCACGAGACGCGTCACTGTCGACGCGAACAGCTCCGGCACCAGTCAAGAGCAGGAAGACGACGTACTAAAGATCGCGACTTCCCACCAACTGAGCATCGTGAGGCCGAACTCGAGCTTGTACCATCGGTACTGGCGCGCAACGTAAGCAAACATCGTCTCTCTTGATCTCGCGTGTGTGCGTCTCCTGCACACGGGCATGCGTCCAAACGCGTCAGTCGGTAGGACGGTTTGTGCGGGTGCAGACAGCACTCGCCCGCTCGCTCACGACACACACACGAAGCAGCACCCGTAGCAGCAGCACATGCACATACAAAGCATTGCTCAGACACACACAGAGACACAGAGCGCGCCATGAGCACACACCGTTCGTTCGCGACGTGCGTCTCGCAGCTCGGAAATCGAAATGAACGAGCGCAAAAAGAAATGTTCATTGTAATTCGCAGCGATTTACGACTATTTGCAGCGAATTGGTGCAAAACGAGGCTCGTGTCGCATACACCACTTTGACCTCGCGAAGTGGCGATCAGTGATGGCTGGAGCCATCCTCGCGATCTTGTGCCGTGACGTTCATCGCGCTCGATGCGCAGGCTTCGTAGCAATACGTCGTCTGTGTCGGTGTAGTGAGTAGTGAGTAGTGCATGGTGTCATTGCGCTCAGCCTCCATCGTATCGTGTTTGCTCCAGACCAGACCTCGTACTTTGACCAAGACCTGACGGTCTCCAATATTCGCGCCATCTCCAAGACCTCCTTCACCTTGACGGGTTGGCGCTGTCGTTGTCTCGTGATGGCGAGTCTTGGAGCGAGTTGAGGACAAGCAAACGTCTTAGACACAAGATGTACTGGCATTGATGACAAGAGCGTATCGACTGCATCTCGGCAACTTCGCTACGATCACGAGCTTGTGCAGAGCGAGCAAGTTAGCCCGAGGTGGACGCGTACCGCATGCGCACGTGCTCCCATGCGCGGCGAATGAACCATCCGTCGGCCTCGGTCACGCTCTGCGACGCGCCGGCCTCCATGATCATCTTGGCCATGTCCTGGCGCGGCTTGTCGGTCTCTTCGTAGAAGTCTGGGAGCCCAAAGCCGTGGCCGATCTCGTGCGCCACGATCACGGACGTGTCGGCGTCGAGCGAGCCGAGCATGTTGGCTTCGTCGACGCGCTGGCCCCAGTCGCCGCCGGCGCCGCCGCCCTGTCCGAACGTGGGCCAGAGCGAGATGTCGAACGGCTTGCCCTTGCACGCGCTCGTGTCGGACGCCGCCTCGAAGTTGCGGTGCTTGTAGCACGCCTCGGGACACATAGGGATGCCGTCGGCGTCGAGCACGCCGGCGTAGATCGGACCGAGCGAGCTGTCGGTCCAGTCGAGCAGGCTCTTGTCGCGCACGGCGACGCCGACCATTTCGAGCTCGATCTTGGCGAACGGCCAGCAGCCGTAGCCCTCGAGCCACTTGTTCCACTGCGCGTACTGCTTCTCGAGCATGCCTTGGAACTTGGCGGCCGTCGCCTTCGAGAGCTTGTTGCGCGAGTCCCAGCGCACGCAGTAGCTCAGCTTCCCCTTGTTCGTCATGAGCTGGTCAAAGATGTAGTTCTTGAAGTCAAAGTGCGGCTTCATGCGCTTCTCCCAGATCCAGTCCACGTCCGCCTTGCTGATGTACCCAGACGTCGGGTCCCCCGTCACGCACTTGTCGCCAATCTTGGAGGCGTTTGCTTCGCCTGCGATGACACCTCCGGCAGCAGCGCCTGCTGCCGCACCTGCTGCCGTTCCAGACGATGGCGCCTTTGTTGTTTGCTTTGGCGTCTTGGTCGTCATAGTCGGCGCTCGAGTCGCTGGCACTGGCGTTGGTTTGGGCGTCTTTGCCGCCTTGGTTTTCTTGGGCTTCTTGGTCTTCCCAGGCGTTGGTGCTGATGTCGCTTCGATCGCAGCAGGACGCAGAGCCCGAGCGCCAGTCGCATCCGCACCGCTGATAGCTAGTGTTTCGTTCAAGCTTGGTGGCGTCGCGAGGGCTGACGCGGCACAGAGCACTGCGAGCGCAAGTGCTAGGAGGAGGTGGTTGCGTTTCCAGATCGAGGCGAGCATCGTCGAGGTAGCAGATTGAAGAATGGAGCGCGCAGACCGAGAGCGGTGCACAGGAGGATCACGCGGTGCTCACATACGCACATGTAATCGAGCCGAGGGCGTCGCGTTGTGGTGATCTGCTGTGCATCGCAGCGCTTCGTCAAGTGCGCCTGGAATGGAGGAACCAGCTGGGAGTCAGCGCGCTTCGAGTCAGAGCAGCAGCGCGAGGACGTTCACGCGATGCCTTGATCGGTGCGCTAATCAATCGTCAGCACCACAGCGCTCTGAAAGCGCCGCTGTTTCGATCAGCCATGCACGTTCTTCGGTGCTGCGTCTCCGTTCGTCGCTCTCTCTTCCAGGGTGTTGCGTGTGGTGTGTTTGAGTGCGACTTCGCGCAACGTTTGGACCACCAACGCGCATTTCATGTACACCTTGTGAGCTGGTTATCTAGGACGCACTGACCAAGCACTCACGGAGAGCTTGGGTCGATGCACGCTGAAGAAACCGAGCGAGCACGAGCTTCGCACACCGTGATGCGTGCGCATAACATGCAGCAACCGAATGCACGACTGCTGAAGCTGATCTTGGCCATTGAGTCGAGTCGGATCGAGGCTTGAACGTGCTTTGCGTTCCAGGGCGCCAGCTGGACGGGTGAACAGGTCTCAGTGATTGCAGCTCTCGCTCCGCTCACCGCGTGATCATGACACATCGTGGACTGAAGCTCCAACCTGAAAGCACATTTCCGAGCGACCCAACAACTGTCATGTGCTCGCCAACGCTCCTCGTGCTCTACGGCTCTGCGGTCCTCGACATTGTTGACTGCAAGATCAAGTCCAAGGCTCCAGTACCAGCCTTGACTGTGGTGCCGACGCTCTCGCCAGCGGCAACAACACCGACGCCAACACCAGAGGCTGCGGATGAAGGGACGATCGCACCTACACGTCGTCCACGCCCCCCGAGATCTACATCAGCAACAAAGAACTCAACCACAAAAGCACCGACGACGCCCAAGCCCAATAGCAGCACCGGTTACGGATGACGATGCATCGGCACCACAGACTGCGATCCCAAGCGTGACCAAGGCACCAACCTCAGGGGCAGGCAATTCGGCGACTGGCGACAAGTGCGTGACGGGGGACCCGACGTCTGGGTACATCAGCAAGGCGGACGTGGACTGGATCTGGGAGAAGCGCATGAAGCCGCACTTTGACTTCAAGAACTACATCTTTGACCAGCTCATGACGAACAAGGGGAAGCTGAGCTACTGCGTGCGCTGGGACTCGCGCAACAAGCTCTCGAAGGCG
This sequence comes from Pythium guiyangense, assembly GCA_003730235.1. NCBI lineage: Eukaryota > Oomycota > Peronosporomycetes > Pythiales > Pythiaceae > Pythium > Pythium guiyangense. Next base: position 69,402 of record QXDM01000067.1, on the reverse strand, counting down.
ACGGCCGCCAAGTTCCAAGGCATGCTCGAGAAGCAGTACGCGCAGTGGAACAAGTGGCTCGAGGGCTACGGCTGCTGGCCGTTCGCCAAGATCGAGCTCGAAATGGTCGGCGTCGCCGTGCGCGACAAGAGCCTGCTCGACTGGACCGACAGCTCGCTCGGTCCGATCTACGCCGGCGTGCTCGACGCCGACGGCATCCCTATGTGTCCCGAGGCGTGCTACAAGCACCGCAACTTCGAGGCGGCGTCCGACACGAGCGCGTGCAAGGGCAAGCCGTTCGACATCTCGCTCTGGCCCACGTTCGGACAGGGCGGCGGCGCCGGCGGCGACTGGGGCCAGCGCGTCGACGAAGCCAACATGCTCGGCTCGCTCGACGCCGACACGTCCGTGATCGTGGCGCACGAGATCGGCCACGGCTTTGGGCTCCCAGACTTCTACGAAGAGACCGACAAGCCGCGCCAGGACATGGCCAAGATGATCATGGAGGCCGGCGCGTCGCAGAGCGTGACCGAGGCCGACGGATGGTTCATTCGCCGCGCATGGGAGCACGTGCGCATGCGGTACGCGTCCACCTCGGGCTAACTTGCTCGCTCTGCACAAGCTCGTGATCGTATCTGTTGGAACTTTGTCATTTTGCGAATGAAGATCTGTTGGATGTTGTTGACTTCAGTCTCTGAGGCTTTGACATGAACGGAAGCGATGCGTCCCGGAGTTGTTGAGAGCTCCAAGAGATAAGCTGAGATGAAGCTCACCCGTCTGCACGTAGGCCATAGTGCATGTGAAGAGGACAAGAGGAGCTAGACGGTGTTGAGTCTGAGGAGGTCAAGATGGAGTGATCGACCTGGAATTTGTCACTACCACTTTTATATGCAGACAGGATCAGCTCCTCCTCAACGACGATGACAGTCAATGGAGACGCATCGACACCGCTGCGCTCGTGTCGCGTGCTGCTCTTGAAAGCAGCCGACGATGCATACGCTGCAGCGCTCACGAGCCAGCAGCAGTGCGAAGCTGCTGCGTTCGAGCCGTACTTTGCAGACGTGCTCACGTTCGAGTACGTGAACACCCAGGCGCTGCACAACGCCTTGATGCACCTTGAGCGCTACAGTGCGCTCCTCGTCACGAGTCCGCGCGGTGCGATCGCGATTGCGAACGCAGTGCAAGCGCTGCAGCACACAGACGAAAATGCGTACGCAGACGCGCTGACGCGACTGCGCGCACTGCGCATCTTCTCGGTCGGACGCGCGACGTCGCGCGAGCTCGATGTCCTTGGTGTCACGTGCTTCGGCGACGAGTGCGGCTCTGCAGACGCGCTCACGGTGTATCTGCAGCAAGACGGCGTGCTGCCAGCAGAGAGCAACTCGAAGCCTGTGCTCTTTGCATGCGGCGAGAAGCGGAGCGACGTGCTGCCAGAGCACTTTCACGCGCGCGGCGTCGCGCTGGAGCAGCTCGTGGTGTACCGGTCGTGCCCAGTCGCTGACGTGCAGCTCCCGCAAGCGTGTGGTGTGCCGCACTGGGTCGCGTTCTTCAGTCCCAGCGGATTGCGTGCGATGAAGGACATGGCGCTGCCATGGGCGTCGATCCGCAAGGCAGCGATCGGTGCGTGTCCAGTTCGCTCTGCCGATGAGTGTGAGTGTGAAGGACGAGGTCAACAGACACGACTGACTTGGTCATGTGAACAGGCAAGACGACGGCTGCTGCGCTGCACAAGCACGCGGTCGAGACGGGCGAAGCGCACTGGGAGGCGGACGTGACGGCCGCGACGCCGACTGCCGACGGTATTGCGAGCGCCATCTGCGACTTTGAAGCGCTCCATGCGCAGGTCTGATGCTCCACACACTAGCAGGAGAGGATGAACACGAGAGCAGTAGGAAGAGCGATCGACAGAGTTGTGGGATTCGGTCCATACACTCGCGCATTCTCTGCTTCGATCGATCTTGTGGATTCTCTGTCACGTGCGTGCGCGGGAGCTGCTCGTGCGTATGAGAAAGTGGATCGCGTGCGTGTCTTCGAGAGTCTATTCGTCGTCCGACTTGGGCTTTGGCTGCGCCACGCGCTTGAGCTCCTGCGTACGTTGTCGCATGCATCGATCAGTCAGTCAGTCGCACTGCATGTGCGTGCGAATGCACCACCAAAACAGCAGAGCGACGTCGAGCAGCGCCGACGCAAGCACTTGTGCTCGACATGAAAAAACACATAGAGAGAGAGAGACGCACCGCAGCGCCTTCCCGCCGCGCGTTCCAGTCCGCAAGCGGACCTGCGACCATCTGCGACGCCGCCACGATGAGCCCGCCGGCGAGCACGAAGCGCGCGATGCCGTTCATCTTAGTTCTCGAGTCTCTTCGTGTCGTGGGAGGTGAAAATGGGCGGCTAGAGGCAGTCGTTTGCCTGTTTACTCGATTTTATCGCTATCGAATATTTAATAGCAAAATGCACTAAAGTACGAATCCTGCGCATGACACGAAAGAACACTTGGACGACAACGATGGCGACGAGCGCAATGGAGGCGCATGTGCGCGACTTGCGCGCGCGGCTCGAGGCTGCGAACGTGCTCATGCGCTACGACTACGCATGGTGCGTCTCCTGCCTTTACATATCTACTGTTGCTCTCAACCACAATCGGCTCACGTGCTCACTTGCGCAGGAAAGAGGTCGAGTTTGCGCGCGCCGAGTCGCGCGTGACCGGCATTGCAAGTCGCTTGCTGTACCAGTACGCCATGTGGCGCGCTGCCGCGCGTCCGAACGACACAGACGCGCTTCGCACACACAAAGTGTGTATCGAAGCGAACGGCTACGACGTCTTCCGCGACCGATGCGCGCAGGCGTGTGCGCTCATGGGCTTTGATGTCGTCGAGACGGTCGACGCGAGCTCGGCCGACCTCGTGTTCGTCTACGTTGCGCCGCCGGGCGAAGCGCGCACTGACGCGCAGTTTGCGACGTTTGAGCGCGTCGTTGCGCACCACCGCGACGCTACAGACGCTACAGACGTCGACGCTCTGCCGCTCTTTTGCTTCCTCTTGGGCGAAGCCGACTTCCTCGCGCCGCCGTCGGACGACGAGACCGAGCGCTTGCGCGGCCTGAGCGAGTTCGCCATTGCGCAACAGCTCCACCCGCGCATGCAGGACGCCGCGTACCGCTCGATCGCGCAGTTTGCCGTCGAGTTCACGCCCGACGCCGCGGCGCCAGCGGACCAGGACGCCAAGCAAGCGAAGCTCCAGCAGCTCATGAAAGGCTTTGGATGCGTCGACCACAACCTGATGCACTACACGGAGAAGTGGGAGTTCTACGCGCCGGCGCAGAGCGCGCTCTGCCGCGATGACGACGCGCTGTTGACGCCACAGGACAGCGAGACGCGCTACTGGCTCGAGCGTGCAAAGGATCGGACGTGCCACTACTGCCACGCCGGGACCACGAAGCTCGCGCGCTGTGCGCGGTGCCAAGACGCGCGCTACTGCTCGCGCGAGTGCCAGCGCGCGGCGTGGGCGTTCCACAAGCGCCTGTGCGGCAAGACGCCCGAGGAGATCAGCTCTTGAGCCATTCTGTCAGTCAACACGGTCGAGTGGCGCGGTCCATGGTACATGTTGTCTCTCTGTCTCTGTGTCTTTGTCTGTAGAGAGGTGCGTCACGCGCGCCGCGGGCGCTCCGAGACCTGGAGCGCGAGACTCAGGCTCCAGTTCTCGTGCTTGAGCCGATTCACGTCGCGGAGCAAGCGCTCGCGCTCGGCGGCACTCGCGTCGTTCGCGTCCACGAGCGACTGGACATGCGCTTTCGCACGCGTCTCCTGCTCGTTCGCGACTGCGAGTGCCTGCGTGAGCGCGTCGACTCGGCGCTCGAGCGCTGCGATCGACGCCGACGACTTGCGCGGCGTCCTTCGTACGCGTGCGTCCGGCGACTTGTGCGCGTCGAGGAGCGCGTCGAGGTCATCGAGACTCTGCTGCTGCAGCGGCGGTGGCGACTGAGGACTGCGCGATGACGTGGCGTCTGCTGGATCTACGGATGCAGACGACGCGGTGCGAGCGAGACTCCGGCTGCTGCTGGTCCTGCTCACACTGACATTGTCGCGCGCAGTGAGCTCTGCTGCGTGGCGCTCCATCATGCGCTCGAGCGCTTTCGCGTGCTCAGCTGCGAGCTGCGCTTCTCGAGCGAGCAGCTGCCGCGCGTGCGTCTGCTCGAGTACGTGGATCTTCTCTTCGCACGCGCGTGCAGCAGCCTGGTGCGCTGCATCGAGCGCTCTGCACTCTGCTTGCGTCTTCTCGAGGTCGGTCGTGAGCGCTTGGATCGAGCGCTGGAGCTGCGCGCACTTGGTCTCGAGCGTCGCTGTGTCGCGCTCCTGGCGCTCAACGTCATCTGTGTACTGCTGCTCGCGCTCGCGCGCAGCGTCGAGTTGCTGCAAGAGCTCGCTCACGCGCGCCGTGCGGTCGCGCACGACAGCTTTCATTTTGAGCGTCATCTTGCTCTTGTGGCGCGCCATCTTGTTTGCGAGCACACTCACGCGTGTCTCGAGGTGCGCGATCGTGCGGCAGCTCGCAGCTCGCGCCGCGTGCGCAGCGACCCACTCGCGCGTCTTGGCTGCGAGCAAGCGCTCGAGCTCAGCTGTGCGGCTGGCGCATGGACACTCGGTTTTAACCGAAATACCCATGTCCACCATGGATGGACGCTCGGTTTTAGCTGCAATCGCCTCGCGCTCGTCGGTTTTAGCAGCAAGCGCAGTACGCAGTGCGCTGTGTGTCGCTTCCGCGTCTGCGAGCGACTGCAGTTGCTCGTGGAGCGTCTGTTCGAGCGCTTGGACCTGTTGCTGGAGCGCTGATGTCTCTGCTTCGTGCGTCGTTGTGAGCTGCTCGAGCGCGTCCGCCATGCGCGCACTCGCAGCTGCTGCGTCCGCCTCGACGCGGCACTCGAGGTCTCGGATCACATCGTCTTTGAATGCGACGACGGCCTTTGCTTCGTCCATCGCAGTCTCGAGACGGAGCGCAAACTGCTGGAGCAGCGCCGCGCGGTCGTCCTCTGGCGTCTCAGTCGACCACGCTGGCGCCACTGGACTCTTGCTACTGGAGTCATCCAAGAGACTGAGCGCTTTCATGCGCCGGACGTGGAGCTGGAGCTGCGCGACTTCGGCGCTCACGTCCTCAAACTGCTGCACAGTCGATTCGAGCTGCGCCTCGACGCGCGTCTTGTCGGCCACGACCGCTTCGAGCTGCTTGGCGTGCTCGACGACCTGGAAGCTCATCGTCTGGCTCAGCTTCGCGATGCGGTCGACGCACTTGGCTTTCACCGACGTCTCGTGCGCGAGCGCCTGCTCGAGCCGCTGCTGCTGCGCGTGGATGCGCTCGAGCTTGTCGAGGAGACTCAGCGCCTCGACGCTGTTGCTACTAGCGCCAGCGGACGCGAGCATCGCGTCGGCTTTGGCGTGGAGGAGACTCGCTTTCGTGGCAAAGAGGCCATCAAAGCGGTCGGGCGGCGTCGTGCGCGTCTGTGGAAGTGGATCGCTCAAGCTGCTGCTGCTGCTGTCGGGTGGCACATGCGTTGACGACGACTTGGCGCATTCGTACGCTTGGCGGAGTCGCTGCGAGAAGATCGCGTGCTTGGACGACTCGGTTGCTACTGCTGTGACGAGCGGCAGGCGCTCGCACCGCGTGTCGTTCGACGCCATCGCGAACTCGTCGGTCGAGTCGGTTGACGCCGCAGAGCTAGAGACATCGAGAGAGCGAGTCGTGAGCGATCTGGTCGAGAGAGTCGTTCACACTGACGACCGACAGAGCAAAGCAGCGAGCGAGAGACGTACGCTGACGAGCTCAGGGCGGCGCGCTCGCGGTCTTTCGAGCCATCGCAGACATTGTCCTCGGCTGTGGCGCTGTCGCTTGCCAGCGCTGCTCGCACGACTGACTCCTGCGTAAGTCCAGCGACGAACGTGATCGCGCACTCGCTCTTCATGTCCTTGGCTTTGCACGCGTACAGGAGCGACTGGATCGCCTGCACTTGTCCACATACGAGCATGAGGAGCGTGTCCTGTTGTCCACTGGCGATCGACGCATGCGCGCACCTGCTGCTGGAACTGCGCGTGCTTGTGAATCGTCACGACGACGTACGTGGCCGAGGCGTTGGCGACAAAGCCGCCGAACCAGCGACTCAGGACAGCGGCGATGGGGAAGTGCGTGTCGCTGAAGTGCGGCGTCGGGGTCGCAGGCGCTGGCTCGAGACTGGGAACAGCAGTCGCAGCGCTGTCTTGCCATCGCACAGGCTCGACGATTGAGCTGCTCGTGACACACAATGGCGCTGTGTGAGCGACGCGCCCTCTCAGCTCTCAGTCTGTCTAGAGCCACTCGCACGTACCTCCCGTGGACGTCTAGGACCACGAAGCGTCCTCGACGCGCGCGCGACTCGCTCGGACGCTTCGTCTCGACAAACAACACGAGCGCAAAGTCGCTCGCGCCGTTCGTCGCACTGAGGCTCTGCGCGAGCGCCTGCGCGTACACGTGCACGGCTTCGACCGAGTTTGCGACTGCGACTGCGTGCGACTGGAGCGCTGGAGCAGTGCTCTGCGTCGGGTGTTCGGGCGCGACGACAGCTGCTGGGGGCAACTGGATCGCGTCCAGGAGCTCGTTGCTATTGCCTCGTGTATAGAAGCATGCGAGCAGCACTTGCGACTCGAGCGCAGGCTCGGTCTCTACGAACCATCAACGACAGCGTCAGGCTATCGCGAGCGGCAGGGGTGGTGGACGAGAGTCAATGGATCGAGACGCACCACGCAGTCGTTCGAGCTCTTTGAAGACGCTCCGGAGCGCAAGTGTGATCACGCCTGCGCAGACTGAGTCAGTGCCATGGCCACCACGAGCATGTGCGAGCGCGGGACCAGTCAGTCAACGGGCGAGAGTGAGACGCACCTGTGGCTTGCTGCTGCTTGTCACCGTGGCACGTGAACGACTTGCCAGAGCGCGGTGCGCCAGCGAGCACGATGCTCGCGCCGTAGCCTTGCACGCACCGCGCGACGGCTGGCGCAAGGCTCTGGTCAAACACGTGCGCACTCGCGTGCTGCTGGTCAAAGACTTGCTCGAACGTGATGCTCGCGACACCCGGCGACATGTCGCTGTGCTCGAGCCGCACAGTCGTTGCGCTCGTGCGCGTGACGCCATCGAGCGTGCGTGATGACTGCGGCTCGAGCGCGTCGCCGCGCAGCCGAATCACGACGTGCGCGCGCTCCATGCCTCTGACTTGGACCTGTACGTCAAGAGGCGCGCAGTGAGGTCGACGCCTGAGATCTTGGTTTCACTATACCGTATGCCATCAGATGTTGTGTGATAGTGCAATAACCAAGTGAAAGTGATGGCTGACATCAAACTTCTTGAGTTCATTAAACTTCACATTAATGAAATAGTGACAAAATCGAGTGCATTACTCGACATGCACGATACAAAGTGCAAGTCAACTCATCTACTTGATCATTGTATCGCGCCAGTGCTGTTGCCAGCAATCCCAAACAACAACATGGCTGAAGAAGAGGAAGTCGTCGAGCCGCTGCACCTCGAGTTCGAAGACCGCGAGGTGTACCTCGCCAAGATCCCGGTGCGTGCTGTGTTGTCTGTTAGTGTGCGCAAGACGCTGCTGCGTCAAGTCGCGCTCGAAACGCGCTCAAAGCTGCACAAACCGCGCAACATGACGGACGCTTGTGGGTGGATCTGAACGCGTCTGTTCACTGTATTACTCGTGACGATGGCGGCTGCAGACAGCGCTCGGCGCAGCGTGGAAGAGCGTGCAAGGTACGTACGCGTGTGATTGACTGCTGTGGTGAGTGCACGCGGTCTTGCTCACGCACGTGTGCATCGCTTGGACTGCTCTACAGAGAGTGAGATGATGCTCGGGTCGATCAAGCTCGAGAAAGGACGTTCGCTCGGCAAGCGCAAGGTGCGTGCGTCTCTGTTGTCTGTATGGCTATCGTGTATCTTGGCTGACTCGAAACACGTGCGCAGGGGCTCTTGACGGTGAACCCAGGCACGCTGGACGACGGCATCCCGACCGAGTACCGCGTCGAGATCAGCGAGACGCCGCTGAAGCTCAAGGTCTTTTCGCAGGACGGCTCGGGGCGCATGGCGATCGAGGGGACCGTGAAGAACAGCTGCACGATCATGGCGCAGCGCAACGACCAGTACAGCAAGATGTGCAAGCAGCGGCTGATCAAGTCGATGGTCAAGACCCGGTGCGTCTCTGGAGTGCGTGGCGATCTGAGTCTACGAAATGATCGACTGACGGACGGACATGACTCTGTCTGTCGCTCGGAGCAGCATCGTGCAGCCGCTCGAGGACCTGCCGCGCGTCAAGAAGGCGCGGATCCAGTTCACGATCGAGAAGCCGGACGGCGACGGCGACGACGTGCGTCCTTGGCGCGTGCACTGAGTTGTTGAGAGTGAGGCGAGAGGACTCAGCTCTCTCTTGTGTCTGCGAACGACAGGACGGCGGCGACGCAAAGCTCAACGACAAGATCGACAAGAAGGTCAAGATGAGCAAGGTACGCGTGGCTGACAGTGTCTGTAGTGGCGCGAGGACTGCTAGAGACTGACGGACGGACCAATGTGACGCAGGACGAGCTCAAGAACCTCGTGTTCCACCACTTCGAGGAGCGCGACTACTGGCCGCTGAAGGAGCTCAACTACCACTGCCGCCAGCCAGAGGTGCGTCTGTGTGTCTTTGAGAGAAGTGGACAAAGGTACTGGAGACTCACATACGCTCGTGTGCGTCCCTCAGTCGTTCCTCAAAGAGGTGCTCAAGGAGATCTGCGACTACCACCGCAAGGGCCCGAACAAGAGCTGCTACGAGCTCAAGCCGCAGTACAAGGACGGCAAAGCGTAGCGAGAGAGCGACTCGTCTACCACGCAGACTCACAATGCAATCCGAACCTGGGGCACTGCACTTTGCGATGAGTGGAGTTGAGATGTACGAGGCGCTCTGTCGTAACGAGAGGGTATGAGAGTCCAGCGTGCGTCTACGAGACGACGCACTCGGGCACCGGCTGCCGCTTCTTCCCGTTCGTTCGCCGCTTGCTCGGCTGGATCTTGCTCGCAGACGACGCCGACTCGGACACGTCGTCGCCTCCGTTGCTGCTGTGGCGCATCGTTGCGTCGTGCCCAGGAGCAGTAGCCGACGCTCGCATCGCTGCGTCCTCGCGGTCGCTCTCAGCGCCAGAAGACCGAGTACGCGGGTCCGGAGCATCGCGGTCGCTCTCGTTCTGCTTTGCGCTGCTGCGGCTCTCGACTCGCGCATCTGCTGGCGCACTTGTGCTCGACGGAGACGCTCGCCCAGTGTCGGCGTCAGTGGCGCCTCGTGCACTCGAGCGGTCGCTCTTGCGCTTGCCCTGACTGCGGTCGCTCTCGCGCGCCTTTGGTCGGTGGCGACGCCGACTAGCGGCCTCATCTTCGCCGCTGTCGTTGTCGTAGTCACTATCAGCGTCCTTGTGACGACGCTGCGTGTCGTGACGGTGGTCTCGACTGCCTCGCTGCTTGCCGCCGGCGTCGTCACTCTCACGCTCACTGCTGCTGCTCTTGTCGTCATCGTCGCTGTACCGCGTCCCGTTCGCTCGGTCTTTCGCGATCGACGCCGGCACAGACGGCGGGAACGGCTTCTCGCTCGGTCCTCGCGCGCCAGTCGCTCGCTGCTGCTGCGGCTGCTCGGAGCGGTCCGAGCCCGTGTCGGAGATGTCTGAGACCTCGCGCTTGCCTCTGCGCTCAGAGCCTTTGCCACTGCCGCTTCGGTCGCCACTGCGACTTGCGAGCTCGCTCAAGGACGTGATGTCTGCAACGGCACTTAACCCGTCGTCGCTGCCGCCGCTGCCGCCGTACTTGAGGAACTGCCGACACAGGTGCTCGAACACTGCGTCGTGATGATAGCGATCGTCCAAGAGCAGCTAAGTGCGTCAGTCTAACAGCAGCAGTCGAGAGAGAGAGAAAGAGCAGTCGCAGCACAGGGCACGGACCTTCTTTGACGTTCACGTTGTCCTGGACGCACGAGCGAAAGAGCCGGATGTTCATGTAGTCGGCCATGTCTTCGACCTCGGCGCGCGACATCGCGGCGTCTTCGACGAGGTCGATCTTGTTCTGCACGAGGACGTGGCAGATGCGGCCGCACTCCTCCTCGACCTTGCGCTTCCACTTGGGCAGGTCGTCGAACGAGTCGCGATCGACGGTCGAGAAGACGTAGATCACGGCCCCAGCGCCTTTGTAGTACCGACTCGTGAGCGTGTCGAACTCCTCTTGTCCGGCCGTGTCCCAGATCATGAGGTTCACAGTCTCGCCCAAGTCGCGCAGCTCCACGCTCTTCTCCATGAAGTCCACGCCGATCGTCTTCTTGTAGTTCCCCGTGTACTTGCCCTTGGCATAGCGCGTCGTCATGCTCGTCTTCCCGACGTTCCCATTTCCCACGACGATCACTTTGAGCGTCTCTGCTCAGTCATTTAGCCATGCGTTGCACGTCGTGGGCGTAGCTGTGAGTTGCTTTCTCTCACACAAGGGCTCAAGACACACATACGTACTCTCAAAGTCGTCGCAGTCCATCGTCGTCGTCGTTGTAGCACACACGCGTCTTCAAGAGCTCCAATGCCGACGTTCAGTCGCTCAAAGCTCAAATGGCTTCAGTTTCAAAAACGGTGTAGTCCACGTAAATGTGTAGTCCACGCAAGTATATAGTTGTGTAAACAGCCTAAATAGCTTCAAAAGTCTATTTTGAGACGCGATCCCTTTGTTTTATCACTATCACGATTATAACAGACGTCTTGAGTTGAACAAGACGCGATTTCGTCGACAGAAGCGAAGATGCGGGGGACGACGACGCTCGCGGTGGCGCTCGTCGCAGTGGGCGTGCTCGCGAACGCAGTCGAGAGCGTGATCCCGACAGGCCGCATCGCATTCCAGCTCCTGGCGCAGCGGCCCGAGTTCGCTGGGCTCTACTGCGCGCCGTCGCGCAACGCGGGCTGGGGCGTCTCGCTCCCCGAGTCGCAGAACTCGCGCTGGAAGCACATCCGACTGCTCGCAGACGCGCAGCCAGCGAACGCCGACGGCTGCGTCGAGTACATGCTCGCGTCACTCTCGAGCGCGCAGACATCACGGCGTCTCGGCACGCACGCGCATGGCGAGCACACAACAGTCGCAGCCGCCGCTGTGCCGCGACAAAAGGTGAACCTCTCGACGCTCATTGTCGCGGACCGCGGCAACTGCTCGTTCGTACAAAAGGCGCTGATCGCACAGCGCGCTGGCGCAAAAGGCCTCGTCGTGCGTGGCACGCGCCGTGCAGCGTACGAAGCGATCCTCGCAGCGCGGAATGGCTCGGCGCATGACAACACGACGGCACTTGCTACTAGCGAGCGCCCGCCGTTCGACTACGACTGCACGCGCGGCGAGAGCTTCGTGCCTGCGCTCGCCGACCCTGCGTGGGCGACGGACGACGCGCAGTGCAGTCGCAACAGCCGCTGCGCGTCCAAGATGTGCATCCCAACTGGTGCAGTCGACAGGCGCGGGCACCAGGTCTGCTGTCTCTGGGACACGCACGTGCTCATGGGCGCGAACCTCTCGGAGGCGCGGAACGTCTCGATCCCAGTCGTGTTTGTCACGATCGCAGACGGCCAGCAGCTTGCGCGGTCGGTCGAGCGGTACCCAGAGCTGCTCATCCGGACGTACCAGCGCGAAGTGCCGCTCGTGGACATCGCGTCCGTGCTGCTGTGGGTCATTGGCGTCGCGACGGCGCTCGGCGCATCGTACTACGCAGCAGCCGCTGACCGGCGCCAGTGGCTCCTGCGCACGAACCCGAACGCAGTCGAGCGCAAGCAGGAGCGCGAGCAGCAGCAGCAGCAGAGCAGCCACGACAGCAGCGACGTCTGGGAGATCGACACGAAGCACGCAATTGGCTTCATCGTGAGCGCGGGGCTCTTCCTCACGGTCTTCTACTACGTCAAGATAGGCGGCGTGATCCCGATCCTCTTTGCGCTCTCAGCGGCTGGGACTCTGACGCAGCTCGTCGTGGCGCCATCTCTCGACCACTTGGTCCCAGCGATCGCGTCGCGCGAGCTGACAGTCCCCGTGTTGGGCGACACGGTCGCGCTGTCCGAGGTCCTTGGCCTGGTCATCAGCGGGAGCGTCGCGCTCGTGTGGTACGTGCACCGGCGCACGTACTGGGCGCTTCAAGACGTCTTTGGGATCTCGCTCTGCTTTGTCTTTCTCAAGACTGTGCAGCTCCCGAACCTCAAGGTCGCGACGCTCTTGCTCTCGCTCGCGTTTGTCTACGACGTGTTCTTCGTCTTCATCTCGCCTGCGATCTTTGGGAGCAGCGTCATGGAGGACGTCGCGACTGGCGGCCCCGCTGCGTACACGCGGAGCGACTACCCAGGACTTGACTACTGCGAGCGGTACCCGTCATACGCGCCGTGTGTCGACCCGGAGCCGATGCCGATGCTCCTCGTGCTCCCGCGCATCTTGGACTGGGTTGGCGGCGTGAGCATGCTCGGGCTGGGCGACATCATCCTCCCGGGTCTCCTGCTCTCGTTCGCCTTGCGCTTTGATTACTCGCCTAAGTCGCTCGGCGAGAACTACTACCAGTCGCTCTGCATCGGCTACGCCGTCGGCCTTGGCATGGCGAACATCGCTGTGACCGTCATGCAGACAGGGCAGCCTGCGCTCATGTATCTCGTGCCGACGACGCTCGGGACGCTCCTCGTGCGCGCGTGGACGACTGGCGACTTCCGCGCCATGTGGAGCGGCGCAGGGCTCGTTGATAGCAGCGACAATGGCGACGCGAAGCGCTCGGACGAAGAGCTCGACAATGAAGAGGCAGGTGGGTTCGCTGCGGATCGTAGCACTAGTGCGCACCGCGCACAGGCTGTGAACGACAGCGGCAGTGCGCGTGACAGTGCGCCGCTGCTGGGCTCGTCGTAGCCACTCGCGACTGTACATGTCCATGAGCGCCGATCGTCGCACTCATAGACTCTTGAGGTGGCGCTACGCCACCTAACGCATGATGCACGACCACCGCCACGTCCTTCTGGTTCATAGCGACTTCATGAACGCGATCTCTTGCTCCGTGATGGCCATGGCGCTGTCGGCACGGGACCTCAACTCTGTTGACCACATGACTTGGCCTTGTATCGCGGCTCTTTGGGCGCGACGGACCGATCAGTCGGCCACAAGACGTTAGCCACACACAGACGTGCTCATGCCTGCGCTGCATGTCGTGGGCGAGATCCTCGGCGCCGCTGGACTCGCGCATGAGCATGCTTTGTCGCTGAGTCGCGTGCTCGACCGCTTGGCGCTCGAGGCGTCGTCGACGCGAAGCTTCTTCTGCCGCTGGCGACTCCTTCTCGACAGCGCAAGCAATGACAACAGCGACGACGGTGAACACCACGAGCGCGAGTGTGGCGATGCGTGGTCAGCGACGTGGGACGTCCTGCGCGGCGAGCGACATGGACAGACGCAAGTGCACTGCCCGGCGTCGAGTCTTAGCATCCCACTGCTGTGTCCAACGACGAGCAGCGCTTCACAAGCAGATACGAGCGAGAACCAAGAGCTCCTGCTCCTGGACGTCGTGTGGTCCCACCCGATCGAGCTGCACTTGGCTAGCGCGCCGACATTCAGCGGCTGGCCGCACCTCGAGCTCGAGGTCTGGAGCCTCGACGCATTCAACCAGACGCAACTCTGTACGTCGCCGTGAAGGCACTTGTGCGACTACGAGTGAGCGAGCGGATGTCTTCTTACTAACGCATCGTGGTATATCGCGATGCCTCAGGTGGCGCAGCGCGCGTGTGCATCCCAAGCGCCAGTGGCGAGTACGTCCTTGACATCCCGCTCGCGCACGCGATCGCCGACTCGTGGCTCGAGCGGATCGCCGAGTATCTCTCGCTCACAACGAGCAAGCACAGTCACGCGTTCAGTTCGTCGACACTCGGCGCCGACGCGATGGAGTCGACGCATCAAAGGGCACAAGACGATCTCGAGAGCCTCCTCGAGCCAAGTGGAACGGTGTTTGTGCGCATCGCAGTGCTCCAGAGCGGATTCTAAAGCATTGCGTTCCCATCGAGTCTCGAGCACTTGCGTCTCGTGCCATTGATACAACGTGACGTCGTGAACGAGCTCCTTCGTCGCACATGCAGTGGAGGAAGCTTCGAGACGCACGATGGCTAGTACCAACGACGAGTACGAATGGCATGAGGAAGCACCAGACAAGACGCGATGAGCGCATGGCAAGTGACGACGCAAGACGAATGCGAATGGGCAACGGAAATGCATTGAACTTGGCTCAGGGTGGTGATGCAGTGGCTACTGACGGACTCACCAGCACCCGACGATGTGCAGCATACAGACTATCGACATACGCAAATGCAGCGGCATATACAGACACGCTCTCGATCTTCATCTTCATCTTCATCTTCTTGTTCACAGACGCACAGTCTTCACGTTCGTCATCATCGTCGTCTTCTTCGTCATCGTCGTCTTAGTTGTTCATCGCGAGGCAGTCGTGGATGACCCAGTTGATCGCGCTCTCAAAGTTCGCGCCGTCGTCGTACGCAGAGAACTGCAAAGTCACACACAAAAACACAGCGGCGTCAGTCAGGATGCTCGAGATCGACAGCAGGTGCACACATAGCAGCACAGTGACATACCTTGTCCGCAGCCTGGTCAATGCAAGCATCGATCAGGCTCAGCTTGCCGTTCGCACGGTCCGCTTCCTTCTGCGCGCGGTCCGCGACGTCACGGAGGTTCTTCGTCTCGTCAAGGAAGTACGAGCCGAGCTGAGACTTGAACTCGAGCTTCGACTTGGTCATCGCAGGCGTCACGACCGGCGTGTCCATCGGGATGTCGACCGCGACCGGACCCGTCGGCGTGTCCACGACAATCGTCGTGCTCGGCTCGTTCGGCTGGGCGATCGGGAGCTCAATCACGGCAGGGCCAGTCGGCGTGTCGACCACGATCGTCGTGCTCGGCTCGTTGTCGACGACAGCAGGAATGTCGATCACAGCTGGGCCAGTCGGCGTGTCCACCACGACCGACGTCGCAGGCGCGCTCGTCTCCTCAACAACCGGAATCTCGACCGCGACCGGACCCGTCGGCGTGTCCACGACAATCGTCGTGCTCGGCTCGTTCGGCTGGGCGATCGGGAGCTCAATCACGGCAGGGCCAGTCGGCGTGTCGACCACGATCGTCGTGCTCGGCTCGTTGTCGACGACAGCAGGAATGTCGATCACAGCTGGGCCAGTCGGCGTGTCCACCACGACCGACGTCGCAGGCGCGCTCGTCTCCTCAACAACCGGAATCTCGACCGCGACCGGACCCGTCGGCGTGTCCACGACAATCGTCGTGCTCGGCTCGTTCGGCTGGGCGATCGGGAGCTCAATCACGGCAGGGCCAGTCGGCGTGTCGACCACGATCGTCGTGCTCGGCTCGTTGTCGACGACAGCAGGAATGTCGATCACAGCTGGGCCAGTCGGCGTGTCCACCACGACCGACGTCGCAGGCGCGCTCGTCTCCTCAACAACCGGAATCTCGACCGCGACCGGACCCGTCGGCGTGTCCACGACAATCGTCGTGCTCGGCTCGTTCGGCTGGGCGATCGGGAGCTCAATCACGGCAGGGCCAGTCGGCGTGTCGACCACGATCGTCGTGCTCGGCTCGTTGTCGACGACAGCAGGAATGTCGATCACAGCTGGGCCAGTCGGCGTGTCCACCACGACCGACGTCGCAGGCGCGCTCGTCTCCTCAACAACCGGAATCTCGACCGCGACCGGACCCGTCGGCGTGTCCACGACAATCGTCGTGCTCGGCTCGTTCGGCTGGGCGATCGGGAGCTCAATCACGGCAGGGCCAGTCGGCGTGTCGACCACGATCGTCGTGCTCGGCTCGTTGTCGACGACAGCAGGAATGTCGATCACAGCTGGGCCAGTCGGCGTGTCCACCACGACCGACGTCGCAGGCGCGCTCGTCTCCTCAACAACCGGAATCTCGACCGCGACCGGACCCGTCGGCGTGTCCACGACAATCGTCGTGCTCGGCTCGTTCGGCTGAGCGATCGGGAGCTCAATCACGGCAGGGCCAGTCGGCGTGTCGACCACGATCGTCGTGCTCGGCTCGTTGTCGACGACAGCAGGAATGTCGATCACAGCTGGGCCAGTCGGCGTGTCCACCACGACCGACGTCGCAGGCGCGCTCGTCTCCTCAACAACCGGAATCTCGACCGCGACCGGACCCGTCGGCGTGTCCACGACAATCGTCGTGCTCGGCTCGTTCGGCTGGGCGATCGGGAGCTCAATCACGGCAGGGCCAGTCGGCGTGTCGACCACGATCGTCGTGCTCGGCTCGTTGTCGACGACAGCAGGAATGTCGATCACAGCTGGGCCAGTCGGCGTGTCCACCACGACCGACGTCGCAGGCGCGCTCGTCTCCTCAACAACCGGAATCTCGACCGCGACCGGACCCGTCGGCGTGTCCACGACAATCGTCGTGCTCGGCTCGTTCGGCTGAGCGATCGGGAGCTCAATCACGGCAGGGCCAGTCGGCGTGTCGACCACGATCGTCGTGCTCGGCTCGTTGTCGACGACAGCAGGAATGTCGATCACAGCTGGGCCAGTCGGCGTGTCCACCACGACCGACGTCGCAGGCGCGCTCGTCTCCTCAACAACCGGAATCTCGACCGCGACCGGACCCGTCGGCGTGTCCACGACAATCGTCGTGCTCGGCTCGTTCGGCTGGGCGATCGGGAGCTCAATCACGGCAGGGCCAGTCGGCGTGTCGACCACGATCGTCGTGCTCGGCTCGTTGTCGACGACAGCAGGAATGTCGATCACAGCTGGGCCAGTCGGCGTGTCCACCACGACCGACGTCGCAGGCGCGCTCGTCTCCTCAACAACCGGAATCTCGACCGCGACCGGACCCGTCGGCGTGTCCACGACAATCGTCGTGCTCGGCTCGTTCGGCTGAGCGATCGGGAGCTCAATCACGGCAGGGCCAGTCGGCGTGTCAACCACGATCGTCGTGCTCGGCTCGTTGTCGACGACAGCAGGAATGTCGATCACAGCTGGGCCAGTCGGCGTGTCCACCACGACCGACGTCGCAGGCGCGCTCGTCTCCTCAACAACCGGAATCTCGACCGCGACCGGACCCGTCGGCGTGTCCACGACAATCGTCGTGCTCGGCTCGTTCGGCTGGGCGATCGGGAGCTCAATCACGGCAGGGCCAGTCGGCGTGTCGACCACGATCGTCGTGCTCGGCTCGTTGTCGACGACAGCAGGAATGTCGATCACAGCTGGGCCAGTCGGCGTGTCCACCACGACCGACGTCGCAGGCGCGCTCGTCTCCTCAACAACCGGAATCTCGACCGCGACCGGACCCGTCGGCGTGTCCACGACAATCGTCGTGCTCGGCTCGTTCGGCTGGGCGATCGGGAGCTCAATCACGGCAGGGCCAGTCGGCGTGTCGACCACGATCGTCGTGCTCGGCTCGTTGTCGACGACAGCAGGAATGTCGATCACAGCTGGGCCAGTCGGCGTGTCCACCACGACCGACGTCGCAGGCGCGCTCGTCTCCTCAACAACCGGAATCTCGACCGCGACCGGACCCGTCGGCGTGTCCACGACAATCGTCGTGCTCGGCTCGTTCGGCTGGGCGATCGGGAGCTCAATCACGGCAGGGCCAGTCGGCGTGTCGACCACGATCGTCGTGCTCGGCTCGTTGTCGACGACAGCAGGAATGTCGATCACAGCTGGGCCAGTCGGCGTGTCCACCACGACCGACGTCGCAGGCGCGCTCGTCTCCTCAACAACCGGAATCTCGACCGCGACCGGACCCGTCGGCGTGTCCACGACAATCGTCGTGCTCGGCTCGTTCGGCTGAGCGATCGGGAGCTCAATCACGGCAGGGCCAGTCGGCGTGTCGACCACGATCGTCGTGCTCGGCTCGTTGTCGACGACAGCAGGAATGTCGATCACAGCTGGGCCAGTCGGCGTGTCCACCACGACCGACGTCGCAGGCGCGCTCGTCTCCTCAACAACCGGAATCTCGACCGCGACCGGACCCGTCGGCGTGTCCACGACAATCGTCGTGCTCGGCTCGTTCGGCTGGGCGATCGGGAGCTCAATCACGGCAGGGCCAGTCGGCGTGTCGACCACGATCGTCGTGCTCGGCTCGTTGTCGACGACAGCAGGAATGTCGATCACAGCTGGGCCAGTCGGCGTGTCCACCACGACCGACGTCGCAGGCGCGCTCGTCTCCTCAACAACCGGAATCTCGACCGCGACCGGACCCGTCGGCGTGTCCACGACAATCGTCGTGCTCGGCTCGTTCGGCTGGGCGATCGGGAGCTCAATCACGGCAGGGCCAGTCGGCGTGTCGACCACGATCGTCGTGCTCGGCTCGTTGTCGACGACAGCAGGAATGTCGATCACAGCTGGGCCAGTCGGCGTGTCCACCACGACCGACGTCGCAGGCGCGCTCGTCTCCTCAACAACCGGAATCTCGACCGCGACCGGACCCGTCGGCGTGTCCACGACAATCGTCGTGCTCGGCTCGTTCGGCTGGGCGATCGGGAGCTCAATCACGGCAGGGCCAGTCGGCGTGTCGACCACGATTGTCGTGCTCGGCTCGTTGTCGACGACAGCAGGAATGTCGATCACAGCTGGGCCAGTCGGCGTGTCCACCACGACCGACGTCGCAGGCGCGCTCGTCTCCTCAACAACCGGAATCTCGACCGCGACCGGACCCGTCGGCGTGTCCACGACAATCGTCGTGCTCGGCTCGTTCGGCTGGGCGATCGGGAGCTCAATCACGGCAGGGCCAGTCGGCGTGTCGACCACGATCGTCGTGCTCGGCTCGTTGTCGACGACAGCAGGAATGTCGATCACAGCTGGGCCAGTCGGCGTGTCCACCACGACCGACGTCGCAGGCGCGCTCGTCTCCTCAACAACCGGAATCTCGACCGCGACCGGACCCGTCGGCGTGTCCACGACAATCGTCGTGCTCGGCTCGTTCGGCTTGACAACTGGGACTTCAATGATAGTTGGTCCAATTGGCGTGTCGACCACGATCGTCGTGCTCGGCTCGTTGTCGACGACAGCAGGAATGTCGATCACAGCTGGGCCAGTCGGCGTGTCCACGACAATCGTCGTCACTGGCACCGCTGTTGCTGCGTCCTCTGCTGCCTTCGCCGCAGCGGCTGCGTCCGTCACTGCCTTCTCAGCTGCCGCTCTCGCCGCTTGTTCAGCCGCAAACTGCTGCACGAGTTTCTTCGGGTCTTGCAGCGGCGTCGTTGGGCAGAACTTGTCGAGCGCAAAGTAGAGCAGCTTGATGTTCGAGCCCGAGATGATGACGCCGTTGGTCTTGAGCGTCGTCATCGCGCGCACCACACACGGTCCGTCGATCTCGTAGTTGTCGTTCACTTGCTTCACGAGCTTGGCCTGGATCTCCTCAGGCAGTCCAGACGAGAGGATCTCCGCAAGGTCGGCGTTCTTCTTCGCCTCCAAGTTGATCAAGTACTCGCGCTGGCTCACGATGCCGTTCTTGTTCGTGTCGAGCTCCGCGGCCGTCGGGTAGAACGCATCGTTGAGCTGCTTCACGAACTGACCGGACGCGGCCGCAGACTGCGTCGTCGCTTCGAGCTGCTCGGTCGGAATCGAAGCCGTGGCGACGTCACCAGCGCTGCCGTCGCGCATGGCAGAGTACCCAACGACCGCGGTCGCAGCGATGAACCCGAGCGTGGCGCCAGCGACGGCGATGCGGTTCTTCTGCTTGCGGTTCGACGCAGCGCGGTCCGGCGCAGCGATGCGTCGGATGAAGGACGTCTCTTCGTTCTCGCTGCCGTACGCAGTGGGGGTCTTCATCGTGCTTGCTTGCGAGGTTGTGAGGGCTTCCTACGCGGCTGACAGGCAGTCCGACGAGCTGTGGTGTGTGTGTGTTTGTTCTTGCGCGCTTCGCTCCGGACGGGAGGAGGTGCTCACGATCGCGCCAAATGAACAATGAGAGAGACCGATGGAGTCGATCGAGTCGATCGAGTGCTCGTGCTCATGCTCGTGCACCGATCGACGTCAGGCGCTCGAGAGATCCTCGACGACCTCGACGCGACGCATGCCCGACGCCTGCTCGCGGACGCCTCTTGCCGCCATCTCGTTCAATTGCGAGCGCGCGTGGCCGCACATGCGGAGCTCCGAGTGCGTCCGGACGCCCATGTGCCATACAAACTCGCTGTCTGGGCGTGCCCATGCGGTCAAGCATCGCGCTAAAGAGTCACTTTTCCATCAAGGGAAGATCTCAAACGAAGCGACGTCTGCGTGTGTCGCTTCGACGCATCCCTATGTATCACACACACAGACGTACGTCCGCACATGTACTAGTACATACGCACGTACGTGTTGGAGTGCAAGGCGACCAATCTCGCTCGAGGGCTAAAGCGTCTCTCGCGTCGGTTCCGCCGTCCGCACACGCCTCACACACACGCAGCCGCACGTTTGCTCGTGTCACGCGATTCCGCGTGTGATACAAGCCACGCGCACAGATCAATGCGAGCGACTCGCTTGTCGCGCTGCCACTTACAGCGTAGGGCGTCTGCACACACGCGGCGCCGACGCAGCAAGCCGCATGCATGCATTCCGCACGCGTGTGCGTGCGGAAGTCGTCGTCGTTGACTCTGGACTGCTCGTTGCGGAATGACTTGGACTTTCTATCAAGTGCACGAAACACTTGAAATTTGTATGTCTCAAATAAGTACGAGTTGCACTTGGTCTTCGACAAAGTACGAATCTTGAAACGACGCGGTGCTTCAACAGCTTGGACTTGCTGCAATGCTCTTGCTTTACACGTTCACATACAAGCAGCACACAGACGCAGCAGAGGGCAACGACAGTGCGTTGTAGTGCTCTAGAGCTCATGAGCTCCACATGGAGCGAGCATGATCCACTCTGTCGAGCGTCTGTGCATGGCGACGGCGTTGATCGCTCCTCTGTGATCTGCATCGCTTCGACTCGTCGGATAAGCAGCAAGAGCAACAGCGATGCTCGCACTCGGTCAGCGCCTCGCCACCGCATGCTCATTGGTGCAGGACTTGTCTTCGCAGCAGTAGGGCTCGCTCTCTTTGCGTCGTCGCACGAGCACGGGTTCGTCGGGACGCTGTCGCTCGCAGCGACACAACTGCGAGGCGAGCAAAGCAACGACAGCAATAGTGACGACGTCTCGGACCGCAAGCAGTCGCTCCGCGATGCGTTGTACCGGGCATTTGGCCTCACGCCGTCCGATGAAGAGGAGCCAGCTACAGCGCTTGCGCCGACACCGAGTCCTACGAGTCGAACGCAAGTCCACACGACGCGTCCAGAGTTGCTGGATGATGACGATGACTCGCATGACAGTGCAGACAGCGGCAGCACATCGCTGCGCGACGCACTCTACAAAGTGTTTGGCCTCACACCATCGGAAGCAGAGCCAGCTGCGGCGGATCTCAATCCTAGTGTTAGCCACGACACCATTACCACCAAGAAGTCGCGCACGCCTGCGCCAACACTGTCGGCAAATCGCAAGACAAGCAGCAAAACCCAAGACAAAGGCAATGGCGACGACGGCGACGGCGACGACGATGGCAGCGACGACGACTCGGCGGAGTCGCTGCGCGATGCGCTCTACAGAGCGTTCGGTCTCACAGCATCCGAGATGGAACGAGATGACGCTGCCGACGACGCCTCGACGCCTTCGACAAACGCAGATAGTCGAGTCAGCGACAGCAAGACGCAAGAGAGCGAGCGACCTCGAACAAGCAGCAGGCAGCAGCATAAGGACTGAGTCGCTGCTCTAGCTGGCGCACACAGACTGCGTAGGAATGCATGTAGACTATGCGCCGACCAATACGCACTCGTCACTGTACGTACTCACTCACTTGGCTCTGTTGCATCGTAACACATGTACCTGTGTGTGCGAAGAGCGACACTGAGTTCGAGTCGGTGCTGAGAGTCGATATTCTACGACAGAGTTAGTTCATTGCAACGGAAGTTGAAAAGGTGTAGTGCGTGTGTGTTATCATCGTCACGGAACTACTCGCAGCAGTACATACGTAGAGCGAGGAGGGATGGAGCGCTCGCCTGCAACGCGCTCGACGTCGCAGCTCTCGCCGCACGCTACAAATGCGCGGCGGAGCAAGAACGCCGTCGACAGTCGCAGCGCACTGAGCGCGAGCATCTCGGCGGCTGCGCTGCTCCACGCGAGTGACGCTGCTGCTGCAAACAGCAAGACGTCATCCGCGCTGTCTCCCTCGACAACCAAGTTTGCGATCACAGACTTGCTCAAGTCAGCGAGTGACGCGACGCTCCTGCCGCTCTCGCCAATCAAGCACAGCGGTAGCAACAGCAACGCGACCACATCGTCGTCGCCATCGCCGTCGTTGTCGTTTAGCGTCTTTGCCGAGACAGCTGAGCGCCAGCAGAGCCAGCAGCAGCAACAGAAAGCGCACTCGCAGTACCTGAAGCGCCTCGAAGACCCCGAGAACGTCGAGCTGTTTGCGTACGCGAGTGCGCTCTGCCACCGGATCACAGGCAAGTATCTCCCAAAGACCGTGCTCCAGAGCGACGCTGATGCGCAGAAGCGCGAAATCGAGCGCATTCAGCGAGACCCCGAGATCCTGCGAGCCATCTCCGCCATTCGCGTATGTGCAGTTTGATTCAATGGCGCTGTCTGTGTCGGCACTTGTTCGGCTCGATCACAACGACAGACAGTGTGTGTGTGAACATGCATCGTTCTGCCTCCTGTGATGCTGTAGACGCTGTCGACGCAGTTCAAGAGCGTTGCCCGTGACACGATGGGGCATCGCAAGGAGCTCGGCCACGCGCTCTTTCGCATCGAAGAGAGCTACCTCAAGCTCTTTGAGAAGCTCATGGAGATCTCATTGCGCATGTACTGGAAGTACGAGCAGGTGCGTATCCGTTCGCGTTCGCGCTCGCAAGCGTTGGCGCGGAGCAAGCAAGCGTGATAGACTACGGCGTCACTGATGCGCTTGCTCGTAGGAGCGCGAGAGCGAGCGCGCCGCTGACAAAGCGTCGATCGTGCACTGGCGAGAGCTCCATGCGTGGAAGAAAGCCGAGTGCGCAAAGCTCGAGAAGCTCCTCGAAGGCAACGTTGTCGTGCTCAAGACGCAGCAGATCCAGCTCCGCGACTTGGAGAAGCAGCTCGATGAAGTCAACCGCGAGCTCGCAGTGCAGCGCGACTTGGAGCGTCGAGTGCGCGAGCTCACGCGCGTCGAAGACGAGCTGCGGACAAAGGAGCGTGCGCTGCAAAGCGACCTCGAGCGCTTGCAGGTCCGTGCACTCACTGCTCTGTTTTCTCAAGGACTGTAGGGCACTAGCAAACGCATGCCTGAGCCGCGACGACCCTCTCTCTGTGTGTTGCCGACCAGACCAAGCACGACGAGATGATGGCGTACGAGCGAACGCAGCAAGAGCTCGTACGTCGCTTGTGCTGCAGAATTGTATGAACATACACGTCTGCTCACTGGTGTGTGCGACGGCTTCTCCCAGATGCGCGAGCAGCAGAAGCGCATCGTGAACGACATGAAGTACGCGTTGTGTGCTTGTAAGGCAAACACCGCTCTGACGTCGCTTGGACTGACGTATCGTGAACGTCGCGCACTAGGAGCGCACTGCGAGAGAAAGAGGCATTGATCCTGAAGCAAGACACAGCGATTCGCGAGCTCTCGGTCGTACCAGCTCCCGTGGTGGTCGCGAATAGCTTGTCGCAGACTGAAGTGGACGATGACGGACTCTGGGACGCCCAGGTGCGCGTGTGTGTGCATAGCGTAGCGCCAGCAACTCTATCAGCTCCTGTCGTGTTGACACTCTACGCTACCCGATGTCTGCTCGCTTTCTAGGACGGGATCCCACGCTACGTGTCCAAGAGCACGCTCCATCGCATGCTCTGGCGGCGCTTCAATGCGTTCGTGACGTGCAAGAACTGCCACGGACGCCCGATCGCTGCTACGAAAGGCGCTGCGAACGCACAGTTGCGGACTGACGACGGACAGGACGTACGTCCAGAGCTCTCTTGGTACAGGAGCCGCGCTGTCTGGCTCAGCTCACACAAACTCTCACTTGTGAACGACGCGCTCGGTAGTTTGTCGAAGTCTGGTCGCTTGACCGCCGCAGCAAGCCCAGCAAGAAGGAAGCAAAGCGCATCGAGAGCATTGAGCAGCAGTGGTGCGTCAAACTTTGCCATCCAGGCACGCTCTCGCGTTGGAACCATCACGCACACTCACGATACCTGTGTTGTAGGCAGCTCCCAGATCCGATCCTCCTGTTCCTATCGAATCTCCCAAAGTCCGTCATGGCGTTCCCGTTCTACTCGCTCGAGCGCGTCATCACACAGATCGAAGCGATCTACGACGACAAGTTCACGTCCGACCTAGCGGACGAGGCAGACGGCGTCGCGCGCGAGGAGTTTGTACGTTGTCTGCGTTGGCTCATTGTCGTATGCGATTTCGACGTCCACCTAGCACTTGTGTGACCTCTTCTCTCTCTTCTTCGCTCGCTATGAACATGCAACAGCCCAAGTTCATCTGCGAGTACTTCCTCAAGACCTGCGGCTTGCGCCAGAGCGCTGAGGTCGCGCTCTATCGCCTCCTCATCTCGGTCAAGAACGCCTATCGCCGCAACTCGCACGTCAAGCTCTTTGCGCGCTTCCTCAACCTCCTGCGTGGACACGGCGCTGCTGTTGAGCGCTCGAGTGCTGAGGACGGAGCAAGCGGCCATAGTCCAGCAGCAGCAGCGGCTCCGTCCAAGACCAAGCGCTCGGGGTACTTGAACATGAGCTTCCTGCACGTCTTCCTCACGGCGCGGTACTACTTGCTGCGGCCACCACCGCCAGCGCCTTTCACATCCAAGACAAAGAACAGTAGCAAGAGCGCTGCCACAGGTACCAGAGCACCAGACGACTCGCCGCACGTGATCCAGCTCGAGCCAACAAAGTCGTGGGTCTCGCTCGACCACGCGATCGCGACGCTCAAGTGGTACATCAGCTACTTGCCGGACGAGAGCGTCGTGAGCTACTGCCGCGAAGTGGAGTACAGCACCGCGATCTTTGTCGGCGGCGCGATCAACGAGGTCTCTGGCAATCGCCTCGCTGTGCGCGCCGAGATGCGCCGCGCGATGCTCGCAAGCGAGACGAGCGACAGCAGCAGCAGTGCGGCAGCCGATGACAAGGAGAAGAAGCTGCGGCCGCGCATTGTCGCCGACGTACACAGAGTACTGCTCCTGCTGCTCGATGCACTCGAACAGCGACAAGAGGTCATGGAGAGAGACCTCGTCGCGCTCTTTGACGCTGTACGTGCGCTCTCGTGCTGCTTCTGCTTCTGCGTGTGGGTCTTGCTCGAGTGCGAGTGTGATGGCATTCTCATGCTCTTGCCCTGCTCTACCCTGACGCCTTCTGCTGCGTCTAGGGCGACACGAACCACGACTGCGTGCTGTCGTTCACCGAGTTCCGAGCGATCATCCTCACGCGCGTGCCGCACTTTAGCGACCGCCGTATCCTGCGCATGTTCCGAGAGGCGCTCATGGGCGGCGAGGACCAGTCGTTTGCGCTCTCGATGGCAGCGTTCGTCGCCGTGTGCAGCGACCACGGCCTCGTGTCGCTCTTGCCTGACGACCGGCTGCGCGACCCATTCGAGCGCAAGAAGCGCACGCTGCGCGCACTCCTCAAACCGAAAGAGCTCAGTGGCACAACATTAAAGCTGTCGTCTGCGCTTGACGCCCTCATCTCGCCCACGCAGCGACTCGCAGCAGCCGCTGCGAAGAACGCAGTGGACGGGGGCGCGAACGCAGACGCTGTCATTGAACCGCTGGAGCTCCCAGGCGCGTCGGAGATTCCTGAAGAGCTTGCCTTCAGCGCGCGCGAGGGCGACTCTGCGCAGGTGTCAGCACGAGCCGAAGAAGTCGACGACGAAGTTGACGACAGCGCATGGAGGTGGTAGCAAGTTCGCACAGAGAGCGAATAGTTGGCAGCAGCCTCTCTGCTCGCCATCGCCTTGAGCTCGAGGGCAAGTCTTCCGAGTCCCAGTAGCCTCATGCTCGACGTCCGTCCATTTGCGGTATATGAGCTGAAGTGATACGCGAACTTGTCGTAGTGGTCGCGCTAAGACAGCATCCAGGGCCTCCAGGCATCACGAGCTAGTGCTCCCATTGCTTCAACTTGATAATTGACTTGCACTTTGTATGTGAAGCAAATCACCGTACCGTACACGTTCGATTAAGTACGAATTGCCTTCGACAAAGTACGAATCCTGAACCGACGCGCTGCTTCCGAGCACACAACACAACTCGCTGCTGCTTCGCTCGACGTCGGCCTCCTGAACATCGCCTGTGATCGCCGCCATGAGCGTGCCGCTGGACCCGCGCGTGCTGATCAACTACTACTTGCGCAAAGGATGGTACGACCACGTCCAGCGCCTGTGCGAGAGCATCCTCGAGAAGAAAGGGAGCGACCCGACCGTGATGTTCTGGCGCGCGTTCGGCATCGTGCTCGAGCGGAGCTACTCGTCGGCGATCCGGGAGCTCGAGAACCTCAAGAAGCGCAAAGAGGTGGAGCTCCCGTGTCTCCACGCGCTCATCTACGCGCACAACCAGTGCAAGCACGTCGACCACGAAGAGATCGCGCAGTTTGAGCTCCAAGTGTGCATGGCCGAGGAGTCGGCGACCGAGCACTCGCTGCTCCTGTGCGCCAACTTCTTCTGGCACCTCAAGGAGCACGCCAAGGCGCGCAAGCTCCTTGAGCAGCTTACGGGCGTGAACGGCCGTCCCGGGCTCGCAAAGGACCCGATCGTGCAGCAGCGTGCGATCGTCTTGCGCGGCTGGGTCGACCTCACGGTCGAGCCCAAGACGAAGCGTGACGCGGACTTGCGCGACGGCTCGATCCAGTTCTTTGAGCAAGTGAAAGAGTACGTCCTTGTGTCGCTCAGTGGCTGGTCTACCGGACTCTGTCGGTCGCTCACCACTGCGGTCTCCTTCACTCTAACTCTGTTGCTACAGCCGCAAAGACGCCGAGCTCTTGCTCGGGATCGCCAAGTACCACGACATGAAGAAGGCGTACGGCAAAGCGCTCGAGTGCTTTGACGAGATCATCGTCAAGTTTGCGTGGTTCAAGCACTCGGTGAGCGAGAAGGCGCTGATCTTGCTCAAGATGGGCAACTGGGAGCAGAGCATCGACAGCGTCGAGCGCGCACTCGCAGACAACCCGCGCGACATTGAGGCGATCCGGATCCTGATCCTGTACGAGCTCTCGCGCGAAGGCAAGGCGAAGGACGCGGCGCAGCATATTCGCGAGCTCCTCGACGCGCTCAAGAAGGTCGAGCCGTCGAACCCGGAGCTGTACCACGAGATCGCCAAGTGCAACGCGCGGCTCTCGGACCGGAACCCCGAGGTGCTCCAGTGCAACCTTGCGCTCATGGAACAGGCCGTGCAGCTTAGCCCCGAGAGCGGCGAGTTCCGCGCCGAGCGCGGGTACCAGCGCTCGCTTCTTGAGGATTACCCTGAGGCAATGGAGTCGTACAAAGAGGCGCTCAAGCTCGATGAGTCGAACGAGATTGCGCTCCACGGCTTGATCTACTGCCAGATCAAGCTCGGGCAGCTCGACGACGCGTCGCAGCAGATGGAGTTCCTGAGCGTGATCCAAGAGTCGATTGGTGCGAGCGCCGGCTTTGTGTTCCTCCAAGCGCTCCTGAGCTGGCAGAAGGAGCGCGACCGGAGCAAGCAGGTCAAGCTGCTGCAAAAGGCCGTGCAGATCCACATGGACAAGCTCAAAGAGACGATCCAGCTCGCAGACGTCTCGACGCACGAGCTCATGAGCCAGCTCAACCCGATCTTCCTCGTCGAAGTCGCGTCCGAGTTCCTCACGCAAGACGTCCAGCCTGGCACTAACGCTGCGACTGACGCGGCGAGCGACGACTCGGCCGCAGCGATCGTCGCCAAGGGCGTCAGCATCCTCGAGAAGCTCGTGAACAAGTCCCCAGGCTTTGTGCGCGCGCAGTTTGTGCTCGCGCAGGCGTTCTTCGCGTCGCTCCGACTCGATGACTCGTACCACGTCTGCAACACGGTGCGTCCGAGCTCGCTTGACTATCATGCGTAGCGCTTGAGAGCGCTCAGCTCACGTCAGTGACTCTGTTGTCTGTCTGTCTGTCATTGCGCTGTGCCCTAGATCATCAAAATGGACGCTGGCCACGCCCAGGCGCACTTGCTCCAGGCGCGCATCTGCCTCGAGCGCGAGCACTACCGCGCGGCGTCCGCGTGCTTGGACCTCGCACTCAGCCACGACTTCTCGATTCGTCAGTCGCTCTCGTACTTCATCATCAAAGCCAAGCTCCTCGAGACGAGCGGCGACGTCCGCGACGCGCTCCAGACGCTTCAAGCCGCAATGAAGATGCTCCAAGCGACTGCTGGCACGAACGCACCAATCCGTCGCAAAGGCGCGAGCAGCAACGCCAGCGCCGCGTCGTCGGCCGTGCCAGGTGTCTCGCTGTTTGACAAAGCGTCCGTGTACATCCAGATGGCGCAAGTGCTCTCTCAGCTCAACGACATCGCAGAGGCGACCAAGATCGTGCGCGAGGCGCTCCAGGTCTTCCGGTGCGTCCTGCGTATCCTATCGCTCAGTCTCTCGACGCCTCGTACTGACCGCTCATCGCTTGCACATGACGGTGGCGTAGCGGCACGACGCAAGAAGTGCGCGTGCTCGTCGCGAACAGCGAGCTCGCGATCAAACGCGGCGACTTTGACGCAGCGATCGCGATGCTGAGCAACGTGCCGTCGTCGTCGCCGGCGTTCGCAAAGGCGCAGATGGTCAAAGCCGACATCTTCCTGCAGTACCGCAAGGACAAGAACCTGTACGCGCGGTGCTACCAGGTACAGCGGCGATAGTGTCGCGTGCATGGCTCTGTAGGCACTGCGCTTGGGTCTCACCACTGCCGCTCGTACCCTGAACAACCGCAACGGCGTCGCGCTCATGGCACACGCATGTAGGAGCTCGTGGCGATGAACCCATGCCACGCAACGCACGTGAGCATGGCCGAGGCGTACTTGCGCATCCAGATGCTCGACCAGGCGATCGACTCGTTCCGCGCCGCCGCGGCGCTCAGTCCGAACGACCCGACGCTCGCAGGTCGTATCGGCAAGGTCCTCATCTCGAAGCACGACTACATCAAAGCGCTGGACTACTACGAGAGCGCGCTCAAGCTCGCACCGGCGAACCTCGTGCTGCGCCGAGACCTCGCCGAGCTCTACTCGAAGCTCGGGCACTACGACCAAGCGCTGCGCGTGATCCAACAGGCGCCGCCGAGCGACTCGGAGGAGATCGTGGACTTGCTCCAGGTCGTCGAGCTCCAGCTCATCTTGCCCAAGATCCACAAAGACAAGGGCAACGGCGAGCTCTCGATCCAGTCGCTGCTCAAGGCGTACTCAATCCAGAAGCTCATCCTCGACCGCCAGAAGAACGAGCAGCCAGACGTCCTCGCCAAGCAGAAGCGCGCGATCGCCGACACGTGCTTCCAGATCGCGCTCATCTACGCCGACAAGGGCGTGGCGCTCGAGCACGAGAACGTCCTCAAGTACTGTACGCTCGCGCTCCGGTCGGACGAGACGCACGAGGACTCGATCCTCTTCCTCGCACGGACGTACCAGCAAACGGGCGACTACGACCAGTGCCAAGTGCGCTGCACGACGCTCTTGCGGCTCAACCCGTCGAACGAAGAGGCGGCGATCATGCTCGCGGACATCATGCTCCAGAAAGAGGACAACGAAGCGGCGATCTACCACTTCCAGCAGCTCTTGGAGAGCAAACCCGACAACTTTGCCGCACTCAGTCGCTTCATCGTCATGCTCCGGCGCGCTGGGAAGCTCGCGGACGCGCCGCGGTACTTGAAACTCGCCGAGCGCTCGGGCGTCCGCGTCGCGCACGCACCGGGCTTGCACTTTTGCAAAGGGCTCTACGCGCGCTACAAGAACAACGTGCGCGAGGCGATCGAGGCGTTCAACCTCGCGCGGCGCGATCCCGAGTGGGGCGAGCAGGCGCTCGTCAACATGGTCGAGATCTACTTGAACCCGGACAACGAGAACCTCTGGGAGCTCGCGGACAGCAGCGACAGCAGCAGTGGCAACACAAAGGAGCAGACTGAGAACATCCGCATTGCGAATACGCTACTTGACGAGCTCCCGATGAAGAAGGAGCGCAACGCAAAGGTCAAAGTCCTCGAGGCGTACGCTGTGCTCGCGGTCAAGACGAAGAGCATGCTCGAGAAAGCGATCCAACTGTTCATGGAGATCCTCGAGAGCGTCGATCGCGACCACGTCCCAGCGCTCCTCGGCCTCGCCACGGCGTACATGCTCACGAAGCAGCAGCCAAAGGCGCGGAACCAGCTCAAGCGCATTGCCAAGATGCCGTACGACCAGAGCCTCGCGGACGACTTTGAGCGGAGCTACCTCCTACTCGCCGACATCTACGTCGGTCGGTCCAAGTACGACCTCGCGCAGGAGCTCTGTAAGAAAGCGCTCATGCATAACAAGTCGTCTGGGAAGGCCTGGGAGCTCCTCGGCCTGATCATGGAGAAGGAGCAGTCGTACATTGACGCGGCCGAGTGCTACCAAGAGGCGTGGACGTGCGAAGGCGAAGCGAGCGCCTCGATCGGCTACAAGCTCGCGTTCAACTACCTCAAAGCCAAGAAGTTCGTCGCGACGGTCGACGTCTGCCACCGCGTGCTCGACATGTACCCGGACTACCCCAAGATCCGCAAAGAGATCCTCGAGAAGGCGTACGCTGGCTTTCGGCCATGAGCAAGTAGTATGCAGGATGGTTTAACACTTGCTTTCGCGCATGTGCATAGAATACACGAGATAGTGGTGGGAATAGGCATTGTATTTGATTGTTGTACTGCACGACGTGTGCAACGTGTCGCTTTGAACAACAGCAGGAAGCGCAATTGAAGTGGCAGGTTGACTGCGGGCGTCTCTCTCTCTGCGTGTGTCATGAGCATCCTCGGACGCGTCGCGTTCTTCTGCGCGCTCTTCACGCTCCAGTGCTGCGTCTCAGTGCTCGGCAACATCTCGCGCGACACGATCTTCTTGCGCAGCTACGCGGCTTCGAGCGTCGCAGCGCTCACGCTCTTGCTCTCGTTCACAACTGCGTACGCGCTCACGAGCGCGAGTCAGCTCCTCACGCGTCTTGCGCAGCAGAATGCGCCCTCCGGTGTGCTCTACGCAGTCTGCCCAGCGGGTCTCGCACTCGGGCTCTTGGCGCTCTCGCTCGCATCGCTGTGCGCGCCGATCGCCGCGCGCGGGACGTCTGTGGCGCTCTACATCTGGCTCGAGGTCTCGGCGCAGCTGCTGAACCAGCAGTTCTGGGACCTCTGCGCCAAAGCATTCGACGTTGCGCAGTCCAAGAAGTACTTTGGGTGCGTCCTGTGCATCTACGGAGGCTGGAGCTGCTAGTCAGCGTGTCCTCATCGCCCTCGCTGTCCTTCTGACTAGGTTCATCACGTTCGGTACGACGTTTGGGAGCCTCCTCGCGAGCTTCGTCGTGCTCCCAGCGGTGCAGACGCGGCTCCTGCCGACCGAGTACAACCTCATCGTCGGCGCGGGGCTCCAGCTCCTCGTCGCCGCCGTGCTCTACTCGACCGCCGAGGTCTTTGCGCCAACGTCGCTGGTCGCACCGCCAAGTGCTCCAGGCGCTAGCAGCTCGTCCAAGACCGCAGACGCAGCGGCTCCGAGCAGCCGCGTGGGCCAAGAGAGCAGCAAGCAGTCGAGCGCCGCGTCGTCGTCATCGGCAATCATCTCGGACATCCAGGCGCGCAAGTACCTCCAGCACATCTGCTTCTTCGACATGCTCGCGACGGTCGTGCGCGTGCTCGTGGACAACACGACGCTCTCTGTGCTCTCGCGCCAGGAGGAGGACCGCGTGAAGGCGTCGCTCACGCGCATCAACGCGGTCCAGAGCGTCCTCATGATCCCCCTGCAGCTCGCGTCTGGTCCGCTCTTCACGCACTTTGGCGTCATGTACGGCATCAGCCTCCTTCCTGTGACCGTCTTCCTCTTTGGCGCGTCCACGTACGCGTCGAATGTACGTCTCCATGGCTCTGTAGGACCCTTTCGCGCTCGCCTATGTGCCTAGAGACCCGTAGACTAACACTCGTGGTGCCCACGCAGTCGCCTGCTGCGCTCGTGCTCACGCGCGCGCTGTACAACGCGATCTCGCTCGCGATCTTCAACCCCGCGCGCGAGCTCCTGTGGCTCCCGTTCAACGCGAGCGAGCGCGCGCGCTTCAAGAGCTTTGTCTGCGGTCCGTTCCGCTCGCTCTCACGCATCGGCGGCGCCGTCATCTCGATGGTCTTGACTGCGAATGTCGTCGTGCAGCTCATCGGTAGTGCGTCCATGAGCGTCCTCATGGCGCTCGCAGCCATCGCGTGGTTTGTCGACGCGCTCGCAGCGCGCCAGTCGTACGCCGCCGAGTTCTACTCGTCCTTGCGCCAGGGCTACTTGGACCTCTCGTCTCCGATCGTCGACTTCACGCCGGATCAGGTGCGTTTGGCTGGGCATTGGACGCTGCTATGAGCCACTCGCTCACTCACAACGATGTCTGTCGGTCGCTAGATCGTGCTCGTGAAGGAGACGCTCGTCGCTGGCGCGCAGAACCAAGTCAACTACGTCCTCAGCTCGCTCTCGCACGAGCACATTGGGCTCTTTGCGCAGGTGCGTCTCTTGCTACGAGCAGCTCTCGTCTCTCTCTCACTTACACTTGCCCTATCGACGTCGGTAGGAGCTACGCGCGCTGTTCTACAAGACAAGTCGCGACGGATCGTCTGCGACGCCACTGCACACGAAGCTCCGTCTCCTGAGCCTCCACACAGCAGCGAAGCGGCAGTTTGTGCTCCAGGCGCAGGAGTCGTACTTCCTCCCAGACGCGACCTCGTTCCCGTCCGGAGTCTTCAACACCATGGACCTCATGATGGTGATCCAAGACAAGTCGCTCGCTGTGCCGCGGCCCCTGCGCGTCGCTGCGATCCTCGCGTGCGGGTACGAAAAGTTCAACGCCGACGCCGACAAGTGCGCGCTGATGCTGCGGAAGCTCGTGCAGAGCGCTAGCGAGGACAAGTCGGTCGTCGTGTGCGCGGCCGTGGCGCTCTTGCGCCTCTCGGACTGGATGGACGAAGACGCAAACGTGATCTTGCAGCGCCTGCTGCACGACGACAAGGTCTGTCCTGCGTCTATCGCAACACTGTCGAGCTGCTCTCTCACACCCTCTTGCCCTATAGACGTCCGAGTCGCGCGTCGTGTGCCTCAAGATCGTGGGCAAAGAGCTTCCAGAGCTCCTGGGCGACGGCTTCCTCGTCTACCTCTTGCACCACCCGTCGCCGCAGATCGTCCAAGCCGCGGTCGAGTCCTGTTCCCACAGTTCGCGCAACTCGCGCATGCTCATCCCAGCGCTCGTCAAGCACTTGCCCAACTCGACGCTCCGCGCAGACGTCGTCGCAGCGCTCAAGTGGTTCGACCCAGCAGCGCTCTGGGCAACGCTGTCGCAGTACACTGAGTCGCTCGTGCGGTTCCCAGCCACGAGTGGCGCTGACAGCGTCGAGCAGCGCCGCGAAGCGCTCACTGGCGCGCTCAGAGTCCTCGAAGCGAGCAACTTTGCGCTCGAGAACAAGCTCCAGCTCCTGCTCTCGCTCATTGACGCGCTCATTGTATCCGCGCCGACTGTGTCACGCGACGCTGCAGGCGCGAGCGCGAGCAACGTCGCGATTCTCCACGAGCTCTTCAGCGGTGACGCGGTGCTCGAGGAGCTCGTGGTCGACGCGCTCTTGACGCTGGTGCGACCATTTGCCGCTAGTCATTGAGAGCGACTGAGGACACTAACGAACTGTGTGAATGGCGCTGCAGGTCGCAGCGACCGACGAGAAGACGCTGCACGCCCATGCGCACGCGATGGGCTCGATCCACCACGCGCTCACGCTCAAGCTCCGCCAGGCGTACGAGATGCGCCATGTCCTGAAGCTCTTCCACGAGATCTGTCCGCGCACGGCGAGCAACATCGAAGAGACGTCGCCGCTGCTGCTCCAGCACGTTGAGCACAGTCTCCACGACACGCAGCGCGTCGTGCTCAAGCTCCTCTCCACGGACTTCCCGCGAGAGTTCAACGTCGCTGTGATCCTCGAGGGCCTTCAGTCCGACGCACCGCAAGTGCTCGCAGCGATCCAGGTGCGTGCGTTGGCTTCTAGGAAGCGCTTGTGAATCGAGAGAGCTGAGACTGACACACGCTGTCGTGACGAGAGCGCAGGAGGTGCTCGAGAGCCTCTTGCCGTCGACGTACAAGAGCCTCGTGCTGTCGCTGCTGTTCACGAAGAGCACGTCCAACAAGTCGACTGCCAAGGTGTGTCAATCGTTCTTGAGAGTTCGTCCTGAGCGTCTAGAGACAGACGTCTGACGTCGATGAACACTGGCGATGGCAGATGGAGCGCGACGTCGCCGCGTTCTTTGGCGGCAAGCGCGGCGTCGACATCCTCGTGGACGTGCTCAAGCACCCCAAGCCCCACGCCGAGCTCTCGTCGCTCGCGCTCCAGTACTTTCTCCACATCGCTGCGGACCACACGGCGTCGCTCGACGCGGCGCTCAAGACGCAGTTCGAGACTGCGATCCTCCCGCAGCTCGTCGCTCACGAGCTCACGAAAGAGCTGCTCGTCGAGACGTACTACAGGTCTGCGCTGTCTGTTCGTGGCGTCTGAGCCATTGGCGACTCACGTGCTCTCGTGTCTCTCTTGACGCACCGCAGTCGACCCGAAGCGCTCTCGTACGAAGCCATTCCGATGATCAAAGAGTGCGCACCGCCGCTCATCTCGCGCATTGCAGTACGTCTCCATGGCTCTCTCATTGCGAGCCTAGGCGTCGTCTGACGTCGTTTGCCTGCTTCTCTTACGTCTCTAGATCGCCAACTGCTTGCGCTACTCGTCGCTCTTTGAGAACGTGTGTGCGATCGGGATCCTCCGCGTGCTCTCGCACCACTTTGTGCCGATCCGAGTCGCTCGCGGCGAGACGTTTGCGCGCGAAGGCGACCTCGGTACGCTCCCTCTTCTCTATGTCTTTGCTTC
Source organism: Pythium guiyangense (assembly GCA_003730235.1). Lineage (NCBI taxonomy): Eukaryota > Oomycota > Peronosporomycetes > Pythiales > Pythiaceae > Pythium > Pythium guiyangense. Next base: position 34,311 of record QXDM01000067.1, on the reverse strand, counting down.
CTACGAGCGAGCGCTCACTCTCATGACTGTGAGCAGCCACTGCGATGTACGTCGTCGCGTCAGGGACCGTGCAGCTCCACAAAGAGCGCCGCGTGCTCGCTGAGCTCAGCTACGGCGCGTGCATCGGCCAAGCTGCGCTGCTCATGCACAGTCTCCACGCCGGCAAGCACGTTGCGTCGGCCACTGCGACGACTGAGTGCATCTTGCTCAGCGTCTCGCGCGACGACCTCGACGCGCTCATGAAGGAGACGCCGCGCGTGTCTCGCGGCGTGCTCAACGCCGTTGCATCGGCGCTACGATGGCTCTACTTTGAGGTGCGACGCGTCTGATTCAGTGCGTCTGTGTGTGCTACGACTCACGCCAGCTCTGTCTACCGCCTTGATGTCTCTGTCTCCGTAGCCGCTGCAAGCGATCGCCCAGGCAGGCTGTCTCCCGCGCCGCGACCGCGCGTTCTCACTCAACGCGACTGCGATGCGCGCGAGCTTGGACGGCGAAGACCCCGTGCGCCGCGCCGCCGAGTCGCTCACGTCCGACTTGCGCGCCGTGCTCTCTGTTGACCGCGCCGCCAAGTCGTTTCTGTACAACATTGGCCGCACGCGCACGCCTGCGCAGGCGCCAGCGCCGCTGTCTGCACCGACCGGCCGAGCTCGGAACTGGAGCTTCCAGGGCTCGCCGTCGCACGCCGCTGCGATGCTGAGCAACAGCAGCGGTCATCCAGAGACGTACCTCTCGCGGAGCATGTTTGGGCTCGCCGATGGCTCGGACTACACGACGTTTGAGAAGTGCATCTGCCTCAAGGGCTCGCAGCTCATGAAGAACTTGGACGACGACAAAGTGTCACTTGCCGCGCAGCTCGCGCGCGTCATCACGCTCGCTCATGGCGACACGCTCTACGCCGACGGCGCAGTCGCCGACAGTGTCTTTGTCGTCTTGGACGGCACGATCGCGATCACGCAGCAGCTATCGACGGCCAGTGACGCTGCTGTCGTTCGCGTGGAGCTGCGCGACGGCGACTGCTTTGGCGAAGAGGTGCGTGTGTCGTGCTGGAATAGTAAGAGTGTCCTAAGTCCTGATGGAGTATCTGTCTCGAACGCGTGATGCTCGCAGTCGTTTGTGCCCAACACGCGGCTCCATGGCCACGCAGTCGCGGTCGGTCGCGCGACGCTCTTTGCGCTCCCGACGAAAGACCTGATCGACTTGAGCGAGCAGCACCACGACATCATGCACGTGATCCTCGCGTGGATGGCGCAGAAGCTCGCGAGTGCGACTGAGAAGATGGTGGCGCCGATGCTCTCGCCAGTGAACTCTGCTGCAGCAGCAGGCGTCGCGACGACGACGTTCTGGGAGTCGGACGAAGAGTCTCAAGGCTCGTCGCCGACGGCTGTGAGTGCAACTAGTGGCAACACGCAGACGCGGTCTCGCAAAGCCAAGTCGCGCGCCGAGACGTCGTAGAAGACATGAAGTGGGTTGGAGACCCATCAGCGCGCGTCCAAGGCAAATGGGCACCACGAGTCGTAGTGAACACGTAGGATACCGCTGAGCAGGGACAGACAGACAGACTCCATGAGAGGACTCAATCAGCGCCTTTGTGTCAAGTAGAGGATCCACGCATGGCCAACGACGTCACGCGATCGCTCGCTGCATCTGCATGCGAGGCTGCTCGCGGTCTCCATGCGAACGAGTCGGCAGGCGTTGCGTGCGTGCGTGTGTCGCTCGTGAATTGTGTCTCGTTGTGTGTCTGGTCGCTGGTGTTTCACGCGTGCGATCGTTCGTGAAGCCATTGGCAATGGCCACCAGTGGTGCCACCAGTAGTCACAGTAGTCACAGTAGCAAGGCAAAGTGCAGCTCCAGTGTCCACGCGAGGAGGACTCGATACGCGATCGCATTTGTCGACCGATGCGCACGCGATGTGTGCGTCTGCGATCGCTCGTGGTCTTGTGGTCTTGTTGTTGTCGCGGGTCTGGGAGTCCGTGGCGAGTCTGTAGCTTGCCATATACAGCGGCGTGCGCACAGGCGAACCAAGACAAGTGCCTTGACAACAAGGCAAGGCCACCTCTTCACCTCGTCGCACCGCTTCGTGTGCACCTCTCCGTCTCGCCTTGTTCCATCTGTTGTTCAGTCGCACCTCGTGTGTGCGGACTCTTGACTCAGTCTCGCACTTGCGAGACTTGCGCGCCACGAGCAGAGCAGAGCACTCGCACTTGAGACAAGACGTACGCACTCGCATCTGGGCGTCATGACTGCGAGCGCGCTCGAGTCGTCGACGCTCGAAGAAGCCACGCCGCTGCTGATCGTGAACGGCAGGACAAAGTCGAGTCTGCTCCTGCAAGCCGAAGTATGCGTGCTCGAGATGCAGACGACGCACACGCCGTCGTTGATGGCCGTCTCGGCGTCAAAGTCGCCAGCGCCGTCATCGCCGCTCACTGGGCTGCTCTACGTCGCGCTCTCAGCCGTCTGTTTCAGCGTCGTGAGCGCGTGCGTCAAGTACACGACGCAAGTGATCTCGTCCATGGAGTTCATCTTCTGGCGCTCGATCGTCGCGCTCGCGCTCAACTCGGTGCGTCGTTGCTCTCTCTCACACACACACTCTGTGTGATGGTGCCTGCAACGCACTTACTCTCTATGAGCTTGTGCCGTGCGTGTCTGACAGATTGGCGTGTGGTACTGCGAGCAGAGCCTCGTTGTTCCGGAGCGCGTCCGCTCGATGCTGCTGCTCCAGTGCACGTTCGGGTTCGCGACGATCGCGCTGGCGTTCTACGCGGTCTCGCAGATGGTGCTCGCCGACGCGAGCGTGATCATCTTCACGAGTCCAGTCGTCACATTTGCACTGGTGCGTTGGCTTCTATGAGGACTTGCGATACGTTGTCTTTGTGACTGGGAGACTGACGGACTGTGCTGTGTCGTGTCATATGCATGACAACTCACCCACCATCAGGGAGCGTGCTTGCTCAAAGAGAAGGTCGAGCCAGTGAGCTTTGCGTGTGCGCTCGTCGCATGCCTCGCTCTCGTGCTCGTGCTCCGACCGACGTTCCTCTTCGAGAGCGACGAGATGGCAGCAACATCGTCGCCGCACACGTGGCTCCCAGTGGCGTCTGCCATGGCGGCTGCTGTCTTCCAGGCGCTGCTGTACACGGCAGTGCGTCGCCTCCAGCACGTCCATTCGCTCGTGGTCGTGCACTACTTTATGACGTTCAGCATCGTCGTGTCTGGGCTCTGGGTCGTGTTCATCCAGCAGGTGCGTTCGTGCATGTCCTAGGCGACCAGCACCCTCTCTTGCTCGTACGTTTGACTGACTGTGTTGGATATGCCGACAGCGATTCACGCTCGAGCTCTCGCCGTGGCTCTGGACAGTCCTGTGCACAAGCGGTGTCTTCACGTCGCTCGGCCAGGTCTCGCTCACGAAGGGCTTCCAGCTCGAGAAAGCTGGCGTCGCGTCTGTCATGCGGTACCTCGACGTCGTGTGCGTCTTCATCTGGGACATTGTGCTCTTGCACGAACACGTGAGCGCAACGACCGCGCTCGGTGCACTCATCATCTGCTCGAGCGCAGGCATCATTGCACTCCGTCGAGCGAGCGGCAAGTAGCGTCGACTTGCATGGACACAAGCACCGAGGCATCGCACAAGTAAGTTGATCAAGAAGTGTGAATGAGAACTAGGATATACTGCTAACGCGCCACTGAAGTCTAAGAAGCGCGAGTCTACCCACACGACATATCAAGTACTTGCAAAGACATATGACATGTTTAGTGGTAGAGAGCGTTGCCGAGGGCGTTGAGTACATGCAGATGCAAGTCCATCGAGGCTCCCCAAGAGCGTAGAGGACATGTTGTTCGCTAGGTGATGGACAGTTCAGCTCGTCTTGTCCTTGCGTCCTGCTGGCCTTCTTGTCGAAGTTGGCTCTTCATACGCTCTCGACATGTCCACGATGCAATAGCGACCTCATGAAGCAACTAACAAGGAGCACGTGCTTTGTACCAAGATATGCTTGACCACACCAGTCTTCGTTACTTGGTGCTTGCCTGAGCTTGACTTCGAGATGCATACAGTCGTGTCGGCTGTGTGTCATGCATCTTTGCCGCTGATGTATGCTGTTTGAGCATAGCATTGCTCAAGTTGAAGTGCGAACGTTTTCGACACTTACACTCTTGACCATCACTTGTTGATGATAAATGGTATTTTGACACACACTGATCGTACCATTTATGAGAATAAACAAACTTCGACAAGGACAATAAATAGTGACAGAAAATCCATATTCGTATTCGACAATGAAACGACAAGATGATAGATATCCGCTTTTTTGGACGCACATAAATAACGCATGCAAAGCCTTAGTGGTGGCGGAGATAAAGAGAAAACGGGTGGAATCTAAACTAAGTGCAAGTACTACTACATGACGTGACAAGTAACAACAACATCATCGACCTATACGTGCCATAGGTACTATAATACTCATATATGCTACTCCTACAACCGCGACGTCAAGAGTTGAGATGTCGGACTGTAAGCCAATACGAACCACATTCCTAGTCATACATACCTCAGCGTGATAACCATAAGGTATAGATACACAACGTTGTCATTAAATCGACAACGAAACGTCGAAGAACTTAATGCCTTGCGAACGCCGTGTAAGTTCGCGCCCTCAAGCGGTGCGAGGGGGCGCTCACTGGTCACAGAGAAGTGGCACTTCGGTCGAACGTCGTCTTTAATAACGAGAAGTGCTGGTGTTTCGACGGTCTGGGAGGGCAGCGCATGTGGCAAGACGCGCGTCGACCGTCGAAAAGTACCTTTCGAGTTCAAATGGGCGGCGGTAGATTGATTGTGTGGGCGGCATTCTCAGGGAAAGGACGAGCAAGATCGTGTTTCTGGCCAGCAACCTGCGAGCGGCAAACTATATCGACACGTTAGAACGCTACATGATTCCCTCCGCGATATCAGCTCATCCAGGTGGCTTCGTATTTCAGCCGGCCATCGCCACGACACACTCAGCGCACCTGACTCGCGAGTGTTTTCACGCGTCAGGCGTCGCAGTCATCGCGTTGCCAGCGCGTCCACACCATCGAAAACTTGTGACCACGCGAGTCTACAAAGGTGCTCAGTTGTAAGACCGTATAGCAGAGCTAAGAAGTGCTACAATACGATAGAGGAGTGAGCTCAGTCCTCAGCTCTTGAAGTCACTCACGGACTCTATGTCTTTGCGCTGCTTCCTTGTCAGCACGCGAGATGTGTCAATTCGAGACCGATAAGAAAAACTTTGTTGCTGCTAACAGTGATACCGGCATGCCTCATGCATCTCACCTCCGTACGTCGATCTCGGTGATGCGCTTTCGCTCCATCTCGATAAAAATATGATCATCCTGGCGCTTAATCGAATTGTCTATTTTCAATATAATCTTGATGGGTTTCGTGTTTTTGTCTTTTACGCTTAAAAATGTACTGATTTTGTATTGTACGATTGGAGGAAAATCTGGTGAATTTGAGCACGTGCGCGCTCACGTCTCGACGAGACGAATCGGACTCTGTTTTAACCATTGCTCGATTGGTAATATTGAGCGCGTAAAGTTCACTTTGTGCTGCTGTAATTGTTTTTTAGAGAGTAGAGTACTGTTAGAAAACCTCTATGTTGATGTTTGGCGCGCGAACTTACACGGCGTTCGCAAGGCATTAAGTTCTTCGACGTTTCGTTGTCGATTTAATGACAACGTTGTGTATCTATACCTTATGGTTATCACGCTGAGGTATGTATGACTAGGAATGTGGTTCGTATTGGCTTACAGTCCGACATCTCAACTCTTGACGTCGCGGTTGTAGGAGTAGCATATATGAGTATTATAGTACCTATGGCACGTATAGGTCGATGATGTTGTTGTTACTTGTCACGTCATGTAGTAGTACTTGCACTTAGTTTAGATTCCACCCGTTTTCTCTTTATCTCCGCCACCACTAAGGCTTTGCATGCGTTATTTATGTGCGTCCAAAAAAGCGGATATCTATCATCTTGTCGTTTCATTGTCGAATACGAATATGGATTTTCTGTCACTATTTATTGTCCTTGTCGAAGTTTGTTTATTCTCATAAATGGTACGATCAGTGTGTGTCAAAATACCATTTATCATCAACAAGTGATGGTCAAGAGTGTAAGTGTCGAAAACGTTCGCACTTCAACTTGAGCAATGCTATGCTCAAACAGCATACATCAGCGGCAAAGATGCATGACACACAGCCGACACGACTGTATGCATCTCGAAGTCAAGCTCAGGCAAGCACCAAGTAACGAAGACTGGTGTGGTCAAGCATATCTTGGTACAAAGCACGTGCTCCTTGTTAGTTGCTTCATGAGGTCGCTATTGCATCGTGGACATGTCGAGAGCGTATGAAGAGCCAACTTCGACAAGAAGGCCAGCAGGACGCAAGGACAAGACGAGCTGAACTGTCCATCACCTAGCGAACAACATGTCCTCTACGCTCTTGGGGAGCCTCGATGGACTTGCATCTGCATGTACTCAACGCCCTCGGCAACGCTCTCTACCACTAAACATGTCATATGTCTTTGCAAGTACTTGATATGTCGTGTGGGTAGACTCGCGCTTCTTAGACTTCAGTGGCGCGTTAGCAGTATATCCTAGTTCTCATTCACACTTCTTGATCAACTTACTTGTGCGATGCCTCGGTGCTTGTGTCCATGCAAGTCGACGCTACTTGCCGCTCGCTCGACGGAGTGCAATGATGCCTGCGCTCGAGCAGATGATGAGTGCACCGAGCGCGGTCGTTGCGCTCACGTGTTCGTGCAAGAGCACAATGTCCCAGATGAAGACGCACACGACGTCGAGGTACCGCATGACAGACGCGACGCCAGCTTTCTCGAGCTGGAAGCCCTTCGTGAGCGAGACCTGGCCGAGCGACGTGAAGACACCGCTTGTGCACAGGACTGTCCAGAGCCACGGCGAGAGCTCGAGCGTGAATCGCTGTCGGCATATCCAACACAGTCAGTCAAACGTACGAGCAAGAGAGGGTGCTGGTCGCCTAGGACATGCACGAACGCACCTGCTGGATGAACACGACCCAGAGCCCAGACACGACGATGCTGAACGTCATAAAGTAGTGCACGACCACGAGCGAATGGACGTGCTGGAGGCGACGCACTGCCGTGTACAGCAGCGCCTGGAAGACAGCAGCCGCCATGGCAGACGCCACTGGGAGCCACGTGTGCGGCGACGATGTTGCTGCCATCTCGTCGCTCTCGAAGAGGAACGTCGGTCGGAGCACGAGCACGAGAGCGAGGCATGCGACGAGCGCACACGCAAAGCTCACTGGCTCGACCTTCTCTTTGAGCAAGCACGCTCCCTGATGGTGGGTGAGTTGTCATGCATATGACACGACACAGCACAGTCCGTCAGTCTCCCAGTCACAAAGACAACGTATCGCAAGTCCTCATAGAAGCCAACGCACCAGTGCAAATGTGACGACTGGACTCGTGAAGATGATCACGCTCGCGTCGGCGAGCACCATCTGCGAGACCGCGTAGAACGCCAGCGCGATCGTCGCGAACCCGAACGTGCACTGGAGCAGCAGCATCGAGCGGACGCGCTCCGGAACAACGAGGCTCTGCTCGCAGTACCACACGCCAATCTGTCAGACACGCACGGCACAAGCTCATAGAGAGTAAGTGCGTTGCAGGCACCATCACACAGAGTGTGTGTGTGAGAGAGAGCAACGACGCACCGAGTTGAGCGCGAGCGCGACGATCGAGCGCCAGAAGATGAACTCCATGGACGAGATCACTTGCGTCGTGTACTTGACGCACGCGCTCACGACGCTGAAACAGACGGCTGAGAGCGCGACGTAGAGCAGCCCAGTGAGCGGCGATGACGGCGCTGGCGACTTTGACGCCGAGACGGCCATCAACGACGGCGTGTGCGTCGTCTGCATCTCGAGCACGCATACTTCGGCTTGCAGGAGCAGACTCGACTTTGTCCTGCCGTTCACGATCAGCAGCGGCGTGGCTTCTTCGAGCGTCGACGACTCGAGCGCGCTCGCAGTCATGACGCCCAGATGCGAGTGCGTACGTCTTGTCTCAAGTGCGAGTGCTCTGCTCTGCTCGTGGCGCGCAAGTCTCGCAAGTGCGAGACTGAGTCAAGAGTCCGCACACACGAGGTGCGACTGAACAACAGATGGAACAAGGCGAGACGGAGAGGTGCACACGAAGCGGTGCGACGAGGTGAAGAGGTGGCCTTGCCTTGTTGTCAAGGCACTTGTCTTGGTTCGCCTGTGCGCACGCCGCTGTATATGGCAAGCTACAGACTCGCCACGGACTCCCAGACCCGCGACAACAACAAGACCACAAGACCACGAGCGATCGCAGACGCACACATCGCGTGCGCATCGGTCGACAAATGCGATCGCGTATCGAGTCCTCCTCGCGTGGACACTGGAGCTGCACTTTGCCTTGCTACTGTGACTACTGTGACTACTGGTGGCACCACTGGTGGCCATTGCCAATGGCTTCACGAACGATCGCACGCGTGAAACACCAGCGACCAGACACACAACGAGACACAATTCACGAGCGACACACGCACGCACGCAACGCCTGCCGACTCGTTCGCATGGAGACCGCGAGCAGCCTCGCATGCAGATGCAGCGAGCGATCGCGTGACGTCGTTGGCCATGCGTGGATCCTCTACTTGACACAAAGGCGCTGATTGAGTCCTCTCATGGAGTCTGTCTGTCTGTCCCTGCTCAGCGGTATCCTACGTGTTCACTACGACTCGTGGTGCCCATTTGCCTTGGACGCGCGCTGATGGGTCTCCAACCCACTTCATGTCTTCTACGACGTCTCGGCGCGCGACTTGGCTTTGCGAGACCGCGTCTGCGTGTTGCCACTAGTTGCACTCACAGCCGTCGGCGACGAGCCTTGAGACTCTTCGTCCGACTCCCAGAACGTCGTCGTCGCGACGCCTGCTGCTGCAGCAGAGTTCACTGGCGAGAGCATCGGCGCCACCATCTTCTCAGTCGCACTCGCGAGCTTCTGCGCCATCCACGCGAGGATCACGTGCATGATGTCGTGGTGCTGCTCGCTCAATTTGTAGTGTGTGTCGAAAAAGTGTTTTTTTACATTTCTACATCGACGATTCAACATCGTAAAATCGTCGAAAGCAGTGTTTCTAATATCGACAGTCATCTCGATACTTCCACATCCTAAACGTCATGGTACAAAGTATGACTTCTGTGAATGTGATCCGAGCATCGCATTCACATAAGTAGGCGATGTGGTTGCTCAAATCTAACTTTCTGGAATTCAAAGCCAAATTTCTGAAAATCAAAAATGCTAAGTGGCGAAATCGCTCAACCAGAGTGCAGTCTGCCTCATGGCGTTCCCATTAGCACGCATCGACTCATCTCGATGAGAAATTGACGGCGTGGACCGGTCGACGTGCCAAGCGCCGCTTGGGACTGATTGGCATGCACGGACGACGTTTTTTGCGATGGCCTACTGCAGCTCAGGTTCCCGAACGGTTAGCTCCATAATAGTCAACGGCGCTAATAGCTGCGTACGAGGAGAGTACGTGATAAAATTAGTACTGCGAGTAAGGATGCAACAGCAACCCACAGCAAAGTGGCGTTAGCTAGGATGGAAAATGTATCAAAAGGACAAGAGGGATTGCGGTTGGTCAGGTCAGGTATGCATGCGAGAGGTGTATAACATGGATAAGACCGGCTACTACTGCCAAAGCTACACAGACAAGAACATCTCAGCAACAGCCTGGCCGGCAAGTAAGAAACGTATGATGGCCGCAACGACAACAAACGCTGACGGATCAGCTCGACGCCTCTCCTACCCATTGACTCTGCAAAGTCTCTTGGTCTATGCGTCTGTCGAACCGAGACACAATTCATCCAGACTAGGGCAGTTGAAGGACACGTTCGCCTGAGGCTAACTGAGGTACATGAGCTGCCTAAATGACGTTTGTTGCTAAACACGATTGTTATGTCACTACGTTAAGCCAGCACCAGGCTGCTGTGCTAAGTACGAAGGAGCACAGCAGACTCCCAATTTGTGGCCTAACCTGATTTATGACGACCATGGTCGTCCCATCAATAGGATCACTAATTAGGTTAGCTCCCTCACTTTCATCACTATGCATGATCTCAATACAAAACCTCAGTTGAAAATACCGAGTTCAGCGCAGTTCCTCTGCGCTTCATCCCATCGCTTCCTCACCACGTGTAAGCTACGTCACGGAACACACTCCCATGACAGCACCTCATCTCTGGGGTCGAGCGCTGCAATATCGCATTTCTCATGTGGTGTCACTAGGTCGCAAATACGCTCATTATTATCTTGCTTGACACTTGCGCGCAGGATGGCGCCGACGAGCAGCTCGTTTTTCGTATGCTGCTTGACAGGCGACTTCAGTTGGGGCTGGTCAAGGTGGCCCAAGAAACGTGCCGTAGCAAGAGGGTTATGCCTTCAGGTGAGCGTGGAACAAGTTGAAGCTGCAGTCCATGCGTGCACCAAATTTGCTCGTGTCGAGCATTGCCCATTGAGCTGCTATGTTGCTGCCTGGTGTTGTCGACGCGATGTGTTTGCTGAATGAGCGTCGTCAATAACCACGCCAAAGCTTCGACTCATAACCAATCTCTCTAATTTACAAGAGTAATTTCTAAGTCTTCTCAAAACTCCGAGTTCTTTGCATTTTGTGCAGAAGTTGTAACATATTTGCGCTGAAGATCGTCGCCGCGTTGTCTTCGTCGCCGTCGACTTGCGCTGGTATATATGACTCGCCTTCGAGCTTTGATGTCACTCTCTTTTAGTTCACTTTCTGCCCATACATCTTACCTTTATCTAATCGTGCTTTTTGTGTGTTCGTGCGTGAGTCTGTCTGTCTTCGGAACGGCTCTGTTAGGTGTCACGCTTTTGGTCAAATGTAAATATGATACCATACGTTTTGATTCTTTTTTGTCATAGTTTTGTGTGCCTCTGTACATACTTTTTTGAACTAGTAAGCGCGCTACAAGAGGTACTTTTTCTTTATGATACGATCAAGCGTGTCACTATCAGCCTCATCTAAACTAAAGAATGCAGCGCGCTTAGCTCTAGTTGTCAGGTTCAGCATGACCACTTCGTCGATGCTCTTGTGGTTTGAATCGGCGACGGCGAAGCCTTTCCGGTCGACGAACCTCTTGGCGAGCTTTGGGGAGTAGTTCGTCGATGCCACCAGAAGAACGTTGACCATGTCCCGTTTGGTCCGCGGGCGATCAAACATCGCAGCGAACTTCTCTTGCTCGTCCTTGAGTTGTCCAGGTCGGAACTCCGTCTTGTCGTAGTTCTTGACTGCGATACCAAGTGTAAGCAGGCGGTCGTCTCTGAGCTTGCACATTAGAATTCGGTCCGGCGACTTAGACTGCTGTCCGGGGACAAAGAGCACTGAGCGGTCAGCCGATTGCTCGACTTGCTCAATCATCGAGCAAACGAGTGCAGGCCAGCACACGGGGTTCGCAGTCGTGGGGCCAGGTGTGCTCGGTCCACTATCCGTAATCTTCGGGAGCGGAGCCAGGGTTGTAGAGCAGAGTACGCCGTCAAGCTCTCCGAACGTTGGCGTCGCAAAGAACTCTAGGAGTACCTCACGTGGGATCGCCGGATGAGCAAAGATGTCCTGAAGTCTCGACGCGCAGATTCTCTCGAACTTCGCCGAGTGGTCGATCGCGACACCACCGGCAGCAGCAACTTCTTTGAGATGTGCGGAGAGAAGCGATCCGCGATGATCACGGCCCACGCAGGCAAGCGTGCATCCGAGGAGTTCGAACTCGGTCCGCGTCGCGGCGTAGCCCAGGAACGGTGCCGAGCCGACGATCACGAAGAAGACGCTCTTGATCGAGAGCCACGCGCGGAGCACCTCCGAGCACAGCAGGAAAAAGCGATCGCGCTGTGCTCTGTCATCTAGTGCGTTGTCGTCAAGCACTACGCCGACGTCGTCGACCACGATGAACACGCGCGGACCGAAGCAGTGCCATGCAGCTCGGGGCTACTGCCGACCTCTGCTTCGCTGCGGTGCCGAGCCCCAAGCTCCATGGTGCTACTGAGGTTTTGCGCGGTGGTGCTGAGGCGTCTACTCCAATTAACACTTGACAAATATCTCCAACCAAACATTATTTTCCCGCCCGCGCAGCGGGGGGCGCTCGGCTAGTTGACTATCTAGATTCGAATTTAGTGACACAAAAAATCACCTTATGGAGAAAATCTCCGAGTTAGTCTACGGTTCATAGGCGCATGCTATTTTACACCATCAATGTGTACCGCAAAATGCGGATTGATGCAACAGGCGGAAAGATGCAGCTTCAACGCGCTCGTGGTGTTCGCGGAGCACCGGTACTTTGGCAAGTCCATTCCGTTTGGTAGCAAGGTCCTCGAGCACATGGAGTTCCTCTCGAGCACGCAGGCGCTCGCAGACTACGCGGTCCTGGTCGAGCACTTGAAGGACTCGATTGATGCAGCACATACGTGAGTTTGTATGGAGAGTCTTTAGATTTAGTGCTACATCTATCCTTTTATCTCTTTTTACACCATCAAGGCGCGGTTCGAGCTTGCTGAAGCTCTTTGATGTCCCTCGGTCCATGAGTCTGTCAAACTGACAGATACTTTATCCACACTAGGTCAGGTGAATGACTTGCAACCAGTGGCTGCGTGAGCACTCACGTGAGCGTGAGCGTGAGTGCCTTAGTGAGCTGGTATGAGTCGTTTGAGTCGCGTTGTTGAGAAAAGGTCGTAGTTCGATTTTTGTGATTTAAATAGCATTTTGCACAATTTTGCAATATTTCCCAACGAAAGGCGTCAATATTGTAATTTAGTATACATTATGTGTAATTTTGCAATACTGACCGACTGGCGGCTGCGATATCTGCACACGACGCAACACGACACGACAGCAGCTGCAGCAGCGCGACGCGAGAAGCGAGTGACGCGCGACGCGCTCCGAGTGAACGATTCGCACGAGCGCCTGACGACGACATCCACAAGCAGCAGTAGCAGTAGCAGCAGCAGCAGGGGCCATGCCAGCAAACACTGTCGCAGAGTTTGAGATGGCGGTGCTCTGCGCGTTCCAGTACGCGAGCGCGAGTCTCCAGGACCAGCAGGCGCAGGTGCTCAAGCAGCAAGCCGAGACGTTCTGCAACGCCATCAAAGCGAGCGCCGACGGCTGGCGCTACGAGCTCGAGCTCTTTGAGTTCTCGGAGCACCAAGAGGTCAAGTTCTACGCGCTGCAGGCGCTCCAGGTGCGTCTGAGAGTCTCTATCTGTCACAGGCAGTGCTATCGATCCGCAGACCTCTTACTCACACACTCAATGCACTACTTTGCGCGTAGGAAGCGCTGACGAAAGGCGTGGACGACAGCGTGTCGGCGCAGATCCGCACGGAGCTGCTCACGTGGCTCCAAGAGAACGTCTCGTTCGTCGAGCGCAAGGCGCCGTACCTCAAGACGAAGCTCGCAGTCGTGATCACGCTCTTGATCAAGCGCGACTACCCCTCGCGGTGGCCCACAGCGTTCACAGAACTCATGGCGCTGCTCCCGAAAGGCGCGTCGATGGTCGAGATGTACTTCCGCATCCTCGTCGCGATCAACGAAGAGATCGTGGAGTTCGACGCGCAGCGGTCGCAGGCCGAGGCGGCTGCGAACATGCGCATCAAGGACGCGATGCGCGAGAGCTCGTGCATGGCCGACACCGTTGACGCGATCTACAACGTGCTCGTGAACGCCGACGCGTCTGCTGTCATGGTCGAGCTCAGCTACAGTGCGCTTGAGACGCTCAAGCGGTACATCAGCTGGGTCGACATTGGCCTGGTCGTGAACGACCGGATCTTGCCGCTGCTCTTCAAGATGCTCCGCGAGAGTGCAGCGCTGCGCTGTCCAGCGGCGAACTGTCTGTTTGAGATCATTGACAAAGGCATGACACCGGCGAAGAAGCTCGCGCTCTTCCAGCAACTCGCGATCATCGACGTCCTCGCAGCGCTGCCGATCCAGGACGACGACGAGTTTGCGGAAGAAGTCGGCGAAGTGATCAACGGCATTGGCCTGGAGCTGATCGAGTGCATGGACGCGTTCCGGCACGAAGGCCACGCGGAGCTCTTTGTGCGCGCGAGCACGATGCTCCAGCAGCTCATGCCGCTTGTCTGGGACTTGTTTGCGCACGAGACGAAGGACGTGTCGGAGGAGGTCTTTGAGATCGTGAACGCCGTTGGGACGCTCATTCGGTCCGAGACGAGCGGCAAAGCGCCAGCGCTCGGCTTTGAAGACATCTTCAAGCCATCGGAGTACATCCCGCAGATTTTCCACGGCATCTACCGCCAGACGCGGTACCCAGAAGAGGACGCCGACTCGGACGCCGCCGAGTTTGAAGAGTACCGCCGCAGTCTCTACAAGATCTACGTCAACATCACGCGCTTGCGGCCACTGGACACGATGGCGTTCCTCGCGAACCTCGCTGCGGACTTGCCGCTGCAGTTTGGCCAGATCGACCACCGCGACTTGGAGTCGTTCCTCGCGCTCGTCTACCGCTTCAAAGAGGGACTCACGACGCTCAAGACTGCGAGCTCGTTCGAAGAACCCAACAGTCCGCTCGTTGAGATGCTCGTGCGCATCCACACGAGCATGATCGGCGCCGCGACTGCCGTTGGCGCGGCGCCGTTCCACGCGTCAGTGCTCTTGACGTACTACGACCTGACTGTGCGCTACAGCAAAGTGCTGCAGAACCAGAGCGCGCTCATTCCTGCCGTGCTCGACATGATGTTTGGCCCAAACGGCCTCACGCACGCGCTCGTGACTGTGCGCTCGCGCGTCTGCTACCTCTGTCTCCGGCTCGTGAAAGTGATCGGAAGCTCGGTGCACCCGCACGTGTCGAACATCCTCGTCGCGCTCCAGCCGCGCTTCATCGTCCCAGAGGACGCGCGCGCGCTCGCCAAGACGAACGACGCGTCGTACATCCCACAGGACGACCAGCTCTACTTGTTTGAGCTCGCAGGTCAAGTCATTGCGTCGCTCGTGTCGTCGTCGAGTCCGGACATGGCCGAGATCAAGTACCAGTACACGAAAGCCGTGCTCGAGCCGCTGCTCCAGGCGCTCGACGCGACGCTCGGCGCGCTCCAGACCGGTGCGCGGCCAGAAGACATGGTTGCCGAGCGCGCCGTGGCGCTCTTGAACGCGACAGCGCACGTGCTCAAGGCGTTCCGCGGCACGAACTGCATGCTGCACCACCAAGAGACGTTCACGCAAGTGCTCACGGCCGCAACGTGCGTGCTCCGCGTGCTGTCGCGCCACGCAGGCGTGCGCTCGAAGGTCGTGTTCACGCTCCACCGACTCATCACGGTGCTCGACAGCGAGCACTTGCTCGGGAACGTCTCGGAGGCGCTCCAGCTCCTCATGGCGTTCTGCGAAGTCGCGGACGTGGTCGAAGTCGTCCAGCTCCTTGACCAGCTCATCATCAAGTACAAAGAGACGCTCTTCCCGTTCTTTGAAGGCGCGACGATGGTCTTCCTGCAGCACCTCGGGACCGTCATGCCGCCGCGCAACGACTCGAGCGCGAGCGAGACGAAGGACGCCGCGCAGCTCGACCGCGAAAAGGTCCAGAAGTACCTCTACGCGTTCGTGATGCACCTCGTGATGCACAACCTCGACCGCGTCTTCGTGTGCGAGCGCAACGTCGCGCAGCTCGAGGGCGTCCTGCGTATTGTGCTCGAAGGCGCTGCGGACGTGACGGAAGCGAGCATCAACCGCGCGTGCTTTACGATCGTCCATGAGCTCGCAGCGCGGTGGCTCCTGAGCCCAACAGAACCAGCGGTCCTCTCGCCTGAGAACCGCGCAGTCGTGACGCAGTTCATTGTCCAGGAGTTCACGGCCGCGATGTTCACGCTCACGAAGCGCCACCACTTTCGCTTGGGCGACGCCGAGAGCGCGAGCACGATCAAAGAGATCGCTGTGCTCCAAGAGGTGCTCGTGAAAGCGCTCGGCGCCGAGTACGTGCGGTACCTCGCAGACGTGTACTTGCCCTCGATCGGGTGTCCGCCAGAGCTCGCAGCGCTGTACGCTGAACGCGTTGCAACGGGCGAGCGCAAGGTCATTCAAGAGGCGTTCAAAGGACTTGTGAGTCAGATGTGACAACGGCGATCATGAGAGCTCAATGGCGCGGCGTAGAAGGTGGTTAGAGTAGATCGAATAGCTAGGACGACGTAGGACAGACAGACAGACAGACAGACACACGAGGAGATCGCAAGGGCGAGTTCGTTGGATGTGCAGGATGAACAGCAAGCCTTGGGCTCGGTTTTGAAGCGTCTCACTTGCCTCAATGGTTGTCGCTCCTGTCCATGAGGTCGCTTGTCTCGCGCTGGTCCTTGGAGCTAGCTCATGGAGGCACTCATGTGCTCCTCGAGTGCCTCTCTCTCGCTTCAGAATAGCCGCAAGTCTAGGCACATACACAAACCAGCAAGACAGCACCTCCAGACACGCACGTGATGCTCGTCCGCGCACTCGCGCTCTCGCTGTCGCTGCTGCTCGCAGCAACTGCAGCGTGGGAGCAGTTCCGCTACCGCTTGCCGAACGGTTCGAACGTCCCGAATGCGCGTGCTGTCGGCCACAACCTCCCCGACGGCGGCGGCGGCAAGAACGTCTTTGGGTGGGACTTTGCGGCGCTCGGACGGGAGTGGACAGCCGAGCTGTGTCACGCGGACTCGGATGGCGACGGCCAGACGAACGGCCAAGAGCTCGGTGATCCGTGCTGTACGTGGAGCCAAGCGAACTACCCGCGTCCGCAGCGGTCGTCTGGGCTCTCGCATCCTGGAGATCCAACCAAGACGTCAGACCCCGCGCTCTGGCTACATCTCAACTGCACCGAGTACCGCCAGCTTGTCGAGCAAGTGATCTCTCGCCCGACGTCGTCCGCAAGCTCGTCTGCTACGCTGCGATCGAGTGCGAACGCTCTAGTGCTGATCGTTGCCGCCGCAGTCCTAGCACTCGACGCCATCGAGTGACCATGTTTTTGAGCAACAAACAAATACTGTATTCAAATAAAAGTTGTGTGACTAGACTGGACTTGATTACTTGCACAGACGCACCTGCACTTGAACAGCTCATTCACACAAGTCAATGGCGCGCCACATCGATGGAGCTGCCGCTGCGCTCGGTGCAGAGGCAGCAGCGCTCCTGACGCTGCTCGAGACACAGCCGCTGTGCGACAACGAGCAGCTCGCACAGGCTCTCGAGGCAGCAAAGCAGTCGCTCGCACTCCGTTTCGAGGCGACGCGCGATCCGCGCTGGCTGCTCGCACGCTGCTTTGTCGTCGAGCGATGCGCCTCACGGCTCATTGCGAGCTGTCGCGATAGTCCAGCAACGAGCAGCACCGCACGCCTTCGACACTGCGTGTTCTTGCTCGAGAACGCAGTCGCAAGCTCGCTCCGTTTGCTCGAGCAACGGCACATCGATAACAGCAGCAGCAGCACAGACGACTCTGCCACTGCCATGGAGATCGACGACAGCAGCGCTCCCGCCTCACCATCACACGTCGCGCCGTCGTATCGCCAGTTGTTCACGAGCATCCTCGCTTCTCTCGATGGCGCAAGCGATGAGCACACGCGCGCCGTTGCAGCAGCAGTGCTGAGTCGCATCGCGTTGCTCCTCGCAGTCGCTCGGCTCCAGATCGACCGCCGCGGAGCGCTTCACCGCGTGACAGAGCTACTCACAGCAGCAGCCGCGAGCTGCCGCCACTATCGCGAGACAGCAAACAGCGCCAAGTGGCTCCTCGTGTTCCTCGGCGTGCTCGCGCTGGTCGACAAACGCGACAGTAACGAGGCGCTCCAGCACTTGCGCAGCGCCGCCGAGTGTTCACAACGCACTAGCAGCAGAGCGCGCGTCTCGGACGCCGACCCAGCAGACGGCGTGCTGCACTTTTGGCTTGGCGTCGCGCTGTTCCAGAACGGCCATGTCCAGGACTCGGTCGCGGCGCTCGAGGCGTGTCTCCGGTGTAACTTTGCGCCGATCGCGAGCCTGAACCTCGCCGCGCGCGTGCACTTGAGCGACGCAAACGGCCATCTGAGCGACATGTACGCTGCGTCGCTGGCACTGCAGCGCGCGCTCGAGCTCGACGCATTTACGTCAGTCTCAATGGTCAACTACGCCACGCTGCTTGGCCACATGCAGCGCTTTGAGCCGAAGCAGCAGATGCTCGAGTACTATCAGGAGGCACGGGCGCTCGGCTGCGCGGCGCCTGAAACCAGAGGCAGTGGTGGAGACGTCCAGCGCAAGCGCAGTCGCAGTGGAAGCCCCAAGTCTCTCGTAGGCAACGGCAGCAGCTCCTCGAGTGCAGATCCGTCGACTGGAGGCAGCGACGCGCTGCTGCTGATCACAGTAGCGCAAGCTGCCGCTGTGCTGGCGCCGCATGCATCGCACGTCGCAGACGCAATGGTCCTGACCGATTTGGCGTACGCGGCACTCGAGAATGGTGCGTTGCGTTGTCTAAGAGAGCTCTGTTGCTCTCGCGACAGCGTCGTCAGTCGCACCAGAGCACTCACACTCTCACTCTCGCTTTATGTGTCGCTGAACATGCGCAACAGGCGACTGGGAGCAGTCGAAGCAGTCGTTCGAAGCGCTGCTGGCGCTCGATAGCGGCAGCAACTCTGCGAGTCTCGAGTGCCTCCACGTTCAGCGCGACTACATCTTCGTCTTGCTGCAGGTGCGCTCCTGTCTGTCGCTATCAACTACACTCGCTCAGTTTGAGCCTCTCCATTACGGCCACTGCGCTCACTCGAGCCCCTCGCTCTCTTCATTTGCCGGAGCAGAGTCAGTTGTTCACGCTCGCGCTTGAGACGTGCGACCGCGTGATCGCGTCGTTCGCTCTTGATGGCAGTGACACGGCGTCGTCTGCGTGGCTCCTCGTGTTTCTCTACAGAGCTGACGCGCTCCTGAGTCTCGAGTGCGTTCACGAGTGCGCGCAGTTCCTCAGAGACCGCGTCGAGCCGCTCGTGCAGCGCGCGCTCGAGCAGCAGGAGTCGCCTCACAATGACGACGAAGTCGCTGCGTGCCACGTCCAGCTCCTCAACAACCTCGCAGTCGCGACTGTGTGTCTCGACGACAACGGCGGCGTCGACGCTGCGATTGCGATGCTCCGCACGGGCCTCCAGCTTTACCCGAGCGCGCTGAGTCTCACGTTCAACTTGGTGCTGCTGCTCTGGCGCCAAGAGCAGAAGGACGCCGCGTGTGCGATCTGGTTTGAAGCGCGAGGTTGGAGCCATCGCACGGACACGAGTGACAGCAGCAGCAGCGAGTGGATGGCGCTCGTTGTGACTGCCGAAGACGCAGCGATCGCCGCAGCGTCGCGCTCATCGCCGCAAGTCTCGGAGCACGTGAGCTCGTGCGACGCCACGGACGAAGGCGGCGTCTCGCAGCAGCAGCTGCTGTACCTCAACGCGCTCGTGCTCAATCACTGGGGATCGATCCAGAGCTCGCGCGCGATCCAGTCGTCTGTGCACTACCTCGAGTACCTCGACGCCCTTGCGCCGCGCACGCTCAGTAACCGAGTAACTTAGTTACTCTAGGAGCCGTTACGCTTGAACCGGCGACGTCTTCACACTGTCATGGACGCCGCGAACACGACGACGACGCGAGGCGGCCTCGCGAGTGGCGCCTCGACTGCGCCGTCAAGTGCCGCGAAGTCCGATGGCGCGAGCAGCCAGGTCGACAAGTACTGGACTGCGATCGCGCGGCTCGTGCTCGTCCAGCTCGGCTGTAGCTTGCTCATGCAGCTCTCGTACGTCGCGTTCCCGGCGTACAACTTTGCACTTGCGCTCTGGGGCCTCGCGTGCTGCACGCCCAAGTGGATCGAGAAGAACCCGCGCTTGCTGCCGCTGCATCTGTTTGCAGTCGCCGCCTCAGTTGTCACGGACGTCGTCTGGATGAGCCTCTGGGTCTCCGGCCGCGTCTTCTACGACCAGTTCTGCGGCCAGAACGGCGTCTCGCTCGTGAGCTGCGGCGGCCCGACCGAGCACTTTCCCGGCTGCCACACGAACCGCTTCGCGCTCTTCACGCTTGTCGTGAACGACCTCGCAAAGGTCGCGACGCTCGTTGCTGTCTATCGCGTGCGGACACTCGCAGGTCCGCCATGCAGCAGTAGCAACCACCATCATCATCACCACCACCACGCACACGCGGCGGATGACGCAGTGGCGACTGCGAGTGCCAACACCCACAGCGCGGTGCACCAGATGCCGACGCAAGCGCCTAAAGAGCTCGAGCCATGAGCGCCAGTCGGGAGTCGTAGGACCGCAGCGTAGACGATGCAAGGGCGAGCGACAGCGAGAGTGAGAGAGAAGAGGAACGAAGGAGGAGAGGGCGACGCTGTCGAGAGTGCCTAGTCTATTGGCTGGAATGCATGTGCAGGAGGTCTGCGTCTTGTTGCTCCGTGTGTCTTGCTGCTGCTGGTGATGTGTGTCCTAGTTCCTTGCAGCTGCGACCAGTGCGACGGCGGCGCCAGATAGCAGTGCGAGTGACGTCGCCCATGGCGATGCACGGGTGTGAGGGGCAGCAGAGATCGTCGTGGCATTCGAGCAGTTGAGGTTTGTCCAGAGCGATGCGTTTGACGTCGAGCTCGCTTTGCCAGGGTCCGAGAGTCCGTCCGTGCGGCGAGGTGTCCCCGATGCTGTCCACTCGCAGCACGGGTCGCCGAGCTCCTGCCCGTTCGTCTGGCCGTCGCCGTCCGAGTCGGCTTGGCACAGCACGATCGTCCACTTCTTGCCCACGCCGTTGAACGCTTTGCCGAACGAGTTGAGACTCGCCGAGTCGCCCTGCGGGTCCGTGTGGCCGACAGCTTGGACGTTTGGGACATTGAAGCCGTTTGGGATGCGACTGCGGTACTCGGGCTTTGCTACTGCAGTCGAGATCGAGCTGCACGCGAGCACAACGACGGCTCCAAGTGTCGCGACCTTCATTGCGGATGTGTGTAGTTGCTGCGGCTCAGACTTCGGGCATTCGTTTGTATGTGCGTGGGTGTATGCGACGGATGTACGCGGTGCGTCTGGAAGCTCGTGCTCTGAACGATTCGCGCGCCAAGAGGAAGTGAGTCGAGTGCGATGGCGCGCGCTGGCCGACGCGTTGGTCGAGCGCGCGTCCTGATCGAGATCAAGCGAGAGACTATTCTGAGGTCACGGCTGTGCTGCTCCGGGGCAATGAGATCTGCTCAGTGCCGAGGCACACGTCGAAGCTGTGAATAGCTGCGCGTCGGAGGCGATCATGGCTGTCGTATCACCGCGTTTGCCACTCTGTTGCGGCGAAGACATCTGGACACCGTGAACGCATGCGATGCGCACTGAGTGTGAGCGCCGGAGTCGGAGTTCACACATGTAAGAGTGTAAGAGCAGAGTGCCAGCGAGGTTTTGTATTTCGGAGCAAGCATGTGCGGGCAAGCGCTCAGACGCACACGGGTAGATCGCTCAGATCGCGTCGACTGCGATCGCACCGACGGCTGCGAGGGTAATCAGTGACGACAGCGCGAGTGCGCGAACATCCGAGGCACTCGATGTCGCAGGCGCCGGTGCTGTCGTTGTCGTTGCCGCTTTCGTCGCACCTGGCGTGCTGGAGCTGCTGTTGCCCATGTTCATCGACGGCGCCATTGTAGCAGACGCGTTGCTCGCAGACGGCTTGGCTGAAGCGGCTGCAGGAGCTGTTGTCGCGGCTGCTTCAGCGCCTGGGCACGTCACGCTCGCCAGCAGCTTCGCGCTCGAGGTCTTGGACTTGACGCCAGGGTCCGACACGCCGTCGGTCCAGCGCACAGTCGGAGACGACGGTGTCCACTCGCAGCACGGATCGCCGAGCTCCTGACCGTTCGTCTGGCCGTCACCGTCCGAGTCGGCTTGGCAAAGAGCGACGGTCCACTTCTTCCCAGCCTTGTGGAACGCTTCACCGAACGCGTTTACGTCCTTGGTCGAGCCCTCTGGATCGGCGTGGCCGACAGCAGGGACGTCAGGGACGTTCGCGCCATTTGGAATGCGCGCGACGTACTCGGGCTTTGCAGCGGCGAGTGGGAGCTCCGACGTAAGCAAGAGCGCGACTGCAGCTGTCGCGAGTGCTGCGAGAGCCGAGGCGCGGCGGCTGGACGTGGCGAAGAGCTTCATATCTCTTGAGAGATGTCGAGGAGGCAGCGAGGCGTGGAGGCGATTTGCTAGCCGAAGAGCAAATGAAAGAGTGAACCTGGCAAACGATGGCGACGCCGGCGGGGACGAACTGGCGGATCGTGAGTGCAAGTACTAACAAACAAGAACCGCGCTGAACGACCAAGCACTGAACTACCAAGCGTGAGCACGGCCATCGGTGCCAGTTGTAGCCAAGAGCGCAGACGCAGGATTGACTTTGATCGTCGTTCACAGGGCACTGCTCGCTACCAGCGATCAGGGCGGAACACGACGCCGATCGGTCGGTCGCGAGGCATAAGCGAGTGCGAGATCCTGACTCATGTGTGCGAGCAAGACTTGACAGAGCCGAATGGTGTGTACTGAGGCGCATGAAGGCACGCACTCGGTCAAGTGGTTTGCTGGCCACTCGCCTCGTACAGAATCTTTCGGTGCATATGTCCAGGACGCGGCTGGTACTCCGCGAGCAGGTAGGATCTTGCTGTAGTCATTAACAAGAGCAAGCGCAAGTGCAGCAAGAGACCGACTGACGGAGCAAGGACTCGTTGACAGCAATGCAAAAGAACGAAGTAGCTCCAGGCTTTCATTTGCAAAGTCCATGACTCGCTACGAACGGATCGAGGTCGCTTCGCTTCTTTGTCTTGGAGACGTATCTTACAGCGCAGCGACAGCGGTCGCAGCGCAGGTGAGCGCCGCTGCAAGCGCGAGCGAGTTTGACACAGATGCATCGGACGTTGTTGCTGATGGCGTTGTCGCGGATGTCGAAGAAGCCGACGACGACGAGCTGCCAGTGCAGTTCGCACTTGCAAGCAGCGCGGCGCTCGTGGTCTTGGACTTGACGCCAGGATGGGATACACCCGTGGTCCAGCGTACAGTCTTGTTGCTGGTGGTCCATTCGCAGCACGGATCGCCGAGCTCTTGACCATTTGTCTGGCCGTCGCCGTCCGAGTCGGCTTGGCAAAGTGCTTGCGTCCACTTGTTCCCAGCCTTCTCGAACGCCTTGCCGAACGCGTTCAAGCTACTCGATGAGCCCGTGGAGTCCGAGTGGCCAATCGCAGGGGCGTCGGGGACGTTCGCGCCATTTGGGATCCGAGCAGCGAACTCGGGCTTGGCCGACGCAACCGGAGCTTCAGCAATGTGCAGGATCGCGATCGAGGCAGCGAGCGTGGCGAGTCGAGTCATGGCGCAGTCGTTGCGAGGCTTGTGTGTCTGTGTGTCGGGCGACAGATTGGAGAATGAATGAGTAGAGTGACTAGTGTTCGCTCTCAGTCTCGGACATGCCTGACCGACCAGTCGATCAAACAAACACAAGACAGAGAGAGAGCATGAGAGCACTCGCCAGTGTCTAACGCGACCGGCTGCGCTTAGAGAGGCATATCTAGAGCGAGTCCATGAGGCAGGAGAACCGCCGGAACGAAGGAAACAAGAGACGAGCGAGTGGTGTATTGCAATCCGACGAGAGCGCATGTTCTGGTGGTGCTGCTGCTGACCACTTGGACTCGAGAAGGATCTGGATGCGCACGCGGCACAACGATGAGAAACGCAAGCGACGAGTGTCCAACGAGTGCTCACGCGAGTGCGAGCGCGAGCGCAGCGCTCACAACGAGTGCAGCCGCAGCGTGGACAGCGCTGGTGCGCGACGCCGCGCTCTGCTTCGTTGGCGCAGGTGTCGTGACTGTGGCGGCGCCAGCGTCGTCACTGCTGTCATCTGTGCCCGACTTGGTGGCATTTCCTCCAGCGGCGCCAGCAGCAGTGCTGTTCCCGCCACTCGTGGCGTTTGCCGCCGCCGCGGTCGTCGACCCGCTCGCCACGCAGCTCACGCTCGCCCACAGCGTTGGGTCCGACGTCTTGCTCTTGTCGCCCGGGTGCGAGACCCCCGTGGTCCAGAGCACCTTGGCGTTCGAGCCGACAACGAACGCGCAGCACGGGTCGCCGAGCTCCTGGCCGTTCGTCTGGCCGTCGCCGTCCGAGTCCTTCTTGCACAGCGCCGCGGTCCACTTGCGACCCGCAGCGTCAAAGTCTTTGCCAAACTGGTTGCGCGGTCCGTCGCCCGCGACGTTCGTGTGTCCGATCGCCTCGACGCCAGGGACGTTTGCGCCATTCGGATGCGCGCGACGAACTCGGGCTTGGCGGACACGTCGATTGGCGCAGTGGCGAGGCAGAGCACAGCGAGTGCGAGCGTAGCAGGAGAGACTCGCATAGTGGTTGGTCGGTTCTGGTGGTCTTGCGTGTGTGTGTGTGTGTGCGTGTGTGCGGTGGAGCAGATTCGCGAATGACATTAGTCTCCGAGACGTCATTGCGCGAGCACTCGCGCGCGTGCGATGAAGCCAAGAATCCGTAGAAGAGAGAGAGCATCATCGTACGTCATACGTCGCGGCGATTCTAGTGTCGCGTTGTGACGAAGACGACGGAAGACTCGAGCAAGCAAGCGTGCGACTCATGTACACGTGGAAGGGATCAGTCGATTAGGGCTCAAGAAGGAGTAGGCAAGTGAGCAACGACGCTCGGCGGATTGCTTTGAGGATACGAGAGCTCCTGGGACTACGTCAGCGCCGCAAGGAGCAGTGTTGCGGTCGCCAGCGCGAGTCCGAGCGATCTCGACATCGAGGTCATGGCGCTGCTCGTGGTCGTCGTTGTGTTTGTAGTTGTTGTGCTGGTGTTTGTGGTCGAGTTCGTCGAGCCTGTGGGCGATGCTGCCACACCTGCTTCGTTCGTAGTGCACTTGACCTCCGCCCAGAGCGACGCGTTCGACGTCTTGGTCGCGTCGCCTGGGTGCGAGACGCCCGTGGTCCAGAGCACCTTGGCGTTCGTTGTCGCGTTCCAGACGCAGCACGGGTCGCCGAGCTCCTGTCCGTTCGTCTGGCCGTCGCCGTCCGAGTCAAGCGCGCAGAACGCAGGCGTCCACGCTTTGCCAGCCGCGGCAAAGTCCAAGCCAAACTGGTTCCGAGTACCGCCACCCGCGACGTTGATGTGGCCGACCGCTGCGACGCCAGCGACGCCGCCGCCATTCGGCAGGCGTGCCACAAAGCCTGGTCTCGCGTCGACAGCGGACGAAAGGAGCAGCAGCGTTGTGAAGACGCTGATGGAGGTGGAGCGCATGGTGGACACCATGGTGGTTAACTGGATTTGACCGCTTGGGTGGCGAGCTCGAGTGGTGGTGCTGGCGAATTGGAGAATGGACTGCACGAACACAGTTGACACGACTGCTTCGTGCCGATGGTGACCAGAACGCTAAGCGTGCAGCGCCATCGCACAAAGCTTGGATGGAGGCTATTCCTGCGTGTTCGCTCATGCATGAGCTCCGTGAGGAGCTCGTCGCGCCAGCGCTCGTTGTAGTCCCGCCAAGGTTCAGGAGTTCAGGATGCGAGGCAGAGTGAGGTGCGAACGTGTGAACGCGCCATCGCGTATACCAAGCAGCGATTGCGAACGAGCTCGCGAGGGTCTCTACTGCTGCTGCTCCAACCGGAGCCAAGATAAGACGTGCGAGATCGCACGTGCAACACGTTTGGGTCTCAGCTGGCGTGCCAACAACGAACCCAATCCGGTGTCAAGTGCTTCAGTGGAAGCGTTCGTGTAGCACCGCTCGATGCGGGTGGTCCAGAAGACAAGGTGCGCGCATGAGCAGTGGCGATGTCGAGTTGAGCACGACACTTCATCTCGGTCATTCGCGTCGGTTCAAGAGCGCAATACTGTCTACAGTGATCGTTCTCGCCTACGAAGCCATTATGCTTTGTAAAAATCAATAGTGGACCCTGTCTAGAGCAATAGACTCGAGACGGTTCTAGAACAGTCGCGACTGACCTATCTGATTAGCACCCATTGAGCTGTCTCAATTCGATACAATGGCGCGACGTCGCCTCGCCGCCCAGCTGTCTCACGCCCCATGCACTTTCATCCAAACAATCGATCGAGCGCTCTCGAACATGTGCGCTTCATGACAGCGACGACCAACGCGCGTGGACACCGGCGCTCTCGCGCGCGTCTCCATTACCCAACAGCACACGTCCGACCAACTGCCCGATGCGACTACAGACAACAACGAGTGCGCCGTGCGCGACGTACGGCCTCGCGAACCACGCAGGGTTCCTCTTTGAGCGCCAGCGCACTGCGATGCGCCAGAGCGCGTTTGCTCGCGCGCGCTCGGCGACGACTAAGCGCAAAGCCCGCGATAGCGACGATAGCGACGATAGCAACAGCAGCAGCAGCAGTGGCGACGAGCTGCCGCACGATCAGCAGCAACAAACGCGACCGAGCAAGCGCGTCGTGCTCCACGGACTCAAGCGCATGCGCGTGTCGTCCCCACCAACTGCCAGTACGACGACCACAACCACAACGAGCGCGTTTGATCCAAGCGTAATGGCACTAGCACAAACAAGCAACGCATGGCCGCGCACGACCACACGCACGAACGACGCGATGAGTGACACTGCAATGGACGACGACAGCGCCGTGACGTCTGACGCCCTCGTGCCAGTCGGCAAGCCGCGCAACGTGAATGCGTATGCACCTGCGTGGTCGTCTGTGCTTCCGAGCGCAGCGTACGCATCCCAGAGCGAGCTCGCGATGCCGCCAACCGACGCATCGTGCCGCGCGCTCGTGCTGTTTGAGAGCGCAGTGCCGCGCAGCTTGAGTCCGCGCATTGAGCTCGTCGAGAGCGACGACGACGCGCGGCCGGCATCTTCTGATGACGATGACGACGACGATAGCAAGCCGTTCGTGCGCTTTGAAGAGATCCACGACGACGACGACGACGAGTGCACGTCCATGGAGATTGATTGAGCGTAAGGTTTTGGACCCAGTCTACTTCAGCTCGTCGCTCATGATCATGCCGGACCCCGTCGCAGCGCTCAAGCACACGGTCGCGATGCTCAAGATGAACGGCAAGGTGTACGTGACGCAGACGATTCAGACCAAGCGCTCGAAGCTCGTGGAGCTCGGGAAGCCGTTGCTCAAGTTCCTCACGATGATCGACTTTGGGACGGCTTCAAGGTGCGCTCCACACGCTGCGCTTTGCGCGTGCGAGTCCAGTCGCCACCGCAGTCAAAGCGGCCGCAAAGGCGATGTAGTTCGAGCACGTGTGTGTCTTGTGCACTGCGAGTGTGTGCGTTCGACTACAAGTGCTGGTTGAGCTCTGCAAGGCAAGAGCTGCTTGAGCTCTGCAAGGCAAGAGCTGCTTGAGCTCTGCAAGGCAAGAGCTGCTTGAGCTTGTTGTGACGCTTCACGGTTTGCATAATAGCAGTTTTATACAAGTCGTCGGATTACACCTCCGGTTTGTTGTTCAAATCTTGTGTGCGATCTGCTATGTAGGATTCGAACAGCCACGTGTTGGCTACTGCCAGTATAGACACCAACTACACAGCAACACAAGCTCGCTCGCACAAGGGCTTGACAAGCACAAGTTGGCGCTCACACTTGCTCGAGTCGAACTACAACATTGTTGACGCTCAAGCCTGAGCTTCCCAGACGCAAACTCGCTGCACGAAACGATCGTAAGGACCACGAGACTCAAGAGGAGCTCGAGGCTGACTAAACGACTTTGGGAACGTGACGTACGAAGACGACTTGCTCCAGAACTTCAAGAAGGCGGGCCTCACGCTCGTCGAGAACGTCGCGATCTCTGGGTCCACGATGACGTCCACGCGCTCGTTCCGCATCTTTGTGTTAGAAGCGTAGTAGACTCCGATAGCGCAGCTAGTAGAGCCTCAAGTGAATCAAACGACTCACGTACGCACGCACTCGATGTTGAGATCGACTTCGGTCCTCACTGCCTCCTTAGATTCCCTGCCTCCATCGTCGCACTCGTGGCGCTGCCGCTCTGCTGCTTTGACGTCGTGCTCGCGCGCGTGCTGCTGCGCGTCGTCTACTTCCTCGCCAAGCTCGACGCCGTGCTCCACAACGTCATCGCAGACGCAGACGCAGACGAGAAGATCCAGTTCCGCCACGTGCCCGTGCGCTACGGCGCGCATCGGTCGCTCGCAGCAGGCGAAGACCGTGCGCTGCTGATGCCGACGCACCATCACTACCACCATCACCAGTGCGCTCGCGTTCGGTCGGTCGCACGCTTTCAGACAGTGGCGTTTCAAGCGCCACATGTTCGACATGAAGACGAGTGCCGCTCTCGCGCGCCGCATTCCACCAGAGCGCGGCATGACTATCGCTCTTGGCGATTGGAGCAGACAAGACGTCGTCCGCGGCTACCCGCGCGCACCTGTCAAGCGTTTTGAAGAAGCTCTAGCTGCGCGCGCCACTCTGGTCAAAGTCGACGAGTACCGAACGAGCGAGCGCGACGTGCTCATCATGCTTCGCGACGCTCACTGCCGAGTCGTACAAGGTGCTTGCCACGTGTTCTGGGGCAGAGACACGAACGGCACACGCAACATCCACACGCTCGCGACGCTCAAGATGAACGGCGAAGCGCGACCAGGTCGTCTCCAGAGAGCTCAGAGAGCGCGATGACGGTAGGTAAGATGGCCTGTGCCTTCGGGTGCAGCCCGTGGGTAGTGGCGATAGCTTAGGATTGACCGCAAGTTTGGCCGAGGGCAGGCTTGCGAGTGCGCCGTGCGCGACGTACGGCCTCGCGAACCACGCAGGGTTCCTCTTTGAGCGCCAGCGCACTGCGATGCGCCAGAGCGCGTTTGCTCGCGCGCGCTCGGCGACGACTAAGCGCAAAGCCCGCGATAGCGACGATAGCGACGATAGCAACAGCAGCAGCAGCAGTGGCGACGAGCTGCCGCACGATCAGCAGCAACAAACGCGACCGAGCAAGCGCGTCGTGCTCCACGGACTCAAGCGCATGCGCGTGTCGTCCCCACCAACTGCCAGTACGACGACCACAACCACAACGAGCGCGTTTGATCCAAGCGTAATGGCACTAGCACAAACAAGCAACGCATGGCCGCGCACGACCACACGCACGAACGACGCGATGAGTGACACTGCAATGGACGACGACAGCGCCGTGACGTCTGACGCCCTCGTGCCAGTCGGCAAGCCGCGCAACGTGAATGCGTATGCACCTGCGTGGTCGTCTGTGCTTCCGAGCGCAGCGTACGCATCCCAGAGCGAGCTCGCGATGCCGCCAACCGACGCATCGTGCCGCGCGCTCGTGCTGTTTGAGAGCGCAGTGCCGCGCAGCTTGAGTCCGCGCATTGAGCTCGTCGAGAGCGACGACGACGCGCGGCCGGCATCTTCTGATGACGATGACGACGACGATAGCAAGCCGTTCGTGCGCTTTGAAGAGATCCACGACGACGACGACGACGAGTGCACGTCCATGGAGATTGATTGAGCGTAAGGTTTTGGACCCAGTCTACTTCAGCTCGTCGCTCATGATCATGCCGGACCCCGTCGCAGCGCTCAAGCACACGGTCGCGATGCTCAAGATGAACGGCAAGGTGTACGTGACGCAGACGATTCAGACCAAGCGCTCGAAGCTCGTGGAGCTCGGGAAGCCGTTGCTCAAGTTCCTCACGATGATCGACTTTGGGACGGCTTCAAGGTGCGCTCCACACGCTGCGCTTTGCGCGTGCGAGTCCAGTCGCCACCGCAGTCAAAGCGGCCGCAAAGGCGATGTAGTTCGAGCACGTGTGTGTCTTGTGCACTGCGAGTGTGTGCGTTCGACTACAAGTGCTGGTTGAGCTCTGCAAGGCAAGAGCTGCTTGAGCTTGTTGTGACGCTTCACGGTTTGCATAATAGCAGTTTTATACAAGTCGTCGGATTACACCTCCGGTTTGTTGTTCAAATCTTGTGTGCGATCTGCTATGTAGGATTCGAACAGCCACGTGTTGGCTACTGCCAGTATAGACAACAACTACACAGCAACACAAGCTCGCTCGCACAAGGGCTTGACAAGCACAAGTTGGCGCTCACACTTGCTCGAGTCGAACTACAACATTGTTGACGCTCAAGCCTGAGCTTCCCAGACGCAAACTCGCTGCACGAAACGATCGTAAGGACCACGAGACTCAAGAGGAGCTCGAGGCTGACTAAACGACTTTGGGAACGTGACGTACGAAGACGACTTGCTCCAGAACTTCAAGAAGGCGGGCCTCACGCTCGTCGAGAACGTCGCGATCTCTGGGTCCACGATGACGTCCACGCGCTCGTTCCGCATCTTTGTGTTAGAAGCGTAGTAGACTCCGATAGCGCAGCTAGTAGAGCCTCAAGTGAATCAAACGACTCACGTACGCACGCACTCGATGTTGAGATCGACTTCGGTCCTCACTGCCTCCTTAGATTCCCTGCCTCCATCGTCGCACTCGTGGCGCTGCCGCTCTGCTGCTTTGACGTCGTGCTCGCGCGCGTGCTGCTGCGCGTCGTCTACTTCCTCGCCAAGCTCGACGCCGTGCTCCACAACGTCATCGCAGACGCAGACGCAGACGAGAAGATCCAGTTCCGCCACGTGCCCGTGCGCTACGGCGCGCATCGGTCGCTCGCAGCAGGCGAAGACCGTGCGCTGCTGATGCCGACGCACCATCACTACCACCATCACCAGTGCGCTCGCGTTCGGTCGGTCGCACGCTTTCAGACAGTGGCGTTTCAAGCGCCACATGTTCGACATGAAGACGAGTGCCGCTCTCGCGCGCCGCATTCCACCAGAGCGCGGCATGACTATCGCTCTTGGCGATTGGAGCAGACAAGACGTCGTCCGCGGCTACCCGCGCGCACCTGTCAAGCGTTTTGAAGAAGCTCTAGCTGCGCGCGCCACTCTGGTCAAAGTCGACGAGTACCGAACGAGCGAGCGCGACGTGCTCATCATGCTTCGCGACGCTCACTGCCGAGTCGTACAAGGTGCTTGCCACGTGTTCTGGGGCAGAGACACGAACGGCACACGCAACATCCACACGCTCGCGACGCTCAAGATGAACGGCGAAGCGCGACCAGGTCGTCTCCAGAGAGCTCAGAGAGCGCGATGACGGTAGGTAAGATGGCCTGTGCCTTCGGGTGCAGCCCGTGGGTAGTGGCGATAGCTTAGGATTGACCGCAAGTTTGGCCGAGGGCAGGCTTGCGAGTGCGCCGTGCGCGACGTACGGCCTCGCGAACCACGCAGGGTTCCTCTTTGAGCGCCAGCGCACTGCGATGCGCCAGAGCGCGTTTGCTCGCGCGCGCTCGGCGACGACTAAGCGCAAAGCCCGCGATAGCGACGATAGCGACGATAGCAACAGCAGCAGCAGCAGTGGCGACGAGCTGCCGCACGATCAGCAGCAACAAACGCGACCGAGCAAGCGCGTCGTGCTCCACGGACTCAAGCGCATGCGCGTGTCGTCCCCACCAACTGCCAGTACGACGACCACAACCACAACGAGCGCGTTTGATCCAAGCGTAATGGCACTAGCACAAACAAGCAACGCATGGCCGCGCACGACCACACGCACGAACGACGCGATGAGTGACACTGCAATGGACGACGACAGCGCCGTGACGTCTGACGCCCTCGTGCCAGTCGGCAAGCCGCGCAACGTGAATGCGTATGCACCTGCGTGGTCGTCTGTGCTTCCGAGCGCAGCGTACGCATCCCAGAGCGAGCTCGCGATGCCGCCAACCGACGCATCGTGCCGCGCGCTCGTGCTGTTTGAGAGCGCAGTGCCGCGCAGCTTGAGTCCGCGCATTGAGCTCGTCGAGAGCGACGACGACGCGCGGCCGGCATCTTCTGATGACGATGACGACGACGATAGCAAGCCGTTCGTGCGCTTTGAAGAGATCCACGACGACGACGACGACGAGTGCACGTCCATGGAGATTGATTGAGCGTAAGGTTTTGGACCCAGTCTACTTCAGCTCGTCGCTCATGATCATGCCGGACCCCGTCGCAGCGCTCAAGCACACGGTCGCGATGCTCAAGATGAACGGCAAGGTGTACGTGACGCAGACGATTCAGACCAAGCGCTCGAAGCTCGTGGAGCTCGGGAAGCCGTTGCTCAAGTTCCTCACGATGATCGACTTTGGGACGGCTTCAAGGTGCGCTCCACACGCTGCGCTTTGCGCGTGCGAGTCCAGTCGCCACCGCAGTCAAAGCGGCCGCAAAGGCGATGTAGTTCGAGCACGTGTGTGTCTTGTGCACTGCGAGTGTGTGCGTTCGACTACAAGTGCTGGTTGAGCTCTGCAAGGCAAGAGCTGCTTGAGCTCTGCAAGGCAAGAGCTGCTTGAGCTCTGCAAGGCAAGAGCTGCTTGAGCTTGTTGTGACGCTTCACGGTTTGCATAATAGCAGTTTTATACAAGTCGTCGGATTACACCTCCGGTTTGTTGTTCAAATCTTGTGTGCGATCTGCTATGTAGGATTCGAACAGCCACGTGTTGGCTACTGCCAGTATAGACAACAACTACACAGCAACACAAGCTCGCTCGCACAAGGGCTTGACAAGCACAAGTTGGCGCTCACACTTGCTCGAGTCGAACTACAACATTGTTGACGCTCAAGCCTGAGCTTCCCAGACGCAAACTCGCTGCACGAAACGATCGTAAGGACCACGAGACTCAAGAGGAGCTCGAGGCTGACTAAACGACTTTGGGAACGTGACGTACGAAGACGACTTGCTCCAGAACTTCAAGAAGGCGGGCCTCACGCTCGTCGAGAACGTCGCGATCTCTGGGTCCACGATGACGTCCACGCGCTCGTTCCGCATCTTTGTGTTAGAAGCGTAGTAGACTCCGATAGCGCAGCTAGTAGAGCCTCAAGTGAATCAAACGACTCACGTACGCACGCACTCGATGTTGAGATCGACTTCGGTCCTCACTGCCTCCTTAGATTCCCTGCCTCCATCGTCGCACTCGTGGCGCTGCGCTCTGCTGCTTTGACGTCGTGCTCGCGCGCGGTGCTGCTGCGCGTCGTCTACTTCCTCGCCAAGCTCGACGCCGTGCTCCACAACGTCATCGCAGACGCAGACGCAGACGAGAAGATCCAGTTCCGCCACGTGCCCGTGCGCTACGGCGCGCATCGGTCGCTCGCAGCAGGCGAAGACCGTGCGCTGCTGATGCCGACGCACCATCACTACCACCATCACCAGTGCGCTCGCGTTCGGTCGGTCGCACGCTTTCAGACAGTGGCGTTTTCAAGCGCCACATGTTCGACATGAAGACGAGTGCCGCTCTCGCGCGCCGCATTCCACCAGAGCGCGGCATAATGACTATCGCTCTTGGCGATTGAGCAGACAAGACGTCGTCAGCGGCTTACCCGCGCGCACCTGTCAAGCGTTTTGAAGAAGCTCTAGCTGTCGCGCGCCACTCTGGTCAAGTCGACGAGTACCGAACGAGCGAGCGCGACGTGCTCATCATGCTTCGCGACGCTCACTGCCGAGTCGTACAAGGTGCTTGCCACGTGTTCTGGGGCAGAGACACGAACGGCACACGCAACATCCACACGCTCGCGACGCTCAAGATGAACGGCGAAGCGCGACCAGGTCGTCTCCAGAGAGCTCAGAGAGCGCGATGACGGTAGGTAAGATGGCCTGTGCCTTCGGGTGCAGCCCGTGGGTAGTGGCGATAGCTTAGGATTGACCGCAAGTTTGGCCGAGGGCAGGCTTGCGAGTGCGCCCGTGCGCGACGTACGGCCTCGCGAACCACGCAGGGTTCCTCTTTGAGCGCCAG
This sequence comes from Pythium guiyangense, assembly GCA_003730235.1. NCBI lineage: Eukaryota > Oomycota > Peronosporomycetes > Pythiales > Pythiaceae > Pythium > Pythium guiyangense. The sequence continues at coordinate 562 of QXDM01000067.1, read as the reverse complement.
CGCACTGCGATGCGCCAGAGCGCGTTTGCTCGCGCGCGCTCGGCGACGACTAAGCGCAAAGCCCGCGATAGCGACGATAGCGACGATAGCAACAGCAGCAGCAGCAGTGGCGACGAGCTGCCGCACGATCAGCAGCAACAAACGCGACCGAGCAAGCGCGTCGTGCTCCACGGACTCAAGCGCATGCGCGTGTCGTCCCCACCAACTGCCAGTACGACGACCCACAACCACAACGAGCGCGTTTGATCCAAGCGTAATGGCACTAGCACAAACAAGCAACGCATGGCCGCGCACGACCACACGCACGAACGACGCGATGAGTGACACTGCAATGGACGACGACAGCGCCGTGACGTCTGACGCCCTCGTGCCAGTCGGCAAGCCGCGCAACGTGAATGCGTATGCACCTGCGTGGTCGTCTGTGCTTCCGAGCGCAGCGTACGCATCCCAGAGCGAGCTCGCGATGCCGCCAACCGACGCATCGTGCCGCGCGCTCGTGCTGTTGAGAGCGCAGTGCCGCGCAGCTTGAGTCCGCGCATTGAGCTCGTCGAGAGCGACGACG